>LNAC01000335.1:1531851-1595935 GCA_002007465.1 Ailurus styani
GAGCGGGCAGGCCCGCGCGGAGCCGCTGCCGGACGCGTCGGGTCCTGCGCCGGGGGACCATGGACCCCGCCGCGGGAGCCTTCCTCGGGATGCTCTTTCTTTTGTCTGCGCGGCCCTGGAGCCCGGGAGTGGCAGGGAACACGTGTGAGTACAGCCCATCTTTTTCAAACTTGCCTTGACAACTTAGGATGTGTGTTCGCATTAGGAACGCGTATTTGCAGAGGGGATCGCTGGCGTGTTTTTGAAAATGAGGCGTTAAAAAAAGCGTCTCCAAGTCCCAGCGCCAAGATAGGAGGATGGTTTATCAGGCTCTTTCCTCCTGCCAAGTCTGAAATACAGCAAAACCTGGATTTGACTTTTTTTTTTTTCTTGGTTTGGGAGCTGAATCTTCACCGAGAAAGCTCAAGTTCTAGTAAAGCCTAAAATCAGCGTGAGGATGCGGAGACGCGGAGAGCCCAGCGGGAGACGAGCTTCCGAGGAGGGGAGGCCCCAGGCCGGCGTGGTCATTCCTGGGCTGGCGGTGTGGACGCGTGCGGGAGGAGCCGTGTCAGCGGGAAGCGGCGGTCCTGCATTATTAGCGCACGCGTCTGCAGTGGGCGCTCTGCGGAATCCGGGGCCGCCGAGCCCGCAGCGCAGCCCCCCTGCTCTGGACCGGCCCCGCAACTCGGGGAAGCCGGACCCCTCGCGCGCCGCAGGGAGCGCAGCCTGCCCGCGCGGCTCCTTGTATGTCCCTGCTCCGCGCGTTGGGACGTGGGTGCTTCTCCTTCGTTGGGGCTCATTGAGGCTGCTCTACGTCCATGAGCCCCCGGGCGCTGGGCGAGCTCGGGCTGAGTCTGATCTGAAGAGGCTGCTAGCCGCGTGGACTCGGCCCGCCTCCAGGGATTTGAGGCTGAACAGCAGAAGAAGTTTTAAGAGTGTTGCTTAGATTGAAATCGCCATCGGCGGCTTTTCTTTCCTTAAGGGATTTTTTTAAGAAAGTCCCCCTTGCCTTCTCTCCCGGCCCCGACTCCCTTCAAGAAAAAAAAAAAAAATTTAAAAATCCGAGGTAGGGCTTAGGACAAGCTAGTGTGCGTTTCAAGAGAGTGCTAGCAGGCTTGTTCGGAAACTGACCTTGCTGTTGGGGATCCGGATTTAGCTCTTGGGGGCCCAACTCTGCCCTCACCGGGAAGTTTGCTAAAGTGAAAAAGCTTTACACCTGAAATCACTCTCGCACTCATTCATCCGTGGATGCTGGAAGGCTGTGATGATTTTGTAGTATCATCATCTAGTATTAGCTCATTTAATGCCATATTGGGTATGAGTCACTCCTCAAAATGATCCTTAATCTCCTTTAAGCAAATACTGCCCTGTGTTTCAGACACAATTTTAATTTAGCTTGGTGCACAACTGCTCTGAATTAATTAAAATGGGGGCATTTGCATAAAATCAAATCCTTAGATCCTGCAATAGGGCTCTTGTCATTTTGCTAAGGAATTAAAAACGACAACTACTAAACGATTCGTTGATATTAGTAAGTTGTAGAATGATTCAACGTGTTAGTCTGAGGTACCATTAAAAAGTCACTGGAGGTCACTCCTACTTCAAGGAAACATGGCTTCAAAACTGCTTCCCACGACAGAAAGCAGAGAGCCGTGTTGCCTTTCTCGTCTCTTTAGTGGTGATTACATCATATTGGCAAGACTGGTTGTATGGGTATTTATTTTCAGTTAGTGTTATAGTCCCTGAAATCCACGGAGATATCAGGCTCTTTCACACTGAACATCCTTCTTAGGAACCACATGCTCTGGGACGTTCGGTGTCTGAATATCCCTGCAGATACTCATGTCTGAAACGGGCTGTGTCTCCAAGCTCAGTCCCTCTGGGTCTCTGGCTGACTCTCCAGCTGCTGATGCTAGTTCTCGCTTTTCAGCCTGTTTGTTTAGGTGTATTTAGTAGTCTTAGGAAAAGTTCAATAAATTAAAGAACTTACGTACATTTGCTTTGCTGAGGACATTTCAGATCCTAAAGTTAAAGTCCTTGATCAGATCGCCACAGAGATGACACTCTTCAAGCATCGAGTATATATTTAAATGACTTTGCAGATTTAAAGATTCATAGAGACCGCACAGATGGCCTCTGATATTTCTTAGTAATCTCATCTGGCCACATCATCTGTAGCAGGAGAAGTAAATGGTGAATGAATCCCATGTCTAGATTGGCTAGTTGGACCAAATCGGTGTTTCTTTAACTCCTGCCTATTTGGGAAGTGTGTGTTACATGTGCGGACAAGCAAGAAGCACCAATATGTATTTGTAATCTGTTCTTACTAAGTCAAGGTAGAGGGTTTTTTGTTGTTGCTCTGCCCCAACATGTGAGAAATTCTAGAGGAGTTTGGGATTTAAGGCACAAACAAGAAATCACGAACATCAGTATTGCTGAAGTTTTTGTTGGCTTTCCTCCTTGGCCCCCCTCACCGCCCCCCGCCCTGTTTTAGTGTCTTCAAAACTCAAACGATCCTTTCAGACAGGACTTTAAAATGGACAAACATGAAATATTCTTGAGCACTGGTAAGAAATTAATGAGAGTTGTAGATGAGTAAAAAAAAGACAAGATCATCTCCCACATGGACCCCAAGACAGAGTTACTTTCTTTAGACCTGGTTCTCAGTAGTAAAGCAGTCAGCCAGGGTCAGCCTGGGGAAGGTTCCAGCCGAAGAAATCCTCTCAAGGAACAGGACTTGTTGGAAAGATCTGACCTCTCAGAGACTATGCATGTGTGATATGAATCTTTAATCAGTGGGAGATTTTACATCAGGAAGATGATACACAGGACGGAAAATGTTTCTGAATGGCCATGACCAGGGGCCTGTTTTGTTGCTCTGTATTCTCTTTTTGAAGATAAAACAAGCTGCATTTTCCGAAATGGGGCTTAGGACCTCATATTTTTTAAAAATGTGAACGTCTCCCAGGTCTGCCTTCTAGAACTCTCCTGAGTCAAGATGAGAGCGGTCTAATATGGTTCTGTCCTCTTAAATAACTCAAGAGGGAAGTTAGAATATAGATTCCAAGTTAGAGCCCTGCTTTCTGGAAGTTGTTATGTAGGCTGTTGTTGGCTCCTTTGCTTCCTACCAAGAGCCACAAATGGAAGAAGGTGATAGCTCTTTGCTTTAGAATTATTCTGGTGAATCCAAGATTCCTTTATGAATTCCAAGACCCTTTGGGAGGAAGAAGAGATATAATCTGAGTACGAAAATCTCAACATTCTGATGGTCGTACACCAGTTTCCCAGATGGTGCACCGCTCTGAAGGGTCACGTGCACAACCCCCCCCACCCATGTGGGAACAACATGATTGGAAGGTAATTCACAGCTGAATTATTTTCCCCATGTAACTAACCTATAAGCTATAGCTAATAGCTGCTGCCCCTTTCCATTTCCATTGAAAAAGAACCCAAGCATATGTTAGAAATTTCAGTTGTCGATGGTGATTGTGTGATACAAATGATGACATTGTTACAGATCCAGGGACTCAGATTAGTGAGGATGACTGACTTGTTTTCATTTTGTTAAATCTCAGTACTTGTAATTTTCTCTAGAAGCTTCCTGGTGATTCCTTCCCATCCAAAGTGCCGTCCTCATTGCAAGAAAGAAAGATAAATTTCTGGCCCACTACAGGTGGGGTACACACTTCTGTTCTAGGAGTGATCATCTGAATTTGTTTTATACATTGATACCTGTCTCTTCCCCAGTAAATCCTACGTACATAGTAGAGATGTCTGACCATGACTGAGGGTGTGGATCAAGCCCATTTTGATAGCCACATGGGAAACCAACCCATGGTCTTCGTGGACCTCATAGTGCTTGACCTAAGCAATAAACGTGCTAGCACCTCAGTTGGAAGATTTGTACCAGAGTTGCAGCCTTCCTTCGTTGGGGCCTTGGCTTCGTTATGTGCAAAAGCCTGATTGTATCATCTTTGATGAAAGTGTACTAATATAATCCTGTAATAGAATTTATCACACACTATTATCCTTCTAAAATATAAATAACATGCACAGTTTGATATAATAGTGAGGCCCTTGTAGTCTATGAGTAATCCTAACCTGGTGACATGATTAGCCTTAATAATTTGGAATAAAAAATATGCTTGCAGAACTTACTAGCTGGGCATAATGCTATAATTGCTAGGAAGTATAAAATCACAAGCATTTATTTATTTTTTTAGAGAGAATACACAAGTATGCGTGTGGGAGGAGCAGAGGGAGAAGCAAAGAATCTCAAGCAGATTCCCCCGCTCAGCACAGAGCCCCGTGTGGGGCTCGATCCCATGACCCTGACATCATGACCTCAACCAAAATCAAGAGTTGGTCGCTTAACCGACTGCACCACCCCGTGTCCCCATGAGCATTTATTTAAGTAAATGTATTTGTCATGTGTCTCTTCTCGAGGGTTTTGTTTTTCAGGAGGCTTGTTCTTCCAGCGGACATGGATTCTTGTAATCATTTGCTAAGTGTCATCAACATTCTTTATTGCTAACTGAGCATACTCAATCTCCAGTAAGGTCATGAGTGCTAAGAGGCTCAATGTGGTTTGTAAAGAAATTTCACCTTGACTAATATGGACTAAACTCCTTCCAGTGTTTTCACTGGTTCCGGCTTTTCTTTGCCTCAGTAGCCTGCTGTGTGCTGTCAGGAGTGAGCCCAGTCTTCCAGGCTCATCATCCCGCGGCAGGAAGGGAGCCTGTCAGAGGGTGTGCCTGGGGAGCGGGTGAATGGGGGGGGTGGTCCATTCCTGATGCAGCGAAACGTGTTGGGGAAAATGAGCACAGAATAGATGGAGACGCATCGTAGCGAGCTGTGGAGTTCCAACTTTCTGGAAAGAGCCTCCGATAAACCAGTAAACAGACCCGTATTTATAGCATTTGAATGCACTTCCCAGAAATACTGAGATGGTGAGGATGCTTTTGGAAACACAGAGAAAACAAACAGAAAACTTACAAAGTCCGTGGTGATTCTCAGCACAGACTGATAGGCAAGAACGGAGGCAGCTTATACAATTTCGGGAGACCCCTTAAGCAAAAACAAACAGAATGACCTGAAGATATATCTATCACCAGTGACCCGCCCAAGCCTGAAAGGATGTTTTGGGGAGAGGACTGGAGGTCGTGAAAATCTGCTTCTTTGAGTTGATTTGGGAAAAAACCGAAAGAAAACAAACCCAAATCATTCAAAAACACTTCATACAGGACCTATTCACTAACAGAAACATCTCAATGAACTGAGCAAAATTTAAGTTGAATTTCCCCCCTTAAATCAAAATTAGTCTTTGAATATAAAAGTATCAAGTAGCTCAGACAGTTTGGAAGTAATAGATCCAAGGGCCTCTCCCCACTAACTTTTTAGATCCTTGAATGGCTTGGTGTCAACAAACAAAGTGCTTCAGAGTGACTTCTGCAGGGTCCCCACTCCACCGGCCACCTGTGGCCCGCTGTGGTGCTGTTGCTTTAGGCACGGGTTGCTTTGTGTCGAGTAACTTTTAAAAACTGAATTATTTTTGTCGGCCTTTTTCTGAAAGGCATTAGGCCATCAAAATAGACATACTTGTTTTTCCTCGTTGAAATTCTATGGCGTAGGATGACATGCTTTAAAGATGTCTTTTATCATGTGTTAATAAAAATTATACACAACTTGTAAATACTGCAAAAAGAGAGTATGACAGCATGACCTTTTTACCATTACTCAGAGCATTGTTCACTAGGCCCCCATGATTGTTTAATTATTCGGAATAATGCAACATGGCTGACTTGGTCATTTACCGTTTGATCAGAGCTTAGACACTAAGATGTTACAAGTTAAATTGATTTTTTTTTCAGGTGCAAATGGTAACTACAAAGGTTTTATTGCCCTGTAGCACAATTGTAGGACAAGAACATGCTGTCAAGTATTTTATCTGGGCAGGGCCTTTTATTACTCTGTAGTACTCCGGAGAAGATACTCATGGAGGGTGTGTTACTTAAAACTAACTCATGGAGAGAAACGTGAAAAAGTTTGCTTTTTGAACTGGCAAATAAAATTATTTGGGGATGTGTTATTTCAGGGACTGTGATAAACAGTGTAAATTTGTGGCTTCCCGAGTTTTATTGAGGTGTGGCTTTCACAAAATCTATCACTTGGGCTTCCATCTGCTAATTTAGTGGTTGTTGCCCAGGGAGAAGGAGTTTCTAGGCCATGTGTTCATTGGGCCACTGGGGGGACGGGGCTGGCGCACCTTGTTTGGAATCTGGGGGCCCAGTGACCTCAAGCATCACCTTGAGCGCTGTGGCTGAGACCCAGCATCCCACCTGCGCCTGTCACTGCCATCCCCTTGCTCGGGGTGTTCAAGGCCCAGCGGGAGATTTCTCTGGAGTCTGTGAGCCAGCAGGGAAATTGCAAGCTCCGATGACAGCAGGAGTGACCTGCTCCCTTGAGTCATTAAATTAGGCACTGCCTGCAGGACTCATGGTTCTAATTAGTTTTTTATTTTAACATCTACAATTCCCCAGGCAACCAGAGAGCTTAATAAAATGAAGCTAAGCACACCGTTTCTGGGAGTGTTGGGCCAGCCTGGCGGGGGTGGCGGAGGGACCGCTATGTGTCCGTGCATGTGCTGGCCTGTCCCGGGGATGTGGAGGGGATTAGGAACCACCGTCCGCCGCTATCAGCACGTGGTGAATGAGGTGGCAATCCAGTTGTGCGGCATCGGGTCATTCGGTATCAACTATTGTGTAAAACGAATACTCTCCAGTTCGGATTTGTGAGCATGTGAGCGATGAAGAAACCCAGCGTTCACCCCATCCCAGGTGAAACTATTGCCTTCTGGAGTCCGAGGTGCTGTGTTACAAGGGCTGGCCTGCAGCCGACCCGAACCCGCAGCCCCTGCCCTGCCCTGGTCCCCGGGAAGAGTGCACTAAGGATGGCAGGGACAGTTTTGATTTACAGGCCAGTAGATATACTAAAAAGAACCCAATTAGCATTAGGAAATAACCCAGTAATTTGATTCGGCTCAAAGAAAGTCATTTTAATCAAAACTTCTATTATGGAAGAAAATATTTAAGGAACCGGAATCTATTTTAATGTCTCAGGTTTGGCAGATTTAAGAAAAATAATACATGCCTATACACATCTGTTCAAAGGTTTGGAGATGACCAAGATTAAGGATTTATTATGTTGCTTTTCCTTTGTTGTGTTTTGATGTCTACAACTTGCAAAGAAGAGCACTGCGACACTAACACTATTATAACATGAAGAGAAACATAAACGGCTGTACGCTGTCACCAAGTGAGCTCGCTGCTGTGTGTCTGTGGGTCTTAAGCTTCTTTACAATGTTGCTTGACTCATGGAAGTTCTGATAAGAAACCCCGCTCGCCGTGACATTCCAAAGTCCACCCTTTTGTATGATGCAGGATATGCAGGCATTGCTAAGAGTTAAAAAAAATTTGGAGGACTCAAGGAGAGTGTGTTGATAGTTCAAGGTGAGTTTCAGAGGTTAAGGGAGCAAACAAAAAATTATTCTAGGCTTTCTTTCTTTTTTAATATCTATCTCTTTATTTGGGAATGAGACAGAGTGTGCAGACAAGCGGGGGGAGTGAGAGAGGGAGAGAGAATCTGAAGCAGGTTCAGTACGATCCTCTAATGGCGACCTTGTGGCATGAGCCGAAACCAAGAGTCCGTCACTTAATTGACTGAACCACCCAGGTGCCCCTACTCCAGGCTGTCTTATAGTATAAGGAAAACTCCTGGAAAAATGTTTTGCAGTCATAGAGCACAGTAGAGTTGACAGATCTCAGAGTCAATTCCCCGTTCAGCAAAGTCAAGGGATTTATCCTGAATTATAGCACAAGGCCAAGAAAACATGGTGTTGGTTTTCTCGATCATGAGAATAAAATTGTGATCATAAGAATTTACTATTCTTTGTGACTAAACTACTGCTCTCCTTTAGTAAACCTGAAAACCTGATTTTTTGAGAAATTTACATCCCTCCCGATGATTGATTTCACTCCTCTCCTTGTAAGGAATGGGATTCATTTGTTTGCCTAGAAAAAAGATGCTTTCCCTCGTGAGTATTGTTGCAAGGTGAGGCAGGAGGGAGTGGGAGGCTAGGGTGCACTTTGACATGAAAAAGACACCTATGTCTTTCATCATGGGCCCGTTCTCCAGGGAGGAGGCTGGGCAGCCCCCCGTGTCCCCGGCACCCTCACCCCCAGAGCCTCCATGAGCCTCTTCCTCTTCCGTCATCTTGGATGGACAGTGAGGCTGAATGACCACCTGGATTGACCGGCGTGGATTGGGCTGGCCGGAGAGGTGTCCTTCCCCTTTCACTACTGCCGTGGGGTCAGGACGGAGTCCGAGGGGGCAGTGCAAAGGAGACGCTGCACACGACATGTCCCGGGACTCCGTGGCTGCCTGATTCCGTGTGCAGACGAATAAGAAATGGTGGTGTCAGGGTGAGGGCATCGGCAGGCATCTTTCAGTTCCACGGGGCAGAAAACCCAGTCAAATGGACTTACACCAACAAGGGAATCGTCGGCACGCGTCATTTCATTTCAGGCAAGGTTGGGGCCAGTTGGTGAGGCTGTGCCGGGAGGCTTGGCCTCTCTTCCTCTTTCAGGGCTGGCTTCCTGGGCTGGCCTGATGCTCTAGCAGGGCTCTGCTTGGCAGATCCATGACCAAGGTCAGGCTGCCCAGCGACACTGTTGGAGAGAATGCTTTCCCCTAATTGGACTTTGGCCTTCATCACTTTGAAACAGTGAGCACTTACTTATTTGTTCAGTCCCTTGTTCCGAGTGCCAGGAAAGCAGGGACTTCTTGCGGGGACAGGGGATAGTTCTGAGAGACAGCGGGCTGTTGCGTCAGTAAAAAGGCGAATGGTTCACTTTCCCAAAACTTCCAGCCAAATGTCCAGATCAGACTCTTGTTGTCTCTGCTGTGCTCTATGGCCCATCTTACCAGGGGGACTGTGACAGGGAGGGGGTGGCCTTCCGATTGATCCAGGGTGGAGTCAGAAAGGGTTTGGGATTCAGTCCCTGACCAGGTGCTTTGCCTGCATCATCCTGACAAGAAAGCAAAATGCACCATCCATTTAGGTAATTAGTTTAACATCTATTATGAAAGCATTGGCTTTCAGGCTCTTATCTGCTTCATATAACAGATGGTCGGTTACGTGTAGGCCTCCTTCATTAGATTTTAAAGTTCTTGAAAACAGAATCACATTTATTTGTCCCTACAGCTCTGCTGATGGCCCTCACTAGGTATTTACCAAGAAAAGAAGAAATTAATGTATTGAAAATATGCTATTTTGAAAGTATACAGAAGAGATGCAGCATCCTCATGTGTGTTTTATAATCATCTGCAGGTAGCCTAATAAAAAATTAATTTTTACGCGAGCATCCCTGAGCTCACCATTTGTCCATGGAAAGATCCACTGGCTGATTTTGGATGTTTCCTTTTCTTTTGGTTGCAAAACGCATGACATAATTTCTGGCCTGAGGCTTTGAAAAGAAGCATGGTGCATGTTATAAAAGCTGCTGGGGCCCCTGAGGGGGTGCCGAGAAGGCCAGGTGTCAGGGGCGCGACCCAGCACCAATGAGTGGGAACAAGAAGGCCTCTGGGCAGGGGCCCTTGGATGAGATGTCTGTTTCTAGGGAGATCCTAGGTCAAGCCCAAGCCAGGCTGCATATTCGGGGTCTGAAATAGAGGTGCTTGGGAGCAGTGTGCCCCTGGAGGTTTCCAGAAGCCTGGTTCATCCGCTAGGATACTTGCAGCAGTATGTCAGCCAAGTGGGAAAGGCTGACTGCACCACACGGCAGAGGACAGGCAGGCGGACAGATGGCCATTGCACCTCAGCGTGGCTGTCCGGTGTCGTCCTGGGCGGCCAGGAGGCTGAATTCATTGGAGCCACAGCTGTCTCTGGCGTGGCAGCCATGGACTCGTGGCTAGGAACCCGTCATGCCCAGAGCAAGCTCCCGTGGGGTCTCAGGCTTGATACCCCTGGTCGGGGCTGGGGGGTTTTCTGAGTCAACCACACCTGTTATTATTATTGAAAATGTTTATGACTCGCTGGCTCAAGGGCTTAATGATGTCTAAAGAATATCTCTATTTTCAAATGAAGATTGTTTCTAATTCCGTTTTCAGAATGACATAGTGGGGACACCGTGGAGGTATATAAGCAAGGATGATTCCAGCAGCGTTCTTTCAAATAGCATAAAACTAAAATCCAACAAGGGTATTCAAGTCATGGGCCATACTTGCAGATAGATGAGGGGGACGGTTAACTGAAGTGTGGTTGGCACCCATGTTACATTAGCTTCAGATGTACAGCGTAGTGCCTGGATAGTGAGTGGCTCGCTCTCTACTTCATGCTGTGATACAGGAAGTGTGGCTGCCAGCTGTCACCATGCAGCCCAACTTCAATACCATCGACTGCTCCCTAGGCTCTACTCTTCATCCCATGACTTATTCATTCTGGAACTGGAAGCCTGTCCCTCCCCCTGCCCTTCACCCATTTTGCCCATCCCCTCTGGCAACCACCAATTTGTTCTTTGTATTCATGGGTCGCTTTCTGCCTTTGTTCTTTTTTTTTTTTTTTTTTTTTTTAATTTTATTTTTATTATTTGCCCAAGGGGTACAGGTCTGTGAATCATCAGGCTTACAGGCTTAGATCTTTCACAGCATTCACCAAAGCACAAACCCTCCCCAATGTCCATAACCCATCCACCCTATCCCTACCCTCCCACCCCCCAGTTTTAGATTCTACCTAGAAAATGAGATAATATGGCATTTGTCTTTTCTGTCTGACTTATTTCACTTAGCATAATACCTTCTAGGTTCATCCATGTTGTTGCAAATGGCACGATCTCATTCTTTTTTGTGGTTGACTAATATTTCATTATATATATAATGTATGTATATGTATATGTGTATACACACATGCACACACATTGTGCACATGAACCACATCTTTATCCATCCATCTATTGATGGACAGTAAGGTTGCTTCCATACTTTGCCCATTGTAAATAATGCTGCAGTGAACATGGGGGGTACATATATCTTTTTGAATTAGTGTTTTAATTTTCTTTGAGTAAATATCCAGTATTGGGATTACTGGATCATATGTTATTTCTATTTTTAATTTTTTATTTTTTTTTATTTATTTTTTTTTTTTTTTAAGATTTTATTTATTTATTTGACACAGAGAGAGAGAGATCACAAGTAGGCAGAGAGGCAGGCAGAGAGACAAGGAGAGGAGGAAGCAGGCTCCCTGCTGAGCAGAGAGCCCGATGCGGGCCTCGATCCCAGGACGCTGAGATCATGACCTGAGCCGAAAGCAGAGGCTTTAACCCACTGAGCCACCCAGGCGCCCTATTTTTAATTTTTTAAAAAGATTTATTTTGGGACACCTGGGTGGCTCAGTTGGTTAAGCAGCTGCCTTCGGCTCAGGTCATGATCCCAGGGTCCTGAGATCGAGTCCTGCATCGGGCTCCTTGCTTGGCGGGGAGCCTGCTTCTCCCTCTGCCTCTGCCTGCCTCTCTGCCTGCTTGTGCTCTCTCTCTCTGAGAAATAAATAAATACAAATCTTTAAAAAAAAGATTTATTTATTTATTTTAGATAGAGAAAGAGAGAAAGAGAATGCAAGTAGGGGAAAAGACAGAGGGAGAGGATCTTCAAGCAGATTCCCCGCTGAGCGCGGAGCCTGATGGGGCTCCATCTCACAACCCATGAGATCAGGACCTGAGCTGAAACCAGGAGTCAGATGCTTAAGCAACTGAGCCACCCAGACACCTCTAATCTTAATTTTTTTTGTTGACGGACCTCTGTACCTTCTCTGTAGTAGATGCACCAATTTACATTCCCACTAACAATGCATGAGGGTTCCTTTTTCTCCACATCCTCACCAACACTTGTTATTTCTTGTCTTTTTGAGTTTAGGAATTCTGACAGGTGTGAGGTGATATTTCACCGTGGTTTTGATTTGCATTTTCCTGATGCTAGGTGATGCTGAGTATCTTTTCTTGTGTCCGTCGGCCATCTCTATGTCTTCTTTGGAAAAATGTCTATTCAGGTCTCCTGCTCATTTTTAATCAGATTCTTTATTTATTTCTTTGGTGTTGAGTTATATAAGTTATTTATATAGTTTGGGTATTAAGCCCTGATCAGGTATTTGCAAATATTCTCTTTCGTTCAGTAAATTGCCTTTTCATTTTGTTGATGGTTTCCTTCATTGTGCATAGGCTTTTTATTTTGGTGTAGTCCCATCTGTTTTATTTTTGCTTTTATTTCCCTTGAATCAGGAGTCATACCTAGGAAAATGTTGCTAAGTTTGATGTCCAAGATTACTGAATATGTTCTCTTCTAGGAGTTTTGTGGTTTCAGGTCTCTAATTAATTCATTTCAGTATTTAATTAATTTTTACTTTATTTTTGTGTATGTGGTGTAAGAAAGTGGTCCAGTTTCATTCTTTTGCATGTAGCTGTTCAGATTTCCCAACACCATTTATTGACGAGACTCTTTTCCCTATTGTTTATTCTTGCCTCCTTTGTGGTAGATTAGTAGACCATAATCATGGTTTATTTCTCGGCTTTTTATTCTGTTCTGTTGACTTATGTGTCTGTTTCTGGGCCATTAACATATTTTTTTGTTTGTTGTAGTTTTGCAGTATATCTTGAAATGGATTGCAATACCTCCAGCTTTTTTCTTCTTTTTCAAGATTGTTTTGGCTATTCAGAGTCTTTTGTAATGCCATAAAAATTCTAGAATTATTTGTTCTAATTCTGTGAAAAATACTGTGGGCATTTTGATTAGGATTGCATTTAATTGGTAGACTTCTTTAAGCATATGCCATTTTAATGATATTAATTTTTCCAGGCCATGAGCATGGGATATCTTTTTATTTTTTTGTGTCGTCTTCAATTTCATTCATTGGTGTTTTATAGTTTTCACAGTACAGGTCTTTCACCTTCTTTGTTAAGTTTGTTTCTAGGTATTTTATTCTTTTTGGTACAATTGAATATAGAATTATTTTCTTTATTTCTCTTCTACTTTGTTATTTGTGTATAGAGATACAACAGATTTTTATAAATGTATTTTGTATCCTGCAACTTTATTGAATTAATTTATTAATCCTAATAGTTTTTTTTTTAATGGCGTTTTTAGGGTTTTCTATCGTATCATGTCATCTGCAAATAGTGACAGTTTTACTTTTTCCTTGCCAATTTGGATGCCTTTTATTTTTTTTCCTTGTCTGATTGCTGTGGCTAGCACTTCCTGTACTGTGTTGAATAAAAGTGGTGAGAGTGGACATCCCTGTTTTGTTTCTGATCTTAGTAGAATTCTGATCTTAGTAGAAAAACTCAGTTTTTGGGGCACCTGGGTGGCTCAGTGGGTTAGGCCTCTGCCTTCGGCTCAGGTCATGATCTCAGGGTCCTGGGATCGAGCCCCACATCAGGCTCTCTGCTCAGCAGGGAGCCTGCTTCCTCCTCTCTCTCTGCCTGCCTCTCTGCCTACTTGTGATCTCTCTCTCTCTCCCCGTCAAATACATAAATAAAATATTTATAAAAAAAAGAAAAACTCAGTTTTTCACAATTGAGTATGATATTAACTGTGGGTTTTTCAAGTATGTTGAGGTCTGTTCTCTCTAAACCCACGTTTTTGAGAGTTTTTATCATGAACAGATGTTGAATTTTGTCAAGTGTTTTTTCTGCATCTGTTGAGATGTTGAGATAATTAGGGGTGGGGTAATTTTGATAGGAATTTTGATGGGAATTCCACTCCTATAAGTTCATGTCCATTGTGTGACCTTCGGTGATTTGCTTATTCTCTCTGTGTCTCAGTTTATGCGTCTCTAAAAAATATAAGTAATAGTAGTAACATACCTCATAGAGCTGATGGAAAATTGCATTAATTAATGTATATAAATATTGCCTGGAACATAGCAAATCCTGAGTAAAATTTAGCCATTATTATTGCTGCTGTAGACTTTAAGTATAAAATCAGAAATGTGACTTTAGTCCATGATCCTGGGTAGAATATGAGATAAGCAATATTTTAAGGAAAAACATTTGTACTGGGTATTTCCATTATCCAAAATATTATCACTATAATGGAAGATTAAGATAATATTACATAATGAGGGTATTAAAAACAAGACTATGTTACAGGATCAGAGACTTGTACAGTACATTGGAAACTTTTGGCTTTCTGTAATATCGTATCTCTAAACAATAAAGTTCCTTAGGTTTAGCTCTTTGGATGAACTTGTCATTAACAATTTTAATCTTTAACGTCTTTCAATTTTATATATTTTTCTGTTAGTCAAGAAGGATTCTCCAGATCAAGATAACATGCCCCTGAAACTGACGCTACCTGTTATCTGGCTGTTTTTTTTCTGAAGTCTTCTAGGATACATAGTACCTGGCCATCAATACAGATGGTTCAACCTTTATGATTGTTAAATGAGTGTTAGTCTCCAAGCCAAACATATTTCCATATACTTTGGGATTCAGACTTTAATTAAAATGGATATGAAGACACTGACATGAATCCTTAGAGAGGGAGCATTATGGCTTGATTCTGAGAGATTAGGTTTAATGCTCTCTCTTCAATTTGTTCCTGTTCCCTGTTCTTCAATTATTCCAGCAATGACTTGTTCAAACCCCTCCATGTCTCTGGAATTTATGTGCCAGATTTGTCTCCATAGTTTCCTTGTTGCCAGCTTGCCTCCTCCAATCCAGTTTATCCTACTGCCAGAATAATCTTTCTAAAGGTGGTCTTACTTTCCTGGGTAAAACTTCCATGTGTTTTCTTATCTCTCTCTCTCTTTCTCTCTCTCTCTCTCTCTCTCTCTCTCTCTCTCACACACACACACACACACACACACACACACCTTGAAAGGTCCCTTCTCTTCACTCACTTCCTTCATCTCCTCCTTTAACTGACCCTGAACTACAGACACCTCATTGGACTGGCGTTCTCACAAGGGCTTTCACCACCACCCCCTCCACCATTTCCAGTTCTCTCTCCTCATGTCTTGTCTTCCTGTTGAATGTGTTTTTCTTCTGCAATCATCTAGGCTCCTGGAGCCATGTCCAGGAAACACATGCTCACAATAAAAATAAAAACATCGAACACATAGAAGAAACAAAGCCCCATGAGGGAGAATCAGAAGAAATAAGAAAGTACACAATCAGATAAAAATAAATGTAGACATTGAGATCAATTTAGAATGTACAACTTGTTGTATATGTGTAAGGAAATAAAAGATGGGGAGAATGGAGAGATACCAGATGATCAAAACAGTCAAGCAGAATTGAAAAAGAACAGTGTTGAAATGAAATTCTTTATCACTGGGGTAAAGAATTCAGTGGCTGCTGACATGGCAGATTAGACACAGGAGGAGAGAGATTTGCAAATTAGAAGACAGTTGTGGAGTAAATAATCAGCATGTTTCATAGGGAGAGAGGCAGGGATATGGAAACCAGGCCAAGGGGCAGGGAGAAGAGTGCAGCAAGATCTGTGTGTCAGATAGGAGTTCTGGAAGGAGGAGATGTGGAAAGAAGAAACACATAAGAGGTCATCTATAGAAATTGCCCAGAATTGAAGAGTCACCAATCTTTAGATTCAGGAAGACCCTCAAATCCCTAGTAATAAAAGAAAAAGAAATTCCCACCCACAGCAACACTTTATGTTGGAACTGTTGAACATCAGAATAGAGAGAAGCTGGTAAGAGTGGCCTAAAATAGGAATAACAACCAAACAATAAAAGCAGAGACGTGAATAATTGCCAACCAAGAACTGTAGACTTGTTGCTTTATTGTTCAAGAACGAAGGTGAGATAAAGCCATGCATAGAAAGAAAAAAATCCAAAAGTATGAAAGACCAACAAACCTTCACTGAAGAAATGTTGATGGATAAGTTTAGCAAGAAAGAAATGATTACAGAGGACAATATGAGAGGTAAGAATCTAGTAGCTAGTGTGCAAATCCGATCACACATTTGGGCAGCAATACAACAGTGTGTACAACATCAATGTGCAGTTGGAATGGAAAGAAAGAAGACAAGATAAATCTACACGAGCAATGGAAAGGAGGGATAAGACAAAACTTTTTATGATCTTGCATTATTTTGTGGAGGGAATTAAAATCTGTTTGATTATAGGCCTTGTTAAATTATAAACCAGAATGCAGTATAGAGTTTTAAGTAGGCCCACAGGAAGAATAGTAATAAGAAGTATACATTCCAAACCCATAGAATAAAAAAAAAAAATGGACTAGGTCGGGGACGGATTTCAGACTATTCAAAAGAAAGCAAGAAGAGAAGGGAAGAAAAAAAAAAGCTTTGGATAAAATAGACAAATAAGTACATAAAATGAAATGATAGGGATAGAGAGACTTGAAGAAATTATTTCCACCTTTTATTTTTATGGGTATAGATCGTATTGGATAATATTATTCCAGCTTTCAACTATATATAGAATATTGACATTTTTACTTGACCAAAACAGTTTCAAAAATTTCAAAGAAATATCGACATAAAAATAAAAGAACATTTCCTAAAACTGAAAAGGAATAATGGGTTTTGATTACAGAAGCTCGTGTTGTGCTGAGTTAAATAAATGGAACCCAATAATGGAAACTGTCGAATGAGAATTGTGGAAGTGGAAAACACGGTCCCAGTTTTGGTTGCCGAAGATGATGATGTAAGTTGATTTGCTATGATGAAATGAGGGCTTGTTTGACTTCATCGGAGCAGTAAGATCAGAAGCAAAAGGAAAAGCAGAAATAAATACAAGTTATGAGGGAAAATAACTTTTCATTAGGAATTTACAGGCATGAGTGGGGAGAATGACAAGGGAGAGTAAACTCTTGCTAATATTCTTTGGGAAATAAGTAAAATTTCGCTCGAGGCCTTGTTCAAAAATTGAGAGTAAGCGTTGTGTTAAAAATAGAAGGATAATCAGCAGAAAATGAATTAAATGTGATATTTTGCATGCTGTTCAACATCGTGAAATTTTTTCCTCTTTAGGAAATGTCATGTTTTCTGTTTCATATTTTAATATGATTGTATGTTTATTCATTCATTTGTCTCTTATCTGATACTGAGAGTATTCTTGATTAAATAAAGAAAATGTGTTTATACTTGAAAGTGGGTGAATGGGATCATTTAAGTGTGTGGGGTTTTTCACCTAATCTCCTTTTCTGACGGACTGCTGTTCAGGTTACAGTGATAATTCTAAGTATGGCAGTTGTCACCATGGGTGGATTTGGGTGGCACAATTTAATTCATGCTCATAATACTTTACTTGTATACTGAAGACATTATTAAGTTTCCACAATTATTGCTGGTAAATCATTGAGACATTTTTCTATGGGTGTCTGAAATCTCGAGCTATTTCTCATATTTTAAAACAGAACAAAACATTGGATTTTATCATGCATTTTTCTGTTAAAATCTGGAGTTCCCTGAGGTTAGCAGATTTGTATCTTTCATAAACTAATTTTAAGTTCTGTAGTCTTGTATAATGGCTAGATGGTGTAGATATAGATTCAGGTTTATAAAAGAAAAGGCAAAAAAAAAAGGCACTATCTATACATGGTATATTTCAACACATGCTGTGAATTTTAAATCTCTACTTGCTGCTGAACATTTCAACATTTCCCCTTCTTTATGACACGAGTGCTGTATCTCAGCAGGGCTCAGAAGGTTAGTAGAGGAGTAAAAAAATCCCACCCACTTCGGGTGAATTTTTAAAAGAAATGTTTAGTTGCATCTTTGAAAATAACACCAAATAGATATATTGTCTTTGTAAATGTGTCTAATGAGATATTGGAAAACGTGGTGCTTTATTCAATGGTAGTCTAAGTTTGTATTTACTTGATATACGTGCGCACACATGCACACACACATACACGCGCGCGCGCGCGCGCGCTTCCTAAAAATGATTGGATTTTCCACTTGTGTAACAGCAGTGGCCTTTAGTTTTGAATAAACATGAACCATTAAACAAAATGATTGTTTTATGGAAATTTTTTGGGCAGAGACCCAAGTTTTCAGCAAACGGTTACTATTTAAATTTAAATAATTTTTAGGTAAACATTACATTAAACAGCAATGCTGCTCTATACTAGGACCTCAGTGGGTTATACCAGAAAACCCTTAACTGTGAGTGGATTGTACTGAAACTTTAAGAATCATCTAAATTCCATAATATGTCAAATTCCATCATATAAAATCCTTCCTTTCCCCCCCCCCATGTATTTTGTGCACCTTCTTGGAACTCTATGAAGAAATTCCTGCCTGTGTTTACCCGCCTCCAACAAAATGGGGGAAAATGGTATTTTGTGGAAAGGTTGTGTACAAATACTTGTGCTTGGACTGGATTGATTGTACTTGCTGCCAGAAACTGCAGACCTGTTTTGAACAACTGTCCCTTGTTGACTGTCTCAGAGGAAAGAAGGGAAGGAGGGAGGGAGGCAGGCGAGAGAACAAAAGGCAAGTGGAGGGCGCCTGGGTGGCTCGGTGGGTTAAAGCCCCTGCCTTCGGCTCAGGTCATGATCTCAGGGTCCTGGGATCCAGGCCCGCATCGGGCTCCCTGCTCAGCGGGGAGCCTGCTTCCTCCTCTCTCTCTGCCTACTTGTAATCTCTCTCTGTCAAATAAATAAATAAAATCTTAAAAAAAAAAAAAGGCAAGTGGATCCAAATTACAGGAAAAAAGCTTGTGACCAGACTTTCATCTGCAGTCACACACGTTTTTGAATCTCCCAGTTGATTATTTAAAGCAAAAAATACGTATTTCTTGGCAATGGCATGTATTCTGTTTCTCATTCTCATAAAGCAATGAGTCTTTAGCTTGGGAATATGTTAGTTATTTTCTTTTCATTGTTTTAAATTCTTTCTAATGAAAATGCCCAAATACTAAATATTCTTTCCAAGACACTATAAAAAGTTCTCATATCACCTAAGTCTTGTCCGAAAAGTTCAACTGTTGGTTATAATATTAATGGATCAAATAGGATAGGATGTTGTTGGGTTTTTTTGGTTAAAATTTGTCAGTCCTTAAAGTCACATGACTTTCAGGAGAAAGATTCCTTAAAATATAAATGAACATTTAAATCCTTTCATGTTTCATTGTAAATTTTTAAAAGCTTTGTCCTGTCATTTCGATTGTCTTGCCATCAGATAGTAGAGAGGGAATGAAATAACTTTGTTTCCAAATTTTTTATGGCGAAAATTGAGAAACTTAAAAAATTTGTCCAAAAGTTTCAAAATAAATTATTTATTCCCCCAAGAAATATTTATTAGCTGTTGATCCATGAAGCAGCTTATGGAGGAGGACCATTTATAGAATGAAGCTACATGGGCGCCTGGGTGGCTCAGTGGGTTAAGCCTCTGCCTTCGGCTCAGGTCATGATCTCAGGGTCCTGGGATCAAGGCCTGCATCGGGCTCCCTGCTCGGCAGGGAGCCTGCTTCCTCCTCTCTCTCTGCCTGCCTCTCTACCTACTTGTGATCCCTCTCTAGCTGTCAAATACATAAATAAAATCTTTTAAAAAAAATAATGAAGCTACGTGATTTTATGAGAATTACAATATTTTGTTAATGCGTGTGAACAATGTTTGAACAGAAAAATTAAGAACAGGCACACTCCATTGCTCTGCGGCCGTTTGAACAATGTGAGTACAGTCTGTGGGATATTAGACTCTGCCCCTCGATTTACGGGTCAGCAGGGCAGTTCTCCAGTTAAGGAACTATGGCTGGCTAAAATCTTTTTAAACTCAATGTTTAGGGCGACATCAATACTGACATGAGTCAACAACGGACTTTCTCAAGCGCGGCCCCGAGGAGGAGCAGGGGAGGGTTTCGGAGTTTTGCAGTCGTGTCTTTTTCCCGGCTGACTCGCCACTCCTGGTTTAAACACTACGCGCAGAAGGCAACACGGGTGCCGTGGCTGCTCACGTGAGAACAGGCGGCCCCACTGAGCTGCTCCGCCTGGAAATGAAGACCGCACCCCTTTCCGATCAGGATGAATTTGGCTGTTGCCATGGTGTAAGCTCAGTACATGTCGAGATGAAATATAACTTAGATATGGAGATTTAAGAAAGTTGTTCTCCAACTTGTGGCCCAATTTAATTCAGCACACATTTATCAGATGTCTACCATGTGCCAGGCAGAGCCCTAGAAGCTGAGGAAATAAAGATAAATATTGGTCCTTTACAAAACCTGCACATCTTCTACGAGAAGCAGGATGATTCGTTAAAAATGGCACGAGTTGTAATGCTGAAACCGTAGGCACCACTGGGTACTGTGCCTTTTGCTGAATATAAGTTTTTGGGGGACCTTAGTGGATGATAATTGGGATCATTAAAATTTTGCCTTTCAAACGGGTGCAAATCCTTGTCTCCTTAGGGTGTGGAAGGAGGGCAAAGTGAGAAAACTGGAACAGTTCTCCACAAGGACTATGATTCCTCTGAGGTTTGGAAGTCACACAGTTTTGCATAATTTTAAAGCCAGGAAGAAATAGACTTGAATTTTTTGGCCGAGCACTAGAGCAAAATTTCACAAAGAGGCTTCTTGACATAGAACTGGAGTAAAATCAATGTAAAGATTAAGTGTTCATGTCTTTTCTCAGGGAAGTTATTTGAATCACAGCCTTTATTCTTAAGTAAATTCTCAGTTGTTGATAAAAAGAAAGCTTTTGCTATTTAGTAGGCATTATTTTTAGAGCAGTTTTAGGTTCTCAGCAAAATTACACAAAGTATAGGGATTTCCCATATTCCCCCTTTCCCTCCACATGCCCGGCCTCCCTGCTATCAGCAGTCACTCTCAGAGGGCGTCCTTTATTCAAACTGATGAACCCATTATCACGCAGAGCTCATGATTTATGTGAAGGGTCACGCTGGGTGTTGTAGATTCTGTGGGATTTGCCAAATGTATAAAGATGACATCCACCATGACAGTGTCCTATAGGGTAGCTTCACTGCCCTAAAAATCCCCTCTGCTCCACTCCACCTATTCATTCCTGTCTACCTCTTAAAACACTGACAGCTACTGATCTTTTTACTTTCTCTATAATTTCGCTATTTCCAAAATGTCATATAGCTGGAATCAAACAGTGTGTAGCCTCTTCAAATTGGCTTCTTTCACTTAGTAATATGCATTTAAGGTTCCTTCATGTTTTTTCATGGCTTGATAGCTCATTTCTTTTTAGTGCTGAAAAGATTCCATTGTCTGGTTGTGCCACTATTTCTTTAGCCACTCACCACCTAAAGGACACTTGGTTTAATTTCAGGTTTTGGCAATTAACAAGTAAAGCTTCTAGAAACAGTGTGTGCGTGCTTCTGGGTGGACATAAGTTTTCAACTCCTTTGGGTCAATACCAAGGTGTGCAATGGTTGGAATGCATGGCAGGAGTATATTTAGTTTTCTAGGAACCTGCCAAATTATCTTCCAAAAAGACTGTACCATTTTGCATCCCCATCAGCAACGAATGAGAGTCCCTGTTGCCCTCCGTCCTTGCCAGCATTTTATGTTGGCACTGGTCCAGGTGTTGGCCATGCTAATAGGTGTGTGGTGGTATCTCATGGTTTTAATTTCTATTTCCCTGACAGATGATGTTGGGTCTCTTGTCATCTGCTTATTTGGCATCTGCATGTCTTCTTTGTTGAGGTGCCTGAAAGTCTTTGGACCAATTTTTTTTTTAAGATTTTATTTATTTATTTGACACAGAGAGAGAGAGAGAGATCAGATCACAAGTAGGCAGAGAGGCAGACAGAGAGAGAGGAGGAAGCAGGCTCCCTGCTGAGCAGAGAGCCTGATGCAGGCCTCGATCTCAGGACCCTGAGATCATGACCTGAGCCGAAAGCTGAGGATTTAACCCACTGAGCCACCCAGGCGCCCATCTTTGGACCAATTTTTAAATGGAGTTTTTTCTTTTTTTTAATTGTTGAGTTTAAGAGTTCTTTTTATATTTTGGAGAACAGTTCTTTGTCAGATGTATCTTTTGCAAATATTTTCTCCCGGTCCGTGACTTGTCTTTTCATTTTCTTAACAGTGCCTTTCGCAGAGAAGAAAATTTTTACTTTCATGAAGACCAGCTTGTTAATTCTTTCTGTCATAGATCATGCCTTTGGTGTTGTATCTAAAAAGTCATTGCCAAACACAGGTCATCTGGATTTTCTCCTGTGCCATCTTTTGGGAGTTTTATCATTTTGTACTTTATAGTTAGATCTGTGATGTATTTGATTAATTTTTATGAAAGGTGAAAATTCTGTGTCTAGACTCATGACCTTGCATGTGGATGTCCACTTGTTGCCACACCATTTGTTAGACTGTCTTTGCTCCATTGTATTGCTTTTGCTCCTTTGTCAAAGATCGGTCGACTATATTGTGTGGGCCCACTTCTGGGCTTTATTCTGTTCCATGGATCTATTTGTCAGTTCTTTTGCCAATAACCCATTGTCTTGACAGCCATAGCTCTGTAGTTAAGTCGTGAAGCTAGGTGGTGTCAGCTCTCCAACTTTAATATTCTGTTGGCTATTCTGGGTAGTGTTTCTCTCCATATAAACTTTAGAATCGGTTTGTTGATATCCACAAAATAACTTGCAGGGATTTTGATTGAGAGTGCCTTGAATTATAGGCCAAATTGGAAGAACTGACATCTTGGAAGTTTTGAATCTTCCTACCCTTGAATGTGGACTATCTCTCCATTTATTTAGGTCTTTGATTTGATGCATCAGTGTTTTGTAGATCTCCTCATCAAGACTGTGTACATATTTTGTTAAATGTATGCCCAAGTAGTTCATGTTTTTGGATGCTCATGTAAAAAAGGGTGTTGTGTTTTTAATTTCAAAGTCAACCTGTTCATCACTGGTATATAAGAAAGCATTTGACTTTTGTATGTTAACCTTATAACCTGTGGGCTTGCTATAATCACTTGTTAGTTCCAGGCTTTTGTTTTGTTTTTGTTTTTAGTCAACTCTTTTAGATTTTATGCATAGATGATCATGTCATTTGTGAACAAAGATTTCTTCCTTCCCAATCTGTATCCCTTTTATTTCTTCTTTCTGTCTAATTGCATGAATTAAGACTTCTAGTAGGATGTTGAAAAGGGATGGGGAGAGGGAACAACCTTGTCTTGTTCCTTAGTAGGAAAGCTTCAAGTTTCTTTTGGGTAGATATTCTTTTTCAAGATGTGAAAGTTCCCTCTATTCCTAGTTTAAGAGTTTTTACAACAAATAGGTGTTGGATTTTGTCAAATACTTTTTTTCTGCATCTATTTATATGATTGTGTGATTTTTCTTCTTTAGCTTATTGATGTGGTAGATTACGTTAATTGCTTTTTGAATGTTGAATCAACCTTGCATACCTGGGATAAATTACACCTGTTCGTGGTGTGTAATTCTCTTTATACATTTGCTAATGTTTTACAATTATACAATTTGCTAATATTTTGTTGAGGATTTTGCTTCTATGTGTATGAGAGATATTGGCCTATAGGTTTCTTTTCTCGTAATATCTATGACTGGTTTTAGTATTAGGGTAATTCAGTTATCATAAAATGAATTAGAGAGTATTCCCTCTGCTTCTAGCTTCTGAAAGCATTTGTAGAGAATTGGTATCACTTCTTCCTTAAATATTTGGTAGAATTTACCACTGAAGCCATCTGGACATGGTGCTCTCTGTTTTGGAAACTTATTAATTATAGATTCAAATTCTTTAACAGATATAGGCCTAGGAAGGATTGTCTTCCTTCTTGTGTGAATTTGGCAGATTGTATCCTTTAGGGATTAGTCCATATCATCTAGATTATCAAACTTGTGGGCACAGAGTTGTCCATATTATTTATTATCTGTTAATGGCTGCAGGATCTGTAGTGATGTTCTTTCTTTCTTTTCTCATGTTAGTAATTTGCAATGTCTCTCTCTCTCTCTTTTTTTTTAAGCTACCCCAGTGAGAATCTTTTACTGACCTTCTCAAAGAGCCAGCTTTTGATTTTGTCCATTGATTTATTATTTTCAATTTTATTGATTGGTACTTTAACAAGAAGACTTTTTCAAAAGTGATTTTGTGCTTTTGAGTTGCAGATTTTCTGGAAGTTCAAAGCCAGATCTTTAGGCAGCAAGCTCTTTTTATTAACAGCTATTTGCCCAGTTACATCTTCTTTACCATTTGGATTCAGCATTTGGAATATACTATTTTATAATTCAAAATTTTCTCAAAAATATGTAAGACATTTTACAAATGCTTTAATGTAAAAAAGGAAACACTAGTATGAATTCGCTCAGCTGGAGGGAACACTGAGGTATAATTTAATTATAGGGACAATAATTATTTCAAATTCATACTTAATAATAGTTGCAATTAATGAGTATTAATTTGCTATATCACACCACTAAAATTAATGGCAAATTGTTTTTGTAGTGTTACCATTCGACTGACAATAAAAAGTGAATCCTTCAGTGCTGAGGAATGATTTTACAGGCAACATCTAGATCTAGATCTATTCCTTAAATAGCTCTGGTTTAATACAGCGAACACAAACCAAACCTTTGAAATAATTCATGACATAGGTCACGATAGGAAAGTAGGCCTAGAAGTAAAAATAAGAGTGCTTAACTTTGGACTGTGCTAATGGGTAGGAATGCATTCTCTGCATGGGTGACATAAATAAATTAGCCAGGAACTTGGACTAATTTGGATGTGGACTAATTTGCCCTTTCTTACTTTGTTCTCACCGAGATGTGACTGTATTCTATTATTGGCATGCACAACTTACTGGAACAGACAAGAAATCTGACATCACCTCTGCTTTCCTCCAGCTGAGTTCCTGACAGCCTGGGCTTTGAGGATCATGAAACTAAACAACTCAGACTCACAGCTGTTCAAACTCATAGGATGCCCAGTTGGTGCCAAGTTTAGACCTACATGGGGTAACTGCCAATCTGAGCACACAGCAGCACACATTTTCAGGGGCAGGTGACGGTGGGGTGGAGGAAGATGGGCTTGGAGAATTAGGCAAGGGGGACTAGAGTATCCTTCATGCCCTGCTTACAAACTTGGACTGTCCTGTAGATGCTAGGGGAGCATTACCTCCTCTACACTGTGTGTGCACCTGAGGGTTGGAGACTGGCCAGTGCCCCTGGACACTTGGCCAAGTTCAGCACCATGGTCCAAAGTACTGAAGACATGGATCGGGAATCCATATGGACTGGGATTCTGTAAACACACATCTCGGGAAGGGCGGGGAGGTGGCCCCAGATGTTCACGAAGGTCTCAGAGGCCTTGAGGGGCCACCAGGAATGGGGGAATACTGGAACAGCAGCCTAGCTCCGGGCCTCATTCCTCCTGATGGAGAAATATTCCCAGGTATCTTCAGGTTCTTCTGAGTCCAGATGTTCTTGGCCAAGGGGCACCATGGTGTGGGTCTGGGCCTTGATTCGAGCTGTCCACATGGGAGGAGCAAGAAGGGCCAGAAGTCGAGGGGAATTTAGGTCACACTCTCTGTTCCATTCCAGGGACTGGAGTCCATTATGATATGCTGAAGGATGAAAAATGAGCAACAAACAAACAAACATGAATTTTCTGTGTTGAGGAATTTTTAATCTCATCCAGAAGATAGTGCATCCTGAAAAGTTACCACTTACACATAATCGAGTATAAACTGAATTTGAAGTGCCGAAGAAACCAGAGCAAATGTATTACCGATGGGCTGTGGTTAACCAAGGGAGTCTGTCTGGAGCTGTTTTCTGTTTGTGGGGAGGGGTAGATTTAAGTAGTTTTAGAAGGAGGTCAAGAGCCTAGAAAACCCTCAGATCAGTTCACTTAGATTGGGAGGACTAAGCCAGCTCTATTTTTCCCCAGCTGGGAGAAGTTCCAAATTTCTAAGATTTCACCTGGAAAAATATATGTAATTTTAAAAAACAGAAGCTGGAATACTGTTTTATAATCTCAGTCTAAGGTTGTTCTGTTCGTAAGACATACAATAGGATTTTGATTAAAATGGCATTGTAATAGGTGCACCTAGTGAGACAAGGTTTGAGTATTTCATAAATATGGATTTATTATATCAGGATGCACATAAGGATGTCCTCAGCACTCTGATCTGAGTCATACATAAATCATGAACAATTGTGGTGTGTTTGTTTTTTCTCTAAAACATATGACAATGGACCATCACTTTTCCTTTAGAATTCTTAAGCTTCTCTGAGAACCTCACTTTGAGTACATTTGAACCACTCAAGGAGGAGTGCATTTCAAAATTAAGATTATTCCATAGAATCACTCTCATTAATACGAGTGGTTATTATGAAGGGAAATACAATTGCTTTAGCTTACTTAACTATAATATTCTCTATTTTCATATGTTAATTCTCATAAGCTTATTATTTGTACTCAACTTGCTTTTCCCTCTAAGTGATAAATAGTGGTTCTTTAAAATTGTTTTGCCATCTCACTTGTTAAAAACCATACTTTGTGAATAATTCTTGTAGTGTTGAAACATTTCAGAAATCATTTTTTTGGATAGAACTAATATTTATCAGATTATTCATAGGAATGACATTCATTTAGTGGGATTCAAATATTTTGTAATGATGCCAAGAAAAAAGAAAATTAAAATGGGTCTTGACAATTTTTGCTTCAGGAATCTTAGTAGAAAACATAAACATTTCAGGTCGAAAACAATAGTTAATGGAGGTTTGGGATGACTCCTGAGGCTTCACCCTGCATGGATCGAATTTAGTTAGAAACACACTTAATGCCTGGAACACACAGTCCAAACCCAGAGCCTCTCCTCTCCAGGTGCCTTACTCATGAGGATGTGACCACCTTGTATTTGACCACACATGTTCTTGACTTTTCCTACATTGGAGTAAATTGGATCACTGGCTTGGAAGCTGCTAAGTTAAGATTATAAAGAAAATTGTCATTTTAAAATAAATTTTATAAATTGTTCTCGCAAAGAAAGATATTCTTCCAAAGATGTTCTTCCAAAGAAAGACAGGACAAAAGCTACTACTACCAGTACTATTTCTTTTGTTGTTTTTTTAAAGACTAAGCTTCATATACCTCCTTTGAAGAAAGAATAAAAAATGACAATATGGTTTGGAACTTTGAACACTGCCTTTTACATCTCTAGATGGGGAAAATGTCCTTAGAGCATCTTTTGAAGGAACTTAGTAAGTGTTGACTTGTCTTGCCATAGTGAGAATAATAAAAGCAAATACTTTGAATCCTCAGCAATCCTCTTAGTGTGTGAGTCCCCATTGTACTCCCTGCTTTATTGCTGCGTGAATTCCATTGTATAGTTGTGCAACTCCCCTCTGTACAGTTGTGGGGGTTGACTCCCCTTTGTATAATTCTGTGATATCATCATTGTCCAGTTGCGATTTTCCATTGTACAGTTGTGTGTCTCTTCATTGTAAAGTTGTGTGACCCTTTATTGTCCAGTTGTGTGATTTCCCATTGTACAGTTGTGTGACTCTTCACCGTACAGTTGTGGGTCTCTTCATTGTCCAGTTGTGTGGTTCCCCATTGAACTGAGGAGAGAACCGAGGCTTAGAGAAGGGTGAGTGACACCCCAAGAGTAGGCAAGGCTGGTGAATGTCAACCCCACCCAAGTCCAGTTCCAAAACGTATGTTAGCTTCTTATTTACTTTCTAATTTCAGGGGAAGCCATAAGTGATGAGATGACAACAGTGGGAGCAGAGGGGACCGAGGGGCTGGCATCAGGACACACCCCTAACAGAAGCTGTGTGGGACCAGGGCTGGGAAGAGAGCAGGCTTCTCTAGACACACAGTTAATGGGCATCATTCTCTCTTGCCCTCAGTCTGCCGTGTGACTTCAAGGTGGTGATGAGGTCCCCGGGACCCCTCTGCATACAGGGAGAATAACGCAGGCCTGTTCTGCTCAACATGCTGATACCCCCGAGAGAGTTCTAGGCTAACACTCAAGTTAGCTCAGTTGACCGTGAACTGTAGATAACACCCTTCTTCTGGAATTTTCTGAAGTACTAATCATACCCTAGTAATAACTCAACACTTTGTGCTTCCCATGCTCACACCCATCACGGGGGCTTCCCAGGCCTTCCTGTGCCACAGACCCCTTTGGAACTTTGCTGAAGCTTGTGTCCCCTTCTCATAGCGATGGTTGTAAATAATACATATAAATATATATGGATGTATATATATACACATACATATATATATGCGCCAATTACAGTGAACTGCTAATATCAACAAATTAGAAATTATAATATAATGTCTACTTACTTATTAGCTCATTAAATAATAAAATCCAGTGATGAGTTGAATAAATATGATTATTTTGAAGGACGGAGGAACATAAATGATATTTCTAGATATTCATGACAAGGATTGTTGTAAGAATATCTGTAACTTATGATGGTAACAAACAAAGCCTGGGCACTACTGAAAATGGTGTGGTTTGTTTATGCTCATGATTAAAGAAAATGCTGAATTTTAGCTGGAGGTTTAACGAAAATAAAGATGTAGTTATCCTCTATCTTCACAGGCTCCTAAGATCGTAGCTGTGCCCCATGTTAGGAACTCCTGAGTCATGGTTCCCCAATTCAATTTCTATGAAAAACCCTCTTGGGCTTTTGACTGGACTTCTAGTGAGTTTTTAGCTTGAACAGGGAATGACTAAGACTTTAACAATCCTGTCTTCCTGTCTGCGATCACTGGAGTCTGTATTTTATGCAGTTTTTCTTTAACATCATTCAATACAGTTTTTATAATAATTCCCATATAAGTTTTGCACAGTTTTTATAAGATTCATTCTTAGATACTTTATGTGTTTTGTTATTATTTGCTATTCTAGTTATCGTCTAACCCCAGCTAGAGTTTAAAATGAAATCAGTTTTGGGATATTGAGTTATTAAGTCAGTCGGTTACTTACTTTTGGGTTTTCTCCCTCCACAATCGTATCATCTGGAAGGGATGACAGTTGCTTTATATTTCTTCCCTAATTCTCTGCTTTAAATTTTTAAATGTTCTCTCATGTACTGATAGGACTTTGAGAGCAGCTTTCAACAGAAGCTGTGATGCCTATTAAAGTCTTCTTCCTGATTTTAAAGGAAGCTCTTCTCTAATAGTTCTTGATTGAGGGGCAGCGGGCTGGAGCCAACTCTTAGTCACTAGCAAGAGCCAGTCTTTCACTTTTCATGAATTTTGCAAGCCAGTTGTTAAAACACAGTCATTATTAAAGATTAAGTTGTATAAAGTTACAGTTAAGTAAATCACGTTAAAAACAAAGGCAAGTGCTCCAAACTCGCCACTTACTATTCTATTTCATGGCATCTTATGATTACCTGTGCTCTCGAGGTTATTTTGGTCTCTTGGATCTGCACGGTGGAAATATTATATAATGATGAGACACGCAAATGATGTGACTCTCTTACTACCACTTCCCTGGTTGGTGACATCACCCTGACAGCTTGGAATTGCCACGGTGGGAGTATTTATACCACGGAAGATGGCAAATGCTACCAATCTGGGGTTTTATTTTCTTTAACCTTTACTAACACACCTCTGATCAAGACCAACGTTCGTCACAGGTTCCAGCGTTTTCTTAGCCTGTTAACTAAAAGCAAGGAAAGGAGGAAGGAGAGGAGGGAGAGTAAGAAGGCAGCAGGACCAGAGGGAGGGGGGAAGTTCGGAATGCCTGGAGCAGGGGTTAATCTGAATTTGGGCTTTTCCGCACAGATCACTGTGACGTCCCGCTGGCATCCGCCTTGCCGCGAGGGTCCTTCCGCAGCTCGTCGGAGCTGTCCAGCAGCTACGGCCCAGGCTTTGCAAGTCTTAATCGCAGAGATGGTGAGTCTGATACTGCCTTCTTAACCCGTCACGATCCTTTCTCAGAGAGAGTAATGGTCACTTGTACTTAATGTTCATGCTTACGGTTCGAAGAGTAATTATACTGCAGTTTAATGGAAATGAAGAAGCAGGTTCCACATCTTATCATTTGCTAGCTCCCTGCATCTGTAGCATTCTTCTTTTTGGTTTGTTCTGATGTTTCCCTTCCCTGTCAATGGTCAGCAAATGGTCATAAATGAGATCCAAGTCAGAAGGGAGTTATTGGAGGCTCTAGATCATTTCCCATTTGTCAACCCTTTTTAGTTTCAGAGCACTCTACGGATGGGTGACTAGCAAGTGTGCTTATCGTGGGAAACTGAAACAACAAATGAGGGGCGCCTGGGCGGCTCCGTCGGTGAAGCCTCTGCCTTCGTCTCAGGTCATGATCTCAGGGTCCTGGGATCGAGCCCCACCTCTGGCTCCTTGCTCAGCAGGGAGCCTGCTTCTCCCTCTCCTCCCAGCTCCTGCTCTTTCTTCTATCTCTGTCTCTCTCCCTCTCTCTCAGATAAATAAATAAAATCTTCAAAAAAATAAAACGACAAATGAATGAGCCAATGTCATGGGCACCGAGAAACACCCAGCAAGCCACTGGCTAGCGCCAGTGAGGTGGGAAGCTGCCATGAGCTAGTAGAGACAGCTCTACCCCAGGACCAGGCCTGGGGGACCGTGGGCAAGGGCCCCCGCTGAAAATAGATCCCCTTCGTATCCGTGGGAAGAGAGCTAACGGCTTACTTTTTGGAGAGGTGTTCATTCGTTCTTGCTCCTTGAGTATCATGGACGAAGTCACTTCCACTTTTGCACTAATAATCGTTCAGGAGATTGAATGGACTAATACGTACACTGAGAACGCAAATGTTTTACCAGCATTGAAAGGCATAGATTGACTTTTCTGAAAGTAGAATTTCAAATCGACTGCGTTCCGTGTAAATGTAAATTCTGAAGATTATTACAAAGGAGTGGAGCATTTTCCTTCTTTTGTTTGGTGTTTCTAAGATCACAGTTTAAGTGTAGCTTGAATCTTATTGTGTCCTCAAAAGTCATATGCAGGAACCCACCAGTGATCAAATGGGCTGGTAGAGCAGAGTGAGGACACAGTGAAGGATTTTGATGAGTTTGGTGGGGGGAGCGTGCCCGCTGATGATCACCTTTATGGCTTTTTACTTGGGAGAACCATTTCTGGCCAGATATTTCCTCCTCCAGATGGTTATGAAGCATCAGTCATGATAAGTTTCAGTACTCCAGTGAAAATAGCCTCTCGCTGAAGCCAGTTTTCAATTAATAATTAAATGATCAAATTTACTCTTTTTGGTCTGGTGGTTCCTTTAATACCAGCTTAACATCTAAACTTTCCAGTGGTTGCCCAAAGACTGTAAAAACTAAATAAGCACCATACTTAATGAGTTTAAAGGATCCCAAGGGGCCTGTGCATTGTGTTTCTGATTTGCATATACAGAATATCTTTATGATTCAGGCCCCGGTCCTGTCAGTGTTGTGGCACAGGGAAGTTTATAAGTATCAGAAGGGAAAATCCCAATGTGTAAGATGAATTTATTTCCATTACCTTTAATTAAAAAAATCAATAACTTAGACTATCATAAGCAGCCATTGTAAAATGGTAAGTATAAAATGTATTTACTACAGTCAGATCACTCTTTGCAAATTTAAATTAATTTTTTTAAGAGCATGCCAATCAGCTGATGAGGTTCTTTCTTGTGGCTGTTACTACTCTGATTGAATAAAATACATATTTCACTAAATATTCCTTTATTTTACCATCTGATTTCATACCCATTCCTAAGGCAGGATTCAGACAGCACAGTCTGTTGATATTCCTTCTGAAGGATTATCTATGTATATTTATGACAAAAACCAGCATCCCAGGGCTGCCTGGGTGGCTCAGTCGGTTGAGTATCTGCCTTCTGCTGGGGTCATGATCCCGGAGTCCCCGGATTGAGCCCTGCGTCGGGCTCCCTGCTCAGAGGAGAGCCTGCTTCTCCCTCTACCCCTCACTCTGCTTGCGTTCTCTCTCTTTTTCTCTCAAATAAATAAATAATACCTTAAAAAATCCCCACAAAAACCATAAAAGCCAGCATCCCAGATTCATTCCTGGCATTTCTTTTCACTTTGTAAATGTTGGAGAACAGATGATTTCACTTCAGTTTAGGATAAAATGTGGAAGATTATAATAATGATGATGATGATTCTTCATATATAGTAGCTTTAGCTTTTTTGAAAATTTGGCCCATGATCTGGTGATGGAAGTCATGTTAGGCAACCTGATTATATGATTAAAATTTCCTTGGTCTATGTTATGGTACCTGGAGGTTGTAAAGAAGGTGGTCTGTCTAACCTCCCTATTTTGCCCAGCAGTCTTTGACCTTTCAGATATTTTTTGGAAAAATAGAACTATCTGAACCATCATGGCAACTGCCAGGGATTTTGTATGTAGCTGATCACTGTATCTACCTGATGTAGTAAGAGAATAGTCAGTACATAAGTTTATTTTATTTTTATTACTTCTAAAGATTTTGTTTACTTATTTGAGAGAGAGAGAGAGAGAATGTGAGTGAGGGGAGGAGCAGAGGGAGAGAGTCTAGCAGACTCTGCTCAGAGCAGGAAGCCTGACACGGGGCTCGATCTCATGCCCTTGAGATCATGACTTGAGCGAGGTCAACAACTGAAAATATACTTAAGGAGAGAGGCTGTGATTCAGATAACTCCCTAAGAAAAGACATACACACTTAATCTTTACATTGATTTTCCATCCAGCCACGTTCAACCGCATTGCCCCTTCCAGGAATTTCCTTTTTTTTCTGCCCAGGTCCCCTGGCAGAGGATGCACCAGCTAAGGCGACCTTCATGTCTGCCAAGGTGGTAAGGTGCAGTTAGCAATCCCTCACGGGGCACCTGGGATCCCTGATGGGACACAGGTGCCATATTGAAATCAACACAGAAGTCCTGAACCGCTCGTGTAACCTGTGACCCAGGAAGGCCATAGCCAGGGACGAAGGCTGCTGGGACCTCTCCGGGGTCCCCCCGGGCAGCTGCTCTTCTACCGTGAACGTGAAGGGGGACCTCCCTGGACTAGGAGCTGATTCGGAGACGGTGATCCAAGGACCCCCTGTTCTCTCTTTCCCGTGATCCTTGCAGCCCGACTTGTTTTGTTTCCGTGTTCCCTCCTGATCTAAGGAGATCAGGTGGAGCGGGCTTTGCTCTGACACGTTCGCAGGCCATCCTTTGACTGCCCTCACCCCCCGTGCCGCTCGTCACATCTCGTGACGCTCAGGCCTCGCCCTTTTTGCATTCATTATGATATTCCATCTTATACAGCAGGCAATGGGTACACGACTCCTTCCATCAGAGGCTCTCATGGCGTACTTACGAATTGTTATGAATTAAACCATACAACATCCTTAAAGAAAATGCAAGTTGTAGCATCAATGGAATTTTTTCCCCCAGAGGCATTTGGCTGACTGAGCGGTCACAAATGGGTGGCTAATTTCGTTGTCATGGTTTTATTTCCAAGCAGCTCACCCTTGCATTTCCTGACACGATCCCCCACCATATAGAATGTTTTAAAAGGAGACTCGCCTCGAAAGCGCGCGGCTGAGCCCCCGCGGGGAGTGGGGGGGGGGCGCTGGTCTGCCCCTGCCCTGCGGGGGGCCCGGACTCCCCACGGGTCTGCCTGCCGCAGAGGGAGGTGCCGCCGTTCGCAGCGGCCTCAGCGATGGTCTGACATCCCGTCTGTTCTGCATCACTCAGGGGCCCGCCGGGACACGTGACGCTTCCCTAGAATTAGGACGCGTCCCAGGGCTGCACTCTTGTAAACACAGAGATTTCACGGGACGTGAATGAGCTCAGTCACACATTTCATTCGGTCACAAATGAAGGATTTACGACCTGTTCGCATTGTGATAGGCTTCCTGGGCCATTCTTGTCCGGTTTCTGAGGTGGGAAATTAGCAGCGTCGTCTTAGGTTTTGCTAGTGCAGAACTTCAAACGAATCAGAGCTGAGAGCCTCTCATCAGCTCGGATCTCAGTGGGTCTCCCCTGCGTGTTCCTTTATGGTCGGGAATCTTTGTGGGGACAGCAAAACAAAACACACGGGACTGAACGATTTTTGTCTGTTTTATGCAGAAAGAGCTGTAGTCGTGACTGCTCGGTGCCTAAGGGCGTGCCCTTGTCCCTGGGGAAGCTGCACACGGCTTCGGGGAGCAGTCACACACATGATTGCCTCCGGGGTGCGTGCTTTTCCTCAAGATCGCTGGCATTTCATGCAAGTCTCAGATTGACCGGCATGCACATATTTTTATTTAACTTGCAAAGTGTCTGTTTGCCAAGCCATTTTAGGGTATCTTTGCATAGCATGTAGGAATCCGGTTTACAATGAGGCAGCTGCAGCCCAGTGTTCCTCCTGGGTGCCCTTTGTGGGAAATGTCCCATCCCCCCCGGCTCAGGCTCCGAGCGGAGTGCAGGGAGCACACGGGAAGGGACGCTGAGAGGCAGGGTTTCTGGGCCCGCTCCGTCCTGACAGTCGGAAATGCTCCGTGGAGACGGCTGGAATCGCCTCCTAAGGAATCAGAGTTGCAGCAGACGCCTTAGTCCCCTCAGTAACATCAGCAGGGTCTGACCCAGGCTTCAGCGTGTCCAGCCCAAGGACCTGTGCGCGGGGAGGCCGGGGGCCCCCATCCACAGAGCCCGTCTGCCTGCTGGTCCCTCTTTCCGGGGGCCGCCCACCATCTCCCTGGGGAAGTCAGTGATGGGCTCCTGCTTCTCTCTTGCTCCTCCCTCGCCTGCTGAGCCCCGCCTGGAACTCGCAGTGGACCTTCTGTGGATCGAGCTGCGTGCAAATGAGGAAAAGACACCATTGCTGAATGAGGTCCCATTTGAGACAGTGGAGTGATGATCGTGGGAGAAAGTCCCCTTGGCAACAGTTGCAGCTTAGCCATTTATCTGCTCGGCATAGGTGCCCTGAAAATGGGTAGGCCTGTTCTCTTCAAATTGACGCACTTGACTTTTGCTCCCGTGGGTATCTTTCCCCCACCCCCCCCAAATTCAAGTTAGTTGACATATAGTGTAGTATTAGTTTCAGGGTAGAATTTAGTGATTTGTCGGTTGCATGTAACACCCAGTGCTCATCACATCACGTGGCCCCTTTAATGCCCATCTCCCAGGGTTCCCCATCCCCCCGACCCCCCTCCAGCAACCCTGGTTTCCTGGAGTTAAGAGTCTCTTACGGCTTGCTGCTCTGAGTACTTGCTGGAGCTTGAAGAAGGCGTAAGGTTTGGCTCTTCATCCCCGGGGGCCGTGTTCTTCCCTGCGTGAAGCCAACAGTTCATGCAAGCGCGTGCCCTGTAACCACCAGGGTCCACGGTAACTGTCATCACAATCAGCGAACAGAGTAATTAAGGCCCCACTGAGAGTTTTCTAGTCCACATTTCCTCTTCCTGAGGAGTTGTCCTTGCCCATGTCTGAGCCACCAGAGGCGGGGGAAGCAGTCACACAGGATTAACTAGAGACAGAAACCTTCTGACAGATCGATATAAAATACAGTCTGGTGGGCGGTCAGCAAACAATCCTGAGTAACTGATGAACTGCGGGGAGATGTTCTTAGAAGGGGTAGAGATTGAAAGGGGGCCAAGCTTTCATCAGATACCCTTGCAGGAACCTAAAGTGATGTGCCTTCCTCATCGTTGGAGCAGAGACTGTCACGCCAGTCCTGCTTGCTGGGTGTGTGTGGGGGGGGTTGTGGGGTCACACGTGCGGCCCCGGGCAAGGTCCTCAGCACATCGTGTGTGCACGACAAGTTTGTCTTTCTTCACCATCTTACCTTTATCTGGTAAGAAGTGGCAGGCAATAGACCCTTCAGTGATAAGGTCACTGGAAAGCTCAGCGCCCGGGCTGTGGCCCCTCATTCACCTGAAAGCCATAGTGGGGACAGCCCGTTGTAATGGCAACTGTCTTCCAGCACGTGGCAGCCCGTGGGGGGGAAACACTGGATTCCCGACACATCCTCCTGCCGAATCCCCCTTACTGCGCCCACACACACCTACCGCACTTTCCCTAGGAGTGGGAAGGATGTTCTGTGTGGGGTGACCTTCCAGGCACTGGAATTTGCTCTGTGCAAGTGGGGCCTCCAGATAGGTTTTTCTTTGTACACATTGTGACACTTTATTCAGGAAGGGGTGGAGGTGGAGAGAGGCAGGTGGTGGGGGGAATACACACGCCCCCTTGCACATGGGAGGGAAAGCCCAGCAGCCCACATCAGCCCCCAGCAGAGATCTGGCGGTCACGGGGGACCTCGTTAGCCTGCTGCAGTGAATCGCCCCCTGGCACAGGGGATTCTGAGGTTCCATCCCTGTTTCACAGCCCCTAGTTAATCAAATAGCTTAATTTGCATACCAGTAGCGCCTCCTCACGGCAGGTAAGGAATAGGAGATGTTCAGGGTCTGTTACCTGCGGGCACGGGAGGCTGGTTGGCAGGTGCGCAGCTGCACCTGTGGGAGAGGCTGGTCCCGGGGCAACATGCTGGCGACATCGCGATCTATGTACTGAATTGTGCTTCTCCGCACGGGTGATGCCATGCTGGTGATACTTCCTGCTTCAAGACAGATTAAAGTTGACAGGGAAAGATGGCGGAATGCAAGCGAGGATATCATCAGTACCTTCTAGAGAACTTGGCTACCAACTAGGATGAGCTAGGACACAGGATGTTAAGTAGTCCCTCAGAGTTAAACTGATACGTAGAAGATTTCAAATGTGGTATCTCCACTTTAAAATGATCTGCTAAATGCCAACGCCTCATTTTTAAGGTTATTTTTGTGACAATTATAAAAATCATACCCGGCTGCAGAGTAATGTCCCTTGGACTGTTAGCTGGCTCTCAGCTAGAATACAGAAGGACTTCCATTTATCAACTGCGAGTGGGACCCTTGGACAAAACAGCAGAACCAATCTTTGCCATGCGATGCAAGGAAAGACTGCAAAACTGGCACGGGGTGGAGGGCGCAGAGGAGACTCGGTGTCTAAACAGGATCCTGGTGCAGAGAAATGGTTAGTGGGAACACTGAGGAAATCAAGATAACGTTTGTCGTTTCATTAATATTGCACCTGTGTAAATATCTTCATCTTGATAAAAGTCCCATGATGACGTAAGATGCTAACTTTGGGGGAAACTGGGTACAAAGTAGACAGAAATCCCCTGTACCACGTTTGTAGCTCTTCGGTCAATTGGAAGTTATTTCAGAACAAAAAGTTAGAAAATGCATTACAAAACAACCAAAACTGCAGCGCATTTTGGATTCTGGGTCAAAGGAAAAGGCATTGTGCTTGCGGTACGTTGAGAGGAAAATCTGGAATATTTGAACAAAGATTCAGTGCAGGAAATCTGGGTATAAAGAAATGAGAAAGAGTCTGGGTTCTAGAGAACTTGTAAGCTTTAGACTTTACTGAAGGCTGTGCGTGGACGCGTCGTGTGATGATGGAGGACGTGGTAAAGAAACATCCATGCCCGCCTCCTGGCGACGCCCCCACAGCCTGACGCGAGCGCCCCACTTCCGTCCCTCCCAGCCGTCCTGGGACCATGTCACACACTTCCTGACATACACTCAGCCCTGTCGGCCTTAGCAAACCAAGTGCGGTGTCAGTGAGAGCCCCTCACGAAAAGACGGTCAGTGTTGTCTAATGCGTTAGACCTCATTATGAGAACCTCAAGCGAGGTGTCGGAACAGTGCGGAAAAACTGTTGTCCAAAACACCTCTTGTCATATTACGGATTACTTCCGTGACTCATGTTTTCTAGACATGGATAATTAGCAAAATATCGGTTCCAGAATGCGTTTCAAGCTTATTTTCCATTTTTATTGCTTATTAATTTAAAACCAGATATGTCAATGTGATGTCTAACTCCAAATTCAAAAGCTATGTTTTTGTGACACCGGAAGAACAAAATATGTCAACACACATCCTTGGGAAGCTCTGATTTCTGTTTCTCACCTGTTTCTCACCGGACAAGATGAGGCATCGTGATTTCTGCTCTACAGCTGTTGTCTCAAATACCTGAGAACGTCCTTGTCATTCACTCGCTCTGGGTTCTCCCTCAAGCTCCCTACTGCCTCTCAGAGCTCCCCATCCCTCCACAGAAAAATCTTCCCCTCCATCCCTGCCCCCTTGCATTTCAGATCGTTCTTTGAAACACCTGTTTCTCACATGAATCTGTAAGCCTATCAAGTATAGGATTTGGCCATCGCCACTCTTCTTACCCCCATCATTCAATATGGTACTTCCTCATGTTGGGATTCCAGAATTAAGCTTGTCTAGTTCTACCAAGGCCTGAATGTTTTCCTTTGGGTCCAGCCAAAGGTATGTCATACACACAGGCCAGTAGAAATAACAGTAGTCTCAAGCATGGATGTGGCAACATGGCGTTTGGTTGGCCACCTGTCCCGTGGGACCACTGGACACCTGAGAGTCAGGGGTTATGACCAAAAACCAAAGCAATTAATGATGAATGTAGGATTCATCTGTTTACTCAACCCATGGTTTTGAGTGTGTGAGCACATGCGTGTCACTGTGTGTAATCATGAGGGGTTATATGTTCCAGAATTTGAGACTATGATTTTCATAAATTTTATGTATGATCTCATTCTTAACAGGATAATGTAGATCTTAAAGATTTCTCTCCCTTTACTACGTTTTCCTGTTTCTATTTCCACTCAAAGGGGCTGGTGGCTGGTCTCCGCTTGTGTCAGATAAATACCAGTGGCTGCAGATCGACCTTGGAGAGAGAATGGAGGTCACAGCTGTGGCTACCCAGGGAGGGTACGGGAGCTCCGACTGGGTGACCAGCTACATCCTCATGTTCAGTGATGGCGGGAGGAACTGGAAGCAGTATCGGCGAGAAGAAAGCATCTCGGTATGTTCCTTCACTGAGAGCCGTCTGTCAGAGTATGAATTACACCAATTACTCCATGTTGCTGCAAATCTGTCACATTGAGTGTAGGGATGGAGCCTCCTAATGTACTTGAAAATGTTTTCAAGTGAATATAAGACACGTGTGGCATTTTAAAATATGCTGCCCGTGTATAATTTATGAAATAAGTAAAAGTAAAATAATTCTGTCCTGTAGTGAAATATTGAAAACGTCTTCCCATTATTCCTTGATATGGTATGAAATCGAAGGAATGAAGTCACATATAACCTACTATATTTTTTGTTCCATAACCCAGTAGCTGGTACCGCCTTGCTTTTGTTCAGTTAAGTAAATTCGTTCTTCTGAGTCTTCTGATTAAGTGATATTTATGAAAGACTCCAAACGCTTAAAAATACAGATCACGGGCAGTGTCCGTATGGACGACGGCATGTTGAGGGACACAAGTCTGGCTCCAAAAGGAACTTGGGCACTTGTGTGGCCCCTTGTAATTCATGATGGACAGAGCTCAGGGATTCTTTGGAATCCTAACAACTCTAAGTTATCTTACACCAGTGACGTAGTTTCTGCTTCTGATTCCATACCCGTGCTTCTTTGAGAAGAACTAAATTTTGCTTGTCTGACTTCTTGAATATTAAAACACATGGAATTTATTCCATATTCAGAATTTTGAGTCTTCAAATCATGGTCTGTCCTGAAGGAGGAGCTCTGAAAATAGAGTGTAGTAAACATCGACTGTGTTTGCTGTTGGCTGTAAACTTTGACTGCGTTTGCTGTTGGCCGTTGGGGTGATGGATGGAGGGGTGTGGCCTGAAGATTTCTCAGTTGGAGAAGGAATTACTTTCTTCTTATTATTAAATATACACTTGGGATGCCTGGGTGGTCAGTCGGTTGAGCTTCTGACTCTTGATTTTGGCTTAGGTCATGATATCAGGGTCCTGGGATTGAGCCCTGCGTTGGCGCTGCATTCAGTGGGGACTCTGCTTGAGATTCTCTCTCCCTCTCCTTCTGTTCCCCCCTCTGCCCTGTCCCGTGCACTCTCTCTCTCTCTCATGAATAGATATTTTTAGAAAATACACTTCAGATGGTTGCCAGAGGCTAGGGCAAGGGAGGAATGGAGAATTACTGTTTAAGGGGGACAGTTTCAGTTTAGAAGATGAGAAAGTTCTGGAGATGCATGACAGTGATGGTTGCCCCAAAGCGTGATTGTTACTGGAACACAATGGAACGCAATGGCTTACAAGTGGCCAAGGTGGTAGATTTTATATTAGGACAATTTACCCACAATAAAAAATGTACAGTTTAGCTTCCATTTAATTTAGACTAAGGATATTATGTAAGTCTTAAAAAAATTGCCTTGTCATGGTAAGAGGGAAAGTATTAGCGAAAAAACCGTTACTTGTTAGCTGGTAGCATATCCATAATGCTAACAAGCAACAAAATGATAATACTCATTGGGTAACAAATTCGCCTCATTTAAACCTCCTCAGACTCTTTTACTTAGTATAACTTCATAGATTATGGTCTATTTAATTTTTTATCTCCAGACCTCTTTCTAGTTTATCAATAAATGTTGATTTAAATTGAATTAAGAAGAACAAGTCAGTTGTCTAACACTGGGTAAAAGAACAAAATAGGAGAGAATTTGTGTTTTGGGGACTGGCTGAATTAAATACCCCAAACGAGCAGTTGCCAAGTGTGTGATCAGAAGTACATCTTGACATTGAGCTAATTCTAGGAACACCAGGTCCAAACCAGGTTTAAGATCAACATTAATTAAGAATGAATAATACTTAAAACTTAAGGAAGAATTTACTTACATAGAGAGCTTTTGTTCTAAATTAAATCTTGTTTTTCAAAATCAGGTAATGGATAGTTAATGCATGTTTATTCTTAGGTGTGTTGATCAAGGTTCGTATTTTTACCCATCCCACCCCAATACGTGGTCGCAAAATTGTGATGATTCCAGTTTTTCAGATAAGCACTTTGGGGGGAACCAAATCCAAGCATCACCACCTGGCACCTTGTTTCAAGGAGCCCAGGGGATTAAGAGTCAAGAATAGTGGCGTTAGTGATCCTAGACCATGCCGTTGAGGACGGATGCTTGGACCCCTCGAGTCGCATGAGCTGATAATTAGGAGATTATACCTACAGCCTCTTGAAGAAGATCGGGCGGATTTGGCTGCTCTCTAGCCCCTCTCACACAGAGGACCTGCTCTTAATCCTAAAGCACATACCCTCCCAGAGGCCCTACCCATTATTCAGGTGTTTGTTTTTAATCTATGGCATTGCTGCCATTAATTCGAGAGTGAATTTAAGATTCTAAAACATTTCCTTGAGATAGTTACCCTCTTTATTAGCAAAAGTAATTTTGTCATTTTCTTAGTTTTGTGCTACTCCTATAAAAAGCTACCAGGCCCTTGGTGGCCCAATACGAGACAGAGCTGTTCCGTCACGGTTTCTGTAGGTCTGAAGTCCGGTCCCCCTGGCTGTGTCCTCTGGGTAAGGTGCCGGCCGAGCTGCACTTTCCCCTCCAAGGTGTGTGGAGGTGCCCAGGACGCTCCTCAGGTTGCGTGATTCACTGGGGGGACTCACAGGATCGGTGTGTAATCATAAAACTATGATTTATCCAGGATACGAAGCGAAACGAGTAAAGGAAAAAGGCGCATGGGGTGTAGACCGTAAGAAACCAAGCGTAAGCTTCCGTGAGTCCTCTCCAAGTGGAGACGTATGGAACGTGCCGAATTCCCTCCAAAACAAGTGATAGTGATCCTTGTGAAGTGTTGTCAACCACAGAAGCTCATTAGAGACTCAGCAGCCTGGGTATCTATTGGAGGCTGGTCACACAGTCACCCTCCTTGCAAGACCCCGACAAGGAAGGTTGGGTATTGAGTATAAACTGCTCTGTTTGCCCAAACATTAGGCACAGTGAGCCACTCGCATGATTAGGGTCTTGGGAATGGGCCAGCCTTGAGATTTGAATCAGTCTAGGTGATTTAGGAGTCCAACCACTGTGAAGAGGATGAGTCAGGTGGTCTCAGGCTCAACTGTACCCAAGAGGGAGGCTTGTCCCCTGCCTTCCCTGGGTCAGCTCCTGGCATGTTTTCCCCCATGGAGGTGGATGGGTTGGGAAGTCTGGGGAAGTGCTCTGATTTGCCTAGCTCCTCATGAGGGGCCATCTGAGAACTCCCATCTGTGGTTGTTGGAAGAGTCCATGCCAGCAGGTGGCCCTGTCTGCCCCACACGAGGCACCAAAGCTCCCGGGCTATGGGCGGAGCCGTGTAAGGACCTCGAGGCCACCCCAGTGGGTTGGCATGGGCTAAGAAGGGAAGGATGTGGGAGGGCCATATTTTCAAATTTCCTAGTCTTCATCTCTCTTTATGATCCTTTGATTTCTTTTATATTTATCTGCTTTCCTCTGCATATACATCACATCTTTTTACTCCAATCCTCCCCTTCTCTGCAAGAGAGAGGACCTGGATGACCACGGGCCCTACAACTCAACAGGTGGTCCACAGTCCATCGGCATCACCTGGGTTCTTCATAGAAATATGGAATTTCAGCCCCCATCCTAGCCTCCTGGATCCCAGATCTGCATTTTAACAAGATTCCCAGAGGATCCCAGAAGTGCCCACTGAAAAGACCCGTGTCCCATCTGCGGGAAAGATTGTTCTGCTCCTTAAGTAACCTTACTTGCCTGGATCACAGGAGATCACGTCCCTGCTGGAGGACACGGCTTGTCCCATACACCTGTTACCCTGAGCACGTGATCCTCCCTGTAATGAGACCTTAGGAACCTCACTCCATTGTCTTTTGGCTTCAGAACACCTTATTTCTCCCCAGTAGTCACCAGCCTAGTGGAACAAAGCCCAAAGCTTTTATTAATAACGACCAAGTGCTTAAAGTTAGTACCATCTTTGAGAACTATATTATTTCCTGAATCTGTCCATTTTGCATTAATTAGGGCTTTATTCTTCCCATTATAAACTCATCAGAACTCAAGTTCCAAGATTATATATCTCTTAGGAATATAAGATTGGGTCGTTACTCAGAATGCACTGACAACTTAGAATTTAAGTGGATTTTTCATCCTATGCAGGATGTTTGTGCAAGAAAGGCATTTGTCTCAGAACAGACTGGTAAAATGTATTTAAAAAAAAAAAACAAGAAAAATTATTTGAAATAAACATAGGGCCTAGTATAAATAATTCTATTTAACAGATTTCTTTTGCCTTAAGAAAATGTATAACAGTAGGTCCTTGGGTGAAAATAAAAGAGAAATAGCAAACCACTTGAAACTTTATTCTACTTTGGATAATTTACAACCTGAACCAAGCAGAAAATGTTGACTAATTAGTGAGGCTAATTAATATTATATTGAAAGACTCAACAACCTTATAGTGCTCTACAAGAGTGACAGAGGTGACTCCAAAGATTTAGGGTAGAAGAAATGAGAAGAAAGTATTGGAAGCAACACAGATGGCATGGGGGGTGTTCATTACATCTGCAGTGGTTTATTTATTTGAGAGAAGGGGTTGATGCACCTATAGCAAAATATTCCCCTTGTGAAATCCAGACCCCAGGTACATGTGTGTTTGTTTTTTTAGGATATGTCTGAAATATGGCATAACCAGAAAAAACCCCAAAATATTGAATGCAGATTTAAATGAACCATGGTAACTTGGTATAAAGAGAAAAATCACGAGACCGATACATGATTTCAAAATAAAGAAGGATAAGAACCATGTCCAATCATAATGTGAACAACTTGAATCAGAAGTAAGGAAGAGAGTGTGCAAGGAAGTAGGCACTCACTCTGCTAAGTAGGAATCTGCTGGGAGCCGAAGAGGAAATCCACCTGATGCAGGTTCACCTTAGCTCAGTCGTTTAAATCCGTGTTGGTTTATTTCAGGTCCAGGTGCATTCGTTTCTTTTGAGTTGATGACCCAACAGAACCAAGCCCCACCTCACATGGGCAGTTTCAGAAAGGGTCTGCAGGGTCTGCAAGGTCAGACTCGGGGCCTGTGCCAATGCCAGGCTCACGAGTTCCAGGTTCGGCTCTGAGACTTATCGGTTTACAGAAGAATGGGAGCAACACTTTAACGATTCTGTTATCGATCACCTCCATGTACTCAGCCTTGCTGGGGACATGGCTATCTCCCTCTTAACCATCCGGCTCGTTACGTACAGCATATTGATCACCATGGCACTGACTCTGTGCCCTACTTTGTTGATGGCACTTAACCATTGCGGATGGCGATTGAATTTTCTATATGTGTCTTCCCTTCCTGGGCTCTGAGAACCATTAGGTCAGGAATTGATCTCCCTGGAGGCCTAGGCCTATTACGGTTTCTCGATAAAGGGCTGTTGGGTTGAATTAAGGGAAAGTTGCTGTTCTCAAATAGACCTCAACCAGATGGGTAGTTAAGGATATGGAAACCATAGCCAACCACGGGCTGCTGCTTATGCAGCAGGAGGCTTTTGATGCCGGATATGAGAGTGAGAAGTTTAACACTGCTTCTGCACAAAGTTGTACAAGGATGATGCCCTACTGAGCCTAAGGTGGTCCCATGTGCCCTTACCTGCAGGTCTCTGTGACAGTAGAGATAAATGCTGGATTCTATCCGTGGAAAACTCTCCTCCCTGCTTCTCTCCCTCCCTTCCTGCCTCCCTTCCCTCCTTCTCTGTCAATGACAACCCTCCCCAACCCGAAAAGTTTCCCTCTGTACTGAAATTGCTTAGACACTCCCTTCTTTCTCATTTCTCACACACTACTCTCTTTTGCTCCATTCATTCATCTTATGCCTGTTTCACATCGGTTCTGGAGTCAGGGACTCTGGCTTGTTTCTCTCTCTATCCTTTGTACTTACTTCATTAAAAGTAGGCTTTTTTTTTTATTATTCATTGAAAGAGCACAAAAATAACCTTTTTGTGTTAAGGAGGAAAAGTGAACAATGGAAAAATTAAATTCTTACAGAAAAGTTTCTCCAGCAGCACAGTCATTGAAAGGAAATGTCATTGAGCTGAGTCTCGGGGAGGCGGAAGGCAGGGAAGCTCAGGGAGCATCTCCACCAGATCTTCTAGAAATTCTTCCTAGCCACTTACGACTCGGGCCACTCAGCGTCAGAGGATGTTGTACTAATAGTTGGTTTCAGATGGAGTGACAGTCAACTCAGCAGTTTCTATGACTTGCAAAGATGCTGTGAATATGCAGAATGCGTAAGTGTGGTGTGTACTTCAGGCTCTCCATGGAGGATTTCCGAGGCCTCTCATTAGAGTTTCACGAGTGACTTGGTGCCAGACTAATTGAGGTCTTGAGGAAATGGAGGGGGAGGGTGTAGGGGTGGACCCTACAGTTTTATGCCTACCTGCAGTTAGAACGATTTTCTGCCTCTGATGCGGAGCACATTTTGTAAATTTTTATAGACAAAGGCAGCAATGAAATAAATAATAATATTTTGCAAAAGAGGGTGACAGGTTTTCAGTATTTTTTTTAAAATGTTCATGTCACCAGTCTTAAAACTCTGAGATGATGAGAATTTCTAATTAGCAATCCTCAGACTTTTCGAGCAGTATGGTTGGGGCATCCGTTGAGAAGTTCGATGTCATCTAAATATGTTTTAAGTTCTCAGACTGAGACAAATACTAGTGTGGAGCAGGGGTCTGCTAACTTTTCCTGTAAAGGGACAGATAATGAATATTTTCAGTGTTGTAGACCATACAGTCTCTGTTGGAACTCTTCCACAGTGTGAAAGCAGCCACGGGCATTATGCAAATGAACGAGTGTGGCTGTGTTCTAATAAAGCTTTATTTACAGAAACATGCACCCAGCTGCATTTGGCGTTGGGCTACAGTTGCTTGATCCTTGGTTTAGGCCATTTTGTATCTCTTTAAGGTGTGAGGTAGGGATCCAGGTTTATGGATTTTTCCAGATGGCTACCTAGTTGCTCCAGTGTTATTTATCGAGCAGTATTAAGCAGGGAAGAGTATTAACACTGATGTAAAATAGGTGCCTGCTCACCAGTATGAAATAGGTCAGCGTTTCTCACATTTCTGTCATGAGGGTCTTATGGGTGACTTGTCTTCATACATGGGTTGTATTACTTAGGTAAAAAGTAGTCTTTCCCCTTATTGTTTGTTCATCTCCACATTAAGTTTTAAACTGCCACTTCTGCCTTATTTCAGAACTTGTTTCAGAGAGAATCAATTTGGGATTTCCCTTACTTTTGAGAACATGGAGGCCTTTTTAAAGTACTTATTCCACATGACCTTAAAAGATGAATGTGTTAAGCCCTCCTTTCTAAGTCTCTGTCCTTACATTCTCAAGTTATGAAGTGCATTCAGATAGAGAGGGAAATAATACAAAAGGCACAAATATTAGAAATGAAGATAAATTATCATTATATGTTCTTCAAGAACATTAGAAAATCTCCTGGGAAATAATTTAAAAAATAAAATAACTCAGCGATGTACATCCTTATGAAAGTAATTTCCAAAATTAATTAATTTCTCTTTGTAGTTATTAGTAATTAGCTAAACGATAAAGGAACCGTAAACTTCATTTATCATAGAATCACAAACAATAACATTGACAAGAAATGCTCCAAAAAAATATTTAAAACACCGTTAAGGGGCATCAAAGAAAAGTGGGATTAATCCTTTTCCTTGGATATCAAGACTTGATAGTGTAATGATGTATGCTGATCTTTAACTAAGCCTGAAATAAAATGAGGTCTTTGTTTCTTCCTTCCTTCCTTCCTTCCTTCCTTCCTTCCTTCCTTCCTTCCTTCCTTTCTCTCCCTCTCTCTCTCTTTCTCTTTCTTTCTTTCTTTCTTTCAAGATTTTATTTATTTGATGGAGAGAGAGAGACAGTGAGAGAGAGAACACAGCAGGGGGAGTGGGAGAGGGAGAAACAGGCTTCCCACTAAGCAGGGAGCCTGGTGCAGGGCTTGATCCCAGGACCCCGGGATCCTGACCTGAGCTGAAGGCAGACACCTAACAACTGAGCCACCCAGACACCCCTTAAGTGAGGTCTTTCTAAATTTCATCTTAAGATGTTTGGATGCAGAAATAGCCACAACAATTGGTAAAAAGAATCGTATTAAAGAGAATTATTCCTGTTAAGTTAGTAAAATGCCTTACAAAGTTTATATCTAGCTGTTTAAAACTACTTAATATTGTTTATATTAGCATATTAATGCAAGATAAGTGAAGAAACATAACAGCATTCATTAATAAGTGTATTTACAGAATTAGCAGAAAAATAAACACGGCATTTCAAATCAGTGGCAAAAAAATGGATTATTCAATAAATGATACTGGAACACCCTGGAAAAAAATTAAGTTGTATCCCTATTTTATACTTTCAATATATACAATTTAAAGTAAATTAGCCACAGAAAAAGGACTAGATGAAACTAGAAAATGTTTTGTATGGATTATTGGAGAGAGCATGCTAATGAAAATGGAAAACCCAGATGCTACAAAAAAAAAAAGATTGATAAATCAGATTAATTTAAAAATGATGTGTGGGGGAAAAAATGCTACGAGAAGACACCAAACATAAATTGGAGAAAATTTAAATATATATGACAAAGAACAAGTTTACTTTATTCATAAAACATTCTTGTAAATAAATGGGTAAGATTTAAAAAGTCATTTAAAAATGGGTAAAGATAGAAATAGGCAGTATACAAAATGAAACAGAGAGTTTTATAAATGCATGAAAAGTTGTTCACTCTCACAAACCCTTGGAGGGCAATTTCCATAAAATTAAATAAAAGCGTCCCAAACACCTGCTGCTTCGTTCTGAAGATGACAATCCAAAAGGAGCAGCACCTTAAGTCCCCTCAATATACCGTCTACACTGAGTAGAAACTCCACTTCTGGGAATGAATCCCACAGGGACACGTGAGCTGCACAGAGCACGCCTGTGAACACAGCGCTCACGTCGTCACCGTCACCACCCGCTTCTCTGCCAGTAGGTGAGCGCATAGATTAAGTATGATACAATACAGTATAACATAGAATGCTTTCCTTTGAAAAGAAGGAGGTAAATCTATTTATTGATTAAGAGCTTTAGGGAACATTATTTTATGCGAACACTGTGCTCCCATTCGAAGTCCCCGAGATGGACATATACTTACATATGCACGCAAACATAAGGAATATTCTCGAAAGATACACAACAGGGCGCCTGGGTGGCTCAGTGGGTTAATGCCTCTGCTTTTGGCTCAGGTCATGATCTCAGGGTCCTGGGATCGAGGCCCGCATCGGGCTCCCTGCTCAGCGGGGAGCCTGCTTCCCCCTCTCTCTCTCTGCCTGCCTCTCTGCCTCCTTGTGATCTCTCTCCCTCTGTGAAATAAATAAATAAAATCTTTAAAAAAAAAAAAAAAAGAAAGATACACAACAAATTAGTAATAGCATTTCTCACTCTGAGGAAAGGGCTGGAGGCCAATAATACACAATAATTTTTATTTTTAAACTACATGTATATATTGCTGTTCAATTAAATACTAGGCATTGAAAGGGTTTAAAAAAAAACAGAAAATACAAGATTTTTTTTTTATTGTGGTGAAAAGCACATAACATTAGATTTACTCTCCTAACCGGTTTTAAGTATTCAGTAGTGTTAAGTATATTCATATTGTCATGCAACATATCCCTAGAAGTTTCTCATCTTGTAAAATGGAAGGTCTGAACACACTGAACACAAAGTTCCCCTTCCTCCTCTTCCCAGCCCCTGGAAACCACATTTTTATTAACAGTTTCTATGATTTTGACTGATTTAAATGCTTCCTGTAAGTGGAATCATATAGCATGTGTCCGTTTGTGACTGGCTTATTTCATTCAACATAAGGTCTTTGAGATTCATCCATGTTGTAACATGTGACAGGATCTCTTTCCTTTTAATGGCTGCATACTATCCCACTGTACTGATACACCACATTTTGTTTATCTACTGCTATGATCTGCATGTTTGTGTCCCACCCGAATTCACCCGCTGTAACCCAAACCCCAATGGTGATGATAGAATTAGCAGGTGGGACCTTCGGGAGGTGCTTAGGTCATGAGAATGGAACCCTTTAGAAAAGGTAGCCCCTTATAAAAGAGACTCAGACACATCCCTACCTCCTTCTGCCCTGTGAGGACACAGTGAAAGTGTGCTGCCCAGAAGAGGGTGTTCACCTGGCCACACTGGCACACCAGCCTCAGACTTCCAGCCTCCAGAACTGTGAATGGTGAATTTCTGTCGTTTAGAAGGCACCCAGTCTATGGTATTTTGTTCTACTAGCCTGAACAGACCGCGGTATCAATTCATCCATCAATGGCCCCTGGAGTACCTTCCACCTCTTGGCTATTGTGAATAATACTGCATTGACAATGCGTGTGCACCTGTCTCTTGGAGATCCTGCTTTGAGTTTTTTTGGACGTATCCCCCAAAGTAATTGCTGGATATGGTGATTCTATTTTAAGTTCTTGAGGAAGCTCCAAACCCTTTTCCACTGTGCCTGCACCATTTTGCATTCCCACCAACAACGCACAAGGGTTCTAATTTCTCTGCAACCCGTCTACACCATGTGTTCATGTGGTTCTCTTACCCTTGAGATTTGTAAGGAGAGGCAATCCTCCATGGACCCTGAGCAGCCCCACATGTCCTTACAGGGTACACCAAGGACGCAAGACCCTCACTGTGGTGAACGGAGGCCATTCTCAGGGTGTATCAGAATAGCAACCCTGACAGCTGAGGGGCTGCCTCCCCTAGACTAAGTCCAGGTTTGCTTCTGCTCACTCTAAGTAGCATCCCCCAAGCTCCGTGCTCTTGTCCTCTAAAGCAGTAGGGCCCTTTGTCTCTCTGTGGTACTCAGGAAGGCGTGATGAGCTGACCCCGTATTCACAAAGCCATATCTTCAGTGTCGGGTGAACGGCTTCCAAAATGGTGTCATTTCCTGGATCTTTTCTTGGATGACCGTGACTTCCATGATGCCCAGTCTCTTCCTGATGGCATTTGGAGACTTCCAGTTACTGACTTTTCTCTTTCATGGTGCTTCTGTGTTGGCCTTCTCCCCAGGTTACACCCTTGGCATAAATCGTGTCAAATATAAGATCTAAAAGGCGTATCATTCATGCTGTTTTCATTACCCATAAAAAAAAAAGAAAAATATGCTCGCTACTTATTTGAGATTGTCAGCTGAAATGAGGATTTAGGCCCGAGTGTCCTTCATGTAAATAGAATCTTAAGTCATCTCCACTGTGAAAATAGTCCTAATATAGGCTTTTTGATGGTACAGATAAGAATAAATACTATTCCAATTTAAGGAAAACTTTTTTAGGTGATTTTCTTCTTGCATATAAAGGAGCAAGCTGCCTCTGGAATTAATGGTACAGAGGTCTGTGTGTATGGAGATGAGTGTGTCTGTCTGTCCTGTGTCCATCCACCAGGTGGGCTCCACGTCTGAGACACCACATCTCCCACCAGTCATGGTCCCAGTTATGCTGTGCTGTGCTCCAGACTCTCTTTTTACTTTCTTATTGGCATAATCTTCTTTTTCCTTATGCCCTTGAGGAGAAATCAGTTAAAACTATCAGAAGAGGGCGCCCGGGTGGCTCAGTGGTTAAAGCCCCTGCCTTCGGCTCAGGTCATGATCTCAGGGTCCTGGGATCGAGGCCCGCATTGGGCTCCCTGCTCAGCGGGGAGCCTGCTTCCTCCTCTCTCTCTGCCTGACTCTCTGCCTACTTGTGATCGCTCTCTCTGTGTCAAATAAATAAATAAAATAAAATCTTAAAAAAAAAAACTATCAGAAGAGCCCAGTTTTGAAAAAGAGTCCAAGGTCAGAGCCCTTTTCCCAAAGGAGAGGTGAGCAAGAAAGGAGAAGTGCAGGCAGCGGAAGTCCCAGAACTTCGCCTCGCATTACATCTGTGACCAAGAGAGAGAAGTTTAAAATCCATCCCATTTGATGTGCGTTAGGCAAATGCACTTTATTTGGATTTGAAGTCCCGTCTTCTATTGTGTATTTTTTAATGGTCTTAATCATTCAAACCCGAGTGGCTTATCTTCCTTTCAGAGCTTTGAACACTGTAACAATTCACTAGCCTTCCTTTTTAAAAGAGAGAAGAGAAAAGTTTCAGGACCTCGGAAAGAGACCCCTGGAGAGCTGGAGTGCGTTCTGCAGCAAAAGCTTGATTAGCGGAAGTTCCCCCTGAGGGAAAATTCAGACCCAGGCAGAGCTCCTATTTCCTGTAAGGAAATTTGAGGGTCAGCAGAAGAGTGTCCCAAAAATGGAAGGCGAAGTTATCGTGGTAATGTTGTTGTTTTTTTATAACTCCAAATAATAGTAAGTGAAATACTCAATGCATTCATGACATTGCCGATAGATTTTCGACCCTTAAATAAATCTCTTAATCGATTATTTAAAGACGTGCACAGTGCTCTCCTGGCTCTCTTGGAAAACCTGCCTCTCAGGCACTCCTGGGCACCTTGAGGTGGAAAGGAATTAAGGCTATCCCTGTAAGATTTTCCTAGGTACTGTTACTAAATACCTCGGGCTTAAAGCAACAGAGATTTTTTCTCGCACAATTCTGGAGGCTAGAAGTACGAGCTCAATCTGTTGGCAGGGCCATGCTCCCCCCGAAGGGTCCAGGGGAGAATCTTCCATGTCCTTGTAGAAGTTTATGATGTTGGTGGTGATTCTTGGGGCTCCCGGCTTGTAGATGGATCAGTCCGAAGCCTGCCTGTGTCATCACGTGGCATCTTCCTGTATGTCTTCGTGTCATCTCCCTCTGCTCTTGTGGCTCCTCTTCTCCTAAACCCCCAGTCGAATTGGATTAGGGCCCACCCCCCTGACCTCTTCTTAACTTGACGATTGCAAAGACCAGATTACCAAATAAGGTCACATTCACAGGTTCCGTAGGTAGGATTCCAACATATCTCAACGTGACCGTGGCCAGGAAGGACAAAGGCGGGTGTCGTCAAATGATATTTATTGGACAGGAGGAGAGAGACTTTCTCATTCTGTCTGCTGTGATCATTTTTTATAAGGGAGGAAGAGCAATAATCTGGAATTGATAGGGAATCGAAAAACAAATGCCTTTGGACTCCCTGGCAAGTAGAACATGGGAAAATGAGCAAACAGCACCCCCAAGTGCAACATGGACTGGGACCCAGAAAGGGAAGCTGGCGTGTGAGTCAGGGTGATGCCCGGGGGCTGGCATCTAACAGTTAGCGAGTATTTATTATGAGCCAGGCATGGTTGCAAGCATTCTAGGTGCTTTATATCATTTCGTCTCGTGCAGCAAGTGTCTTCATGTTGCAGAACAAGAAACTGAAGCTCCGAGTTACACGACGGTCAGTTTCAATGCTACACTGGAATGTTGTTAGATACGATTAATGTGGTCCTTTGTTTTCCTTTCCGTTCTTGTTCTCGCTGTCAGGTGCTTTGAGGTGGCTTCCCGGCACACGCAGGAGAAAGCCTTAGAGGACAGCGGGGCGGGGCGGGGAGGAGAGGCTGGCCGTGCTTTGGTGGGGCAGAGGCAGACCTAGGCCCCCCAAGGACAGCGGCCAGGAGATGCCTGGGGACTCGCCGTCCTTGGGATCCTCGGTGGCATTCCACGACGACGCGCTTTGGCCGCCGTCGCAGCCCCGCATGGGATGCTCCGAGAGCTTTGCCGTCTTGTGCCGAGCTCTCCCGCGGTGCCCCTGCCCATCCTTTCTCTCCGGTGGGCGCGAGAGATGGACCAGGCCCGGCGCTTGCCTCCAGGTTTGAGGCCCAGCAAAGACAGCTGCTCAGCGTTGGGAGAACACGTCTTCTGCCTCATCCAGGGCTGGGGACTTGCTCAGCATCTCGGGGCATCTCGGTTCTCACTTCTCTCTCGGCCTTTCTGGCTTTCACATCTTTTCTGTCTGAAGCCCTGTCATAGGAGACCCTCCTGTCCAGCCCTCCGCCTCTTGTTCTCTGAATCCCTCCAAACCTGGAGCCTGGTCCTGAAGAGCCACTGCGGGCCCAGAATGAGCCGGAAGAGTCGAGAGATCAGGGAAGGGGATGCAGGTGAGAGGCAGCTGGAAGGTCCTGGCTCCATCCCCACACACAGAGCCTCAGACCCTGCGGCCGGACTGTGCCAGCCTCCCTCCGTCCTCCCTGGGCAGGGCGTGGACAGCACCCCGAGCCAGCGGTCTCCATTCTGCAGTTCGGTGTCATTTTCAGATCTCATTTTTAGTTTCTCGTTCACACTTTGTGGCTGAACATGCTTTGGTTTTGCTTTCTGCTTTTTCCTCCTGATTTTAGCATTATGAATTCCAAGTTATACTTTTTTTTTCATTAGACATTTTATGTTGTTTGCCAAAAGCAGGTTTTGTTATGTCAGTCCTGCTTAGCTTTTCTGGCAGCCTCTCGAGATGATCCCGGCCCTGCTTTGTGGTCCCCAGAAGCCGAGCGGGGACAGGCTCACAGACAACCTTCGGGGAACAGCTGCTGGCTGTTCGCAGGGCGGGGGGCAGTTTCCGTCAGACCTGGCTGCTCAGTCATGGGCACTACCCCGTGCAAATCATCAGGCAGTGGGAGGGGGAGGCTCTGCCTTTACCCTGATGGGGTCATGGGATTGGTTTCCTGTGTTTCACTGCTCTATTTGGATTGATGAGTCACAGTTCATTAGCCTGAAGATAAAAAGGTATTGGTGCTGGCAACATCTAGATTAGAAGACTGGGCATTTTGGGGCGCCTGGGTGGCCCAGTCGGTTAAGCATCTGCGTTCAGCTCAGGTCATGATCCTGGGGTCCTGGGATCGAGTCTCACATCAGGTTCCCTGCTCAGTGGGGAGTCTGGAGTCTGCTTCTCCCTCGTCCCCCCCCCATTCATGCTCTCTCTCCCTCTCAACATGTGCGCATGGTCTCTCTCTCTCTCTTTCAGATAAATACATAACATTTAAAAAAGGGGGTGCATTTTGAGGCCCTCGCTGTGTGAAGTTGATGGTGGGTATATTCCCACCGTGTGAGCACCGGTGAGAAATTGTGCGATGCGTCCTGCCGCTCTGTGACCCCAAATGAGCGATGGCAGGTGTGTCCCATGTCACTGACATGACGTTGGGGTGGGCACGGTGGCAGACGCACAGGGTGACCAGATGTGCACTGGGGTGCTGGGGCGGGCGGGCTTCCCCATGCGTGTGTGGGAGTTTATGTGCAGGAATTGGGTTTCTCACAGGATCACAAATCAGACTGGGTCTCATTCATGTTAATGAAAGCGCACTTTTGGTTTAAATATGTCTTATTGTGGTAAAATACACATAACATAGAAGTTACCTTTGTAACTATTTTTAGGTAGATGGGTCAGTGACATTAGGCATATTCACACTGTGGGTCTCTCCAGAATCCTTTCCGTCTTCCCAAACTGGAACTCACTCCCCGTTAGATACTGATTCCCCATTCCTCCCTTTCTCCGGACCCCGGCAACCACCATTCCACTCTCCGACTCGATGAATTTGACTCATCTAGGTGCCTCATCTAAGTGGCATCATACAATTTCTGTCCTTTTGTGACTGGAGTATCTCACGTAGCATAATGTCCTCAGGGTTTGTCGTGCTGGGGCATGTGTCGAATTTCCTTCATGTGAAGGCTGAAGAATGTTCTAGGCATGTATATGCCAGCTCTACTCATCTGTTGATAGATGCTTGGACTGTTTCCACTTTCGGCTGTAGAGAATAATGTCGCTGTGGATTTGGGTGAACAAATATCTCTTTGAGACCTTGCTTTCAGTTCTTTGGGGTATATACCAAGAAGTGGAATTGCTGGATCATATGGTAATTCTATTTTTAATTTTTTGAAGAACTGTCTGTTTTGCTGTGTTACATTCCCACCAGCGCACAAGGGTTCCGACTCATCCTCATCAACACATCTTATTTCCCATTAAAAAAAAGAGCCGAAGGGTGTGAAGTGGTATCTCACTGTAGTTTTGATTTGCATTTCCCTAATGACTTCTGATGTTGAGCATCTTTTCATGTGTTTATTGGGCATTTGTTTATCTTTGGGTAAATGTCTGTTGAAGTACTTTGTGCATTTTAAATTCAAGTTGTTTGATTTTTTTGTTGTTGGGATGGACAAAGTTCTTTATATATTCTGGATATGAGCCCCTAATCAGATACATGATTTGCACATATTTTCTGTCATTCATAGGTTGCCATTTCACCCTGTTGATAGTGTTCTTTGATGAACAAAAGTTTTAAATTTTGATGTATTTGAGTTTATCTATTTTATCTTATGTTATCTGTGCTTTTAGTGTCATCTCCAAGAAATCACCACCAAATTTAATGTGATAAAGTTTTTGTCCTGTTTTTCTTCCCTAAGAGTTTTTATAGCCTTAGGTCTTATGCTGAGGATTTTGATTTATTTCGAGTTAATTTTTGTGTATGGTTTAAGGTAAAGGTCCATTTTTATTCCTTTGCATACTAACATCCAATTTTCCTAGTCTCAGTTGTTGGAAAAACTGTCCTTTTCCTGTTGAATAATCCTGGCACCCATGTTGAAAATTATTTGTAGATCACTTTGCAAAGCATTAACATCTTAAAAATGCCAAGTTTTCCAAAACATGAACATGGTGTAGCCTTCCAGTTATATGTGTCTTCTTTCATTTCTTTTAGCAACATTTTAGAGTTTCCAGTGTACAACCCTACTGCCTCTTGGCTAAGACTATTCCAATGTATTTTTTTCTTTTTGGTACTGTTGTAAATGAAATTGTTTTCTTAGTTTCCTTTTTAAATTATTCATTGCTAGTGTATTGAATTGCAGCAGACTTTTGTATGTTGATTTTGAGATTTTGATCAACTGTCATTGATTAGTTCTAAAAGTGTTGTTGTCTTCCTGGATTCTTTAGGGTTTTCTACATATAAGATCATGCCATCTGCAAACAGAGGTAATTTTACTTATTTCTTTCCAGTTTGGATCTCTTTCATGCCTAATGGTTCTGGCGCATGCTTCCAGTATTATGTTTAGTAGAAGTGACAAAATCTGGCATCCCTGAATTGTTCCTGATCTTAGAGGAAAAGCTTTTAACCTTTCACTATGGAGTATGATGCTCACTGTGGGTTTTTCATATATGGCTCTTATTATGTTGACATAGTTTCTTCTATTCCTAGACTGTTGAGTGTTTTTATCATGGAAATGTGCTGAATGTTGTCAGATGCTTTTTCTGCATCAGTTGAGATGATCATTTGACTTTCCCTTCCTTTTGTAATGTGGCATATGACACTGATTGTTTCTTGTAGATTGAATCATTCTTGCATTCCAGGAATTAATTCCACTTGGTAATGGTGCATAATCCTTTTCATGTGCTGCCACATTCAATTTGCTAGTATTTTGTTGATGATTCTTGCACTGGTCTTAATAAGGGATGTCGGTTGGCAGTTGTCTGATCTCTGATTATGGAGTGATGTGGCCTCATAGAATGAGTTAGGGAGTTCTCTCTTCACTTCATATTTTTGGAAATGTTTAAGGGGATTGGTGTTAGTTCTTTAAATATTTGGTAGAAATCTCCAGTGAAGCCATCAGGTCCAATGTTTTTCTTTGTAAGCAGACTTGATGACTGCTTCAGTAGCCTTACTTGTTATGGGTCTGTTCATATTTTCTGTTTCTTTTGGGGGCTAGTCTTGGTGAAATTTCGTGTTTCTAGGAATTTATCCATTTCATCTAGATTATTCAATTTGTTACTATAAGTGTTCACAGTACTCTCTTAAAACCCTTCCCTATCTATAAAATCTATAGTAATGAACTTCTTTCATTGCTGCCTTTAGCTGAGTCTTCTCTCTTTTTTTATTAGTCAGCATGGCTAATGGTTTGTCAATTTTTTATTTTCAAAGAATTAACTCTTGGTTTTGTGGATTTTCTGTTTCTATTCTCTATTTTGCTTATCTTGCTTTGCTTATCTTATTTTTACTCTCTATTTTGCTATCTCCATTTTGCTAATCTTTATTATTTTCTTCCTTCTGCTAGCTTTTGATTTAACTTGTCCTTTTTCTAGTTCCTTATTGTGTGTCATCTGGTTGCTGATGCAGATATTTCTTCTTGATCAATGTAACCATTGATAGTTATAAATTTCCTTATTAGCACTTCTTTTGCTGCATCCCATAAGTTTTACTAGGTTGTAGTTTCATTCCCATTTGTCTCAGTACATTTTCACATTTCCTTTGTGATTTATTCCTTGACTCATTTGTCGTTTAAGGTCGTGTTGTTCAATTTCCACGTGTTTGTAGATTTTCCAGTTTTCCTTCGGATATTGATTTCTGGTCTCATTTCATTTTGATCAGAAAAGATACTTTGCATGAGCTCCATCTTCCTAAAATTTTTAAGACTTGTTTTATGGGCTAACATCTTGTCTATACTGGAGAATGTTCCAGGCCTTTTTGAGAAAGATGTGTATTCTACAGTTGTTGGATGGAACATTTTGTAGATCTCTGTTGTGACCAATTGGCTTATAGTGTTGTTCAGGTCCCCTAATTCTTTACCGATCTCCTGTCTGATTGTTCTGGATGTTATTGAAAATGTGGTATTGGAGCCTCCTTCGATTATTCTGGATCAATCTATTTCTCCCTTCACTTCTGTCAGTTGTTTGATACATAGGCGCTCTGATGTTGGTTGCACATATATTCATAATTCTTGTTTCCTCTTGGTGAATTGATCTCTTATCACGGTATAATGTTCTTCTTCATTGCTTGAAACACTTTTTGCCTTAATCTGTTTTGTCTGCTATTGGTATATCCAACCCTGGTCTTTTGGTTACCAATTGCATGGAATATCTTTTTCTGTCCTTTTTACTTCCAAATCTGTGTTTGTGTCCTACATCCAAAATGAGTATATTACAGATAGCATAAAGTTGGATCCTAGGTTTTTTTGTTTTGTTTTGTTTTGTTTTTGGTATCATTCTGCCAATTTATGTCTTTTGATTGGGGAATTTAATTCACTTACATTTAAAGCGCTTACTGGTAGGGACGGCCTACTATTGCCATTTTGTTATTTGTTGTCTTTATGTCTTAAATGTTTTGTTTCTCCTTTATTGTCTTCTTTTGTATTTAATTTTTTATTCATTTTGATTTAATTCTAATTCCCTTTTCTGTAAATTCTATAAATATTTTCTTTGTGATTTCTATGGGGATTACATATAATATCTTAAAGTTATAATCTGTTTTTATCTGATACTTTATTGCATACAAAACCCCTTCATTTAGCTCTTCCACCCACACTTTATTTATTTATTCACCCACACTTTATCTTATTGATGTCACTAATTACATCTTTATATATTTTGTACTTATTAACATAGATTTATAATTATTATATATATTTATAGCTATTTGTTGTAAATCTTGTAGGAGACTAAAAAGTGGAGTTACAGTGTATGTCAATAATTTTTCAGTAAAACTGGGAAAGAGTAACAAACCAAAATCACAATAATACTGTGCTAATTTTTTATTTGTCCATGCATATGTCTCTCCTGGAGAATTTGATATTTTCCTATGGCTTTGAGTTGCCATCTAGCATCCTTCATTCCAACTTGATAGACCCTCTTTAACATTTCTTGTAGGGCAGATCTACTGGTAATGGACACTCTCCGTTTCTGTTGTTGATCTGGGAATGTCTTTATTTCTCCCTCATGTTTGCAGGACATTTGCCTAATATAGAATTCTCCCTGGCCTGCCTTTTTGCCTGAGGAATCCACTGATCAGTTTTACAGAAGCTGCCCTGTACGTGATGAGTCACTCTCCTCTTAGTGTGGGTTTCTTTGTGTTTATCCTACTTGGCATTTGTTAAGCTTATATTTCTATATCCATGTCTTTCCTCAGAGTTGTGAAAGCTTGGCCATTATTTCTTGCAGTAACTTCTCTGTCTTTTTCTCGGTCTTTTCTCCCCCTGCATCTCCCATAATGTCTTTATTGGTCGGCTTGATATTCTCCCATCATAAGTCTCTCGGGCTCTGTTCACTGCTCTTCCTTTTTTTCTCATTTTACTCTTCAGTTTCAATAGTTTCCAGTGACCCGTCTTCAAGCTTGCTGAGTCTTTCTTTCTGTTTGTGTCTGCTATTGAACCCCTCAAATGATTTTTTTTCAACTCAGTTTTGTACCTTTCATCTCCAAAATTTCCATTTGGTTGTTTCTAATAATTCCAAATTCTTTATAGATATTCTCATTTTGCTCATATATTTTCTTGATTTCCTTTAGTCCTTTTGTCAATGTTTTCCTTTAGCCTTTAGAGCATATTTAAGGCAATCATTTTAAAGCCTTTCTCTAATAAGTCCAAAGCCAATGTTTCTTTAGGGATGGTTTTAGGAGATGTATTTTGTTCCTTTGAATGAGCCATGTTTTACTGTTTCTTTGTATGCCTTATGATCTTTTGTTGAAAACTGGGTATTTTTAAAAACAGGCTCCTCTCCCAGACTTTGCATGCTAGCTCCATGCAGAGGAAGACCCTTGCTAATCAGCCCGGCATTCGCTCTTTAGGCCTTCTCGGTCCTGTGTTGTGCCTAGATCTGTGCATGTGCTCTCTTCCTAGGTGTCCCATTAATATGGCTGCTTTTAAATGTTTTACTTTCTGTAAGGCTCACACCCTTTCTCCTTCTAGGGGCCTTACCTGTTCTATTGTATCCTTCAGCCAGTAATCACTTGCCCCAGATGTCTGTGTCTGTAGTTACCTTTAGGATGCTTTTCACAAGTTGTACCTGCTGCTTCCAGTGATTTCCCCTATTCCGAGATGTGAGCCACTTCTGGTTGTCTGAACTCTGAGTTGGGTGTCCCAAGACCAATCCCTCAGGTATCCCCTAGACAGGTTAGAAATCAAAGGGTTGCAGATCAGTGCACTCTGTTCTCTCTGGTTAGCAGAGGGGACTAGCATGTAGCAACCACTCTGCTCAAGCTGTTCTGCCCAGCATGCTCACAGACTTTCCTGCCCTGCTCCGTGTGGCTCGTTCTTGATTGGCACTCACTTGGTTGCTGTCGATCTTTGACCAGTCCCATAGTTCCTATATGTTATTTTGGTCAGTGTCTCATCGTGTATTTGGTGTTTCTGTGGGGGAACAGGTCTGGAGTTTTCTTGTCTGTTTTCTTGCTGATGTCACTCTCCTGAATTTTTAAGTAAGTTTTTTTAAAATATCCAGTCTATTTCAAAGTGTGCTGGTGCATACATGTTCGTGTTCTGTTATTTTCGCCTGCCTGTTTCCATATTTTTTAAAAATAAAAACACAAATGCGAGTAGATTCCAGTCACTGCTGGAAGGAAGGTCTTTCCTCTGCCAGCCTGATCTGGGTGATGCTCAAGAGGACCTTTTAGACTGCACAGGACACGGTCACTTTGTACAGAGAACCCAGTGATCATGTGTAATTGGAGAGGCTTCTTCAACACAGATCTGCTTCCTGCCCCGAGGGGCGGTATTCGTCTCTCCAGATGCTGCTGGAAACAACACCCGTGCCTGGACGCTCACAAGAATGAAAGGGCACTGACAAGGCTCCCGGGTACCAGTGACCGTCCCACTGGCGCTCGGGAAGTGACAGTTATTGTAATAACAGGCCGGTGACCACAGCAGCCTTCCCTCCTCCGGGGAGGTCTGTGGCCAGCAGGTGACATTGACGGAAAGCTGGGAGCACAGCTGGGGCGCAGCACTCAGGCTCCTCACGTGTCCCCGCCGACCTCCAGCCCCTGTCCCGTGCGCCTCCGTCGCTGGCTCTGCAAAGCCCCTGTGCCCTTCGCTCCTCCAGCACCTCCTCCTTCAGGCCCATTTTCAGGCACCTGCACTGACCGTTTCCTATCGGATGTTTCCCGAGGGCCATCTGCATGGGACCGTCGCCCGGGCCGAGCGGTGCCATCTCGGGGACTCACTAAATGACCACCTCTGTGGGGCACATCCTCACCGCCAGGGGCCCTAACGAGCACCAGCAGGGAGGTCGCTGGCAAAGAAGGGACAGGTCCTCAGGCCCCTCTCGGGCCGGCTCCAGGGCGCCCCCTGCAGAGGAAGGAGGGACGGCCCCCCTCTCCGACCTCAGGCTGCGGAGGGTCGGGGACTCGGGATCCATGCAAGTCTCCAGGGCCCGGCCCTCCTCCGGGGAGGCCTGGATGAGCGCGTCCACACAAGGAGATGGGGACCCTGCTCCCTGCGGCCCCCACCCGCGCCCAGGTAGTTACCGGAGCTCTGCCAGCCCCGATTTCCCCGCAGCTGGTTAGGAAAGACGGGAAACAGCCACAACAAAGGTGAGCCAGACTGTGCACCAGGAGGTAAACCAACTCGCAGCCTTCCAAGAACTGGTCTCCCTCCAGATGGGTTGGTCTCTATTTTAACTCACCCTGATCACGAATTAGCTCCATTTCAGATACAGTCTGTAAAGACAGATCCCGGGTCCAGGTTCGGAAGCCACCCCACTCCCCACCCCCACTGCGGGCCCTGCGGGGTCCTCCCACCAGAGCAGGTGGGGTCTGTGCCCCAAAGCCTCCCTGGTGTCCCCTGCCTGGGGACCGCGGTCTCCCTTCCTGGCTTGGACACCCAGGGCCCCTCACAGTGCGGCGTCCTGACCCGGCTTCGGGGCTCGTCCCCCGGCCGACCCGTTTCCTAAAGGTCCTCCCGGTTCCCTGGGGCCTCCCGCCAGCCCCTCGCGGCCTCCTTCGGGCTCAGCGCCTTCCCTGCAGGTGCGCTCTGTCCCAGTCGTCCCTGCCCTGTGGCCTCCGTCTAAACTCCCTGCTGTGAAAACCCTGCCTCCATGGTCTCCTCCTCCAGGCAGCCCTGCCTGACTTCCGGTGAACGCACCTGCTGCGTCTCCCCGCAGACCCGGACGCGGCTCCGGACCCGCAGCCCCGGCCTGCGCGGCCCTGAGAGCCGGGCTCCGGGCCCTTGCGCTCGGTGCCTGATGTGTTTTCTCACCTGTCAGTCATCAGAATCTTGTAAGGAAAGTATTTACAGCATTTCCAGGTGAAAGCAGCTGTCGTCTCATAGAATATAATCTTTTTAAATGATTCCCTGTGTATAGAGCATACTGTCGTCCAATCATGGGTGGGTGGGCGGGCGGGGCTGACGTCAAATATTTTACAGTATTCCTGGTGCCCAATCACCAGAGTGATGACGAAAGGCAAGGAAAGCTATGGCAACTTCTGCAGAGTAATTTTGAATCCACAAAACCCATTCATTCATTGTAAGACTGAAAAGTCGTGTGTGACGTGAGCCTGTGGTGACTCTACATCCGCAAGCTCATTGTTCTGGGTTGTTCTGGGTCCTCTGCACTTAGATCCCCTCTGCGCAGCTTAGCCTTTAATCTGCATTGATGGCTTCTGAATTGCTGATGCTACAATATCTCATCACTTTATGGTTCATCTCGTTTAGTAAAATGAGACCTAAGAATCACACTCGAATAAATATTGAGCAAAGGTCAAACTAACTGTTTTCATAATCATAAAAAGATAATATTGTGAAGTGTGATTGTCCTTTCCGTAAAGCATTCCAAAATTATGTAAGTTAAATTACATTTACTTAGCACACGCTGTCTCTTTAAAATAAATTGTAGATGGTGAATGATCTGAGGGATTGACCTATTCAGGCCAAGTTGCATAGACACCTGTGCTGGGTGGATGATGTCCTTCACATCCCCTAATTCATGTTTTAAGAAGTTACTTAGCATTTTAAAAGACTATGGCGGAAGTATGACTTCTTCTGTCTAAATGACTTGTCGTGCAAAGTCCTCCTTCTAGTGCATTTTACACGATCGGAATTTACTAGTCATGAGCCACGGCTGATGGTCATGAGCAGAGAAACAAAGATTCGGGGTGGAGGGAAACTGAGTTGCTGTGATCCACTGTCCAGGAAAGGGGCTCTCTGAGCTTATCAGGTAGTTAGGATGCAGCAAGACCTTCTAGAAGTCGAGCTTTGTAAATCACTTAGCTTTCCTGGACCGCATGTATTTGTAATGAAAATTCTGTTTTCTGCCAGCATCACTGTGTTGTGAGTGGGGGAGATCAGTCCCCCTTGTGGGGTCTCTAAGGAGAACCCCAACGTGGTTGTGGAAATCACACTCAGGAAAGCTAAGAAACGACAGGATTTGTTACGCTCACAGGTGCTAGGGCGGGAGGCACAGCCGGCGCTCCTCGCTGGTGGCCGCTTGGCAGGTGGCCCTATCCAGCAGGTGCAGAACTGTGCCAGCGAGACCCCCTGGGCAGGTCCCCGTGCCCCAGGTCGGGATGGAACACAAAGCCTTGAGGGGATTTCACTGCTGTGTTTGGATGTTCCTGGGTCACAGACGGGGGAGGGCCAGCGAGGGACCTGGTGACAGCAGCCAGCCTGAGCACCCCGGTGGGCCCAGGTTGGGGCTCACAGCTTCTGCGTGGCGATGTTGCGTCATCAGGGAAAGAAGAAGTGTGAACAATTTACGATCCAGTCGTCTTCACTCTTTATTCTCATTTTCAGCTTTATTTTCCTTCTCCAGGTAAGAGAACCAAGACTCTGATCCTGCCCCGGACAGTTCCAAAATATATAAACAGTCTTTCATCCCCTGAAACCGACAGAGAGGAAACATTTCTGTTAGTTAATGGTGACACGCCACTGAGATTTGTGACATTCTGCTCAGGCTCAGGGGTCTGCGGTGTCCGCTGGGCTCTGGACCCCAGCTCCTGGTCACATTTCAGACTCCTCAGTGCATGCATTATTGTCTGAAAGAAAAGAACACCTCGTCTTTCTGTTTTTGTTCCTTCTTTTACTTCTTTCTTCCTAGCTGGTGGCGTTCCACAAATCATCGGCCACGGAATTTGTGTGCTTTCTCTCAGTGTGTAAATCACAAGCAGGCCTTCCCTCCTCCGTGGCGGGGGCTAGCCAATCACTGTCTCCTCGATTTTGCATAGAAAGAATGGAAGTCCAGAAAGAGTAAAAGATTTATGCACAGACACTGCATGACAGTCAGGAACTCTGAATTAGAGCTACTTAAAAACATTACTTTCTTTGCCGATGTGTCACTGCCTCACGAAGATTATATGTATGTCAGTGGTGGGCAGAAGGCTCTCAGGACCCTAGGTTGCAGGCATCCACCACTGTGTCCTGGGAGTGGGTGGCCAGGCTCCGAGGCGGGGTGCTGCCCCGGGGTGGGCAGTAAGCGTTCTCGCTGCCCTTGATCGTCCCTGTTACTATCCTGTTGGCAGATCATGGGTCTCCAGGCCTCTCCCAGTGGGTCCAGCTTAGAAGCCCGGATCCCAGGGCGCCTGGGTGGCTCAGTGGGTTAAAGCCTCTGCTTTCGGCTCAGGTCATGATCTCAGGGTCCTGGGATCGAGGCCCGCATCG
>LNAC01000335.1:1596148-1692564 GCA_002007465.1 Ailurus styani
AAAAAAAAAAAAAAAAACTTTAAAAAAAAAAAAAAAAAAAAAAAAGAAGCCCGGATCCCAGAACACAGCCCCCAGTGGTCCCGTAAACTGTTGGTGGCACAGAGTAGGGCAGGAGAGTTCAGTGATGGGACAGGCAGAGCCCGCACAGAAGCTGTGAAGATGTCAGCTGCTATTCTGTGCTTAACCGAACCTTCAAGAAACAGGCATCGAATGGAAAATGCCATCCTTGTATCAGGACAGCCAGCACATTTCCGCCACTTTCAATGCATAGCATACTCAAAAACACAAACTAAAGGGCTTCGAGGCATGAGAACGGGAGAATTATATCTTTTAATATTTCTACAATATTTGAAGTGGGTATTTAGAATGAAAAAAAATTGGTCAAAGTATTTTTTTCTAAATCACTGCTTAAGCAGCCATAAACATTTTAAAGAAAAATAGCCCAGGACAGAAATATAATAGAGATTGCACACATTCATGAATCTATCTGACTCCTAACAAGCTTAGCTTGGGAGGCATGGAGCAGTTTCTACGTTAGAAGCGTAATTATAAATCGTTAAAATACCCACTTGATCACAGTACAGAACATTTTTATGGCTTCACTTGAATGCTCACTTAAGAATTTTCTCTGAAATGTACTCAGAGCAGAGACAGTTAAACAATAAAAGTGAGGTATTGCAAGACAATGCTACTAACTTAGAAATAGTTGGTGTAGAAACCATTTTCCCCGGGTCAGCCTTTCCACACGTTTCGTTTGTTTGTTTGTTTGCTTTTCCGGGTGGTGCGTCTTGAATGAAGGAAGGATGGTCTTTTGATGCCCGCAGGAAGGAGTACCCGAACTTTCTCCCTTCCTTTCCCGGCGAAGCAGGCCTGTGAGGGGCTAAGCTGCCCCTTTCCCCTCCAGATGTCCCTGCTTCTTCTGATGCAGAATCCTGGCTCTCTCCGTTGTGCTTTAAACTCTTGGGCGTTGGTGAAATCTTGTCACGGGGTCTTTCTTTTAGCCAGAGTTGGTGGGGCTTCTGAGCCCCACTGTCTGAACCCTCAGCATGCTGACGGGGTAGCTGAAGGCATGAGACAGATGAAGGATTGACTTAAGACAAACAGTAACTCGGCATCCTAATCTCGATGTTTCTTTCTTGGAATTTCCCCCTGAGAATTCCTACTTAGTGTTTCCATCACTCAGCAGTCCTATTTGGTCAGAGAACCTGGAAGTACGTGTAGATAAAACCCCCCGTCAGTAAGTGGATTCTTCCTAGGCTGCGCCCTAGCGTGGTGGATGTTATTCTGAAAATTTCCCACTCTCTGTCTCGGGGGCAGGCATCCTAGGGGCCGACCCCTTGGCCACGAAACTTTCCTGACCTGAACCTCTGTTTTTCTTTCTTTCCATAAAAAAACAGCCTGATTAACCCTAACACACAGGCTAAGGTATAGATGTACTGAGATCCTGCTTATGAAAAAAATCACATCTAGTGTCCTGGAAACAGCCAGATCTTAGCACAGGCGAGCCCCCTTTTCTTCAGATGTCTGCCTGTCTGGTTCAAGCCAGCAGAGAGACTGACAAGGGGTCCTCCTCCAGGCTCCCTGCCGACCCTGGATGTTCGGTAAATACTCTTGGGTGAATAAACGAACGAGAGAACCTGACTTAAACGAACGCCACAAAAGGGTTATTCCAATTCAGAAAGAGACTTCTCCAAATTGAAGAGCTTTCAAGCTCTTTTCTAGCCAAAGCCATCTAGGTTTCTGATTTATTTCCCATGTCCACAGGGGCTCTCTTGCTAGTGAGAACACAGACCACAGTCTGTTTTCTTGTGGTGTTTTTTTAAATTAAGAAACAGTGTAACACGTAGCATTTAAAAATAAATTAAAAAATAATTTGGATTTGTGCATTAACAAAAGCAAACAAAAGAGCGCAACATAACAGGCCAATATATTCCAATATATAAATGTTTGCATAGCGGCTTGAATGAAATAGATTATTTAGTCCTGTGCCTTTTCCTACATGTTCTCTCAGAAGTCTGCGGGGAGATGAGCTTTAAACTTTCCGTCTAGAACTGTGAGGTGTCTGAGATTTTGCTCTATTTGCAACAAGTTCGCCTGCCTGTTTCCCGGAAGCTGGGAGAAGACAGGAGACTCCTGGATCAGAGACAGGGCAGCGTGGGGCTGACTTGGTTATTCAGAAAGCCTGGCAGGCAGCATGGCGTCCTGTCCTTGGTGTCCCTTGACCCTACGTCACACGCGCGCCATGTTTTTTGGCCCAGACGGATGTCTGCCCACGCGGGGGCTTACATTACAAGAGCTCAGGGAACCTGAATTTTTGTGGAGGAAGCATGCCTGCCCTTCGCCTGGAAGGAAAAAAAATGATTTTACAAGGCGGCTTTCTATATAAATGTCCTTGAAAGACAGTTCAGAAGCAAAGATAGGGCTTCCCTCTGTAAGATGGGCAGAAATGTCAGAAACCCATGGAGAATTGTCCTACCTCTGCTCTGGCCGCCACAGCCTTTTATCATCCTTAGAAAATGCTGAGTCTATGTGGCAAAGCACTTACTTCATATTTATTTCAACTTTTCAGATATGTATTTCTTTTATCTTATCCTAAGCATAATTCTTGTGTCAGAGTTAATGTTGAACTCATAGGGATCCTACACATTTTGGTTTAACAGCATTGGTGACTCAGATTTAAAATGCTAAGAAAAAAGCATTTGGAGGGGGGGGGTTCTAAAATGACCAAGACAACTTGAGATAGACAATTAGTTGAGAAACAGCTATTTGATCTTGATACAATTTTAAACTTATTTGGCTAAATCCTATATAAATTAACACTTCCTTTGAATGCAAAATTGTGACTACCCCTCAGAAGTGACTCTGATTTTTTGTATATATGACAGCAAAATCTTGGGAGAGTAAATATGTTTCCTTTATAAACAGAGTGTAGATAAATCCAAATATCTGATTGGAGGAGAAAATTTTGAATGAAAAGCCTTTTCATTCCACTACTGCAGGGTTGTTTGCTCATTCCCCTATATTAAAACGGGCAGTTTGCCTCTTTCTTAAAAAATACGTATTTATTTAAAGTTTATTTTTTTAGTCATTTATCTAATAAACCCACGTGGGGTTCGGACTCAAGGCCCTGAGATCAGGAGTTGCACGCTCCTCTGACTGAGCTGGCCAGGCACCCTGCCAGTGAGCTTCTCGGAAGAAATGAAAATCCACATAGGAGGTTCTAGTTGCTCAGTGGCATTCACTCTCCCTCAGAAATTATTTAGAAATGGAGGTTTTGTTCAAGATGCCTAATGCCAGTGTGAAGTTTCCCCCCAATTTACTGCGCTGTAGTTGACGTGTGACGTCTCCCTCCTCTCCCCTCCACACACCCGTTCCCTGGGGTCGCTCTGCATCCAGATTTCCTCCTGTAGCAACCCAGGCACATTGGATTAGGAGTCACCCTAGTGGCCTCATGTGACCTCGATCACCTCTTTCTGGACCTTGTCTCCAAACCCAGTCACATTCTGAAGGACGGGGGGTCGGGCTCCCACATATGACCTGGGGGTCGGGGACACAATTCAGCCCGTCACAGTAAGTTAGACGCGTTCCCTACTTAATAAAGTATTTTAGTGTTGAATTAAATACATATGGTATCACTTCAAGTCACTGGTACTTCTCGGTGAGAAATCTTCCAAATTTTGTATAAATAACCCATGTGATATATCACTATTTTGAACATATACAGGAGGCTAGTAGGACAGTGCTATTCTGCCAATAATCTGAGTTGTTAAAGAATGCCCTCGAAACTATGCCCGGAGTCAAGTTTAAATGTTATATTTCATTCTTTTCATTCGATTAACTTACTTAATTCCTTCAAGTTGCTGATAAGAGGCACACTATTAAACACTCATTTGAGGCATTTCTTACAACACTAACAATACTTCATTTTGTTCTTTTGTGTCACTCCTCAAATACTGGAAGCTGACTCCGTTTCCAGAAAATAAGCCTGTGTCGTGTGTCAGACCACACACATCTTCTGCGACGTTCTGGTATTGTTTTCAATGACCGTACGTTGTTTTTAAAGTATGATCTTGTTGCTATTAGAAATATTTTTTTCTGGCTTTTTCTCTACTTTTAACCTCTTTGCCAACACCAGTGGGCCTTTCAGATATCTTAAAAAATGTATTTCTCCTGATCACGTAAGAAGATGAGGGAGGGAAGAGCATTGAGAAACCCTTCTCTAGTTTTTCTGCAGCATCAAGGAAACCTGTCTTGTCTCCTGGGTTCAGGTTTCAAGCAGAAGGTAAAACTAAACAGTGAAAGCCTACAGCTTCTCAATGTGTCTTAAAAAGACTTTATTTCGGTAATATTTAGGTCATGTTTACATTACCCTTCTTTATACAGCGGAGATAACGGAAGCACGTCACCGCAGAGCAGTGCTTGGGACCCTGTTTCCTGCATCTGTATTGGCCTTGGGATGTGGATGAGTCCAGGGCCAGGCGGTACGGGTTTCCGTGTGGTGCAGCTGTGCTCCGTCACGGGCGGGTTCCTCTCCAAGTAGGGGAAGGTGCTCGGACCCAGAGAGGTGATCGTCTCTTTGCTCAGTCACTGCTTTGACTGCGTGACTTGCTTCCACTAAGAGTCCATAAAAGAAACCAGGAAATACTAAGGGCACACTTTTTCCAACACACATCAGAAGACACCCTTCAGGTACACGTTTGCTTGTTTTAAGTGAGAAGAGAGATTATTCGTTCACTTTCTAGAACGTTGTTGAGGTAAGCTCATCTGCACAAGTTAAAACTTGAGCGTTCACCTTTCACAAAGCACCCCGCTGGCAGATCTCACGGGAGAGCCCTGCCCAATCACACATGTGACATCCCACGACCATACATGTGACATCCCAATCTGGTTCACTCGATAAAACAAAAGGAGGAGGAGGATACTTTCCTTGATTTATCTATGTATAAATGTTATAGTACTTTCTAGTTCACTCAGATACTAAAAATAATTTATAACAAGGTCATTTACTTTAAAGCAACTGAGTATAACTTTTACGGGGTCTAACTACAGGAAATAATTTCAGGACATCCTTTCATGGTCCGTGAGCCTCTGGAAATAACAGGGACAAAATATTATTTTTAATAATAATAATAATTATTATTATTCCCCCATTACTCATGAAGAAGCTGAGATGTGGGGAGATTTAAGCATCTTGTCCAAGACCATCACAGCCCCGTAATTAAAATGGCCAGAATTAGAGCTGGAGGATTCCTGCACACCCTCTTAATCCCAGCAACACCCTCCCTCCTACCTCAGAGGTCTTAAACTAAAATGAGCAGCGGTGAGTGACTAATGAAGCTTGGATTTCCTAGGGTCCCACAGTAGAGGCTTAATATTTATTTATTTTTAAAATCACTGAGACCTATTTCTATAAGCAGCACCACTTGTGTTCGAAAATCAGGCACTGATATAAAAGCCTATCTTAGGACACAGATATTTCACACCTGAAATGACAAATACACGATAGGCATCTCGAAGGCCATTTGTTGACTCTAATGGAGAATCGTGATGACTCAGTTTACAGAGACCGTGGTTCCGCGTGAGCCTCCTAACCATCCTTTGTCCTGACTGAGAGCCTACTGATGTGACTGCTAACTCATCTCCATGCAGGGTTGGCAGCTTTTCAGAAATGTCATCAGTTCCTAAAACAAATTATTTCGGAAACACGTTTCTGGCACGTGAGCGGAGCCCAAGCCGTTGACGCAGGTCACCTTCAGCATAGCTAACGTGCCAACGGAAGACTTCATCAGACATCGTGTGCTCCCAATAGCTTATGAAACATTCCATTGTGATGCCTTTAAAGTGATTGGATATTGAGTCCATGTCCAACTTAAGTGTTCCTGCTGATCAATAGTGGGGAGGGTTTTGCTGGTTTGTTTCTTCATGCTAGGCAAGCCAAGAGGGATGCCAGGAAGACAAGCCCATGAAACTCCTTCCACTCACCCCCTAAGATTGTAAGAGAGGTTTTCTTGTTCTTCCTTTACACACAAAAATGCTGGCTTCCCGGAGGTCCCTCCTATAACAAGAGATGGGGAAGATGGGATTTTCATTTTCCCACTTAGAACGGAGAGGGGGGCCTTTGTTCCTGCAAGTCTGCGTGGCCTGTTCATCTAGGTCTGTTCTGGAAACACCGAAGCAAAAGTATACAAAGCAAAGAATCGATGATACCGCCTCTTAAGAGATAAACATTAGCTTTGCAAAAATACATGGGACCATTTTAGTAGTGAGCCCCCAAAGTGAGAGTGACATGCCAGTAGGGACCCCTCCTGGGCCAAACTCATTTCATTTAATTTTGTATATTTAGAGAAATGTATTATTGACTTGTACCCAGAGGGACTGGTGGTAGTTCTACGTAAGACAAAAATAATATGATTCCTTAAAATTAGAATGAATTAACATAATCACCTAGGTGTACACACATACATACATAGGTTCCAATATTTGAATGTGATTAAAATCGTACGCGACGGATGTTTTGTTTTGTATGGAGATTCTCAGAAGTTGTAAAGAGTGCCTTCCGAATCTCCTCTTTTCATAGACTATTAAGACATTCTTGCCACTTGAAATATTTCTTAAATAGTAGTCTGTCTAAAATCCATTAAAACAGAACTAGAAATTCCTTTTGCTATATGGCATTGTCATCACACAGTCTGAAGTACGGTGTCTAGAATTTACATTCCATGAACAAAGTACTTCAGAAGGAAGTAATGATATCCGAGGAAAATAAAACAATTTGTTAAAATATCCTTCCTAGGAAATCATTTCATTATATGGTGTACACTGAACCTTAAAATCTTTGTCAGTTACACTCAAATAAATATTGACGTTGGTTCTGAGGCTGAATCGTAATTTTGGCATCACAGTGAATGTAGGAGCTGATGTTGATCTGCACGTCTTGAGTCTTGAAACTGAGACAGAGTGTAAGAACAGGATGCAGAGTTTGACAGATGAGCTGCCTCTGCCAAATGTGCCCGCCATAACCAAAATGGCAGCCAAGGCCATGGCCACAGTGGCCAGCACTCATGGGCCGCCTACCTCCACGCAAGTGTGGGAACATGACTTTTCAGATATTATCTCACTTAATAGTACCTCAACATTCAGAGTTAGGTTTGACCAAGCTGGTTTTGTAGATGAGGGAAGTGTGGCTGGCAGCCCATAATAATAGCCAAGACCATGTGCTGGAAAGTGGTGGTATTGGTACAAAGCAACTCCTGCCCACGCCAGCCTGCGGTTCCATCTGGAAGGTACAGGGCGGGGAGTGCACATTCCCAATTTCCCATTCGGAGCATGGAGGCAATGGAAAGGGTTTGCCTGCTCTTTGTGTAACAATTGCTAACTCTTGAAAACGATATGACACCGGACAAAGATTACGCTTTCACTGAGCAAGAGAGAAAGGACGGAGGGTCTCCCAGTTGACGTTTAATTCACTAGCCAAGAGCAAGTATTACAGGGTCTGAGACTGGCACTGATTCACATTTGAGTTTTCTATATTCTTGGTTCCATCTGTTCATATCTGCTTATCATGGCTTACAACCCCGAGTAGTGATTGGACTTGGTTTGGTTGGGTTTGGTTGTTAGGGCCAGGTCTAGGGTTTCACAAAGCAAAACGACTAGGCAGGCACCCTTGTTGGCCAGACTAAGAGCTTTGTCCTGTGTGGCATGAGTATATCTGACTGTTTTAACTGCAGGTGGGAGGTGGAGTGTGTCTGGTGCAAGCAAGCATCAGAAAGGGTCAAGTCTTTTGTCCTCTAATTTTATTACTATTATATGAAAAAGAATTACGAGAACATCGTTGACCCTCTGGATGATAAAACTTGGAGAGATCAAAGAATGCAGAACTTGAACTTTTGACAGTGGGTTCCAAAGGACTGATAGCATTTAGATCGATGTAACATTTGACATTAGATTTTAAAAGAGACATACCATAGCTGGGGCTCTGTTTGTTTTCGGAGCATAAAGTGGTAAGGTCCTTGGATGGGGCAACATTTTCTGTTAAGATGCTGTTACCGATAGGAAAACCTTAGGTTGTTATGGCTTCGCTCTTGCATAGACCACCTGGGAAAACTGATGAAAAATATGACAAAGCATCGATGGAATCAATTTTAAATGGGGATATAAAATGTCAGGGGCAGACTCTAAAATGCTCAGGGCAGAAAGTGCCCGTTGAAATCCTGGTCCAAAGGAGGCTAGAGGAGGTTCTGGGGCTCAGGTGGAGGGACAGAGGAGCCCAGCGTGTCAGGGGACTTGGCAGACACAGACAAATCATTTACACATGAGCTGTGATCTTCTGATTCACTCTACAGCTTCCTGAATATTGCTGTGCAGGAGTTAATGCTTACAGAGCTAGGCAGGACCGTAGGGGTGAGGAGGAGTGGCTTCGCTGATAGAGGATAACTAAATCCCCGTTATCTGAAACCCACCCATCTTCCCCTCCCCCAGCCCATGGATAAAAGTACGAAATATTTCAGGAAACGCTGTTCAAGAGGTCGCCAGGACAGGGTGGAGAGGCTGCGTGGCATTGCACTTCCTGGTGTTGGACTTTGTGGTGTGTTTTGTAATTTTTCTTGCATGTACGTGTTACCTTTAAAAATTGATTAAATCATTAGTAACAGCTATCCAAAATCGATTAAATCATTAGTAACATAATTCATGTGTATATATACAGAGCATCACCCTTTTTTGGGTTTCCCGATATGCTGATATTTACATGAAAAACGACACTGTGAGAAACGAGTCACACATTCCCTATAACAATGTCTTCTGAGCTCATGCCGGCCCTTCTAGCCCGAGGCCAGGTGCCTGTGTCCGAGCAAGGACACCCCTCCGTCTGGTGGGTCTCCCAGCTGCTCCCAAAGTGCGGCTAACTTGGGGCAACCTGACCACCCACTGAGGACGCTGCGATTGAAATCCAAAGCCCCAGAACCCAGTCTTGGCTATGCCGGATAGCCGCTACCCTACCGCCGCAGACTCTTTCTACTTTCTAAGAGACTTGGGTTTTGCATTTATAAATGAAGGGTTTGGAACTAGAACCCTGTCCAGGTCCCTTCCAGCTCTCCAGCCCCAGAGTGGAGGGTTCTTACCGCGCAGACGGCGAGTTATCGTTGCACTTGATTGCCGTGGAGGCGGGGCTGCACGTGAGCCCCTTCACTGCTTGGAGATGAGGGAGACGCTTTTAGGGGACGAGCATCTTTCCAAAGGCAAGCCTTCAAGGGGGGCAGGTTTATAGCCAGCTTAGTGGCAAGGCTGAAGTTTAAGTCACCCTGCAAATATGGAAAGCTTAGAACAGTGGTGACTAATCCAGGCCCCGAAGAAAGGTTGTCTCGTTCGTCTTAAACATTAGCAGCCTTTCTACGAGGCAGGCAGGCTTTTGCACAGTCACGGAGTGAAGCCTCCATCCCTCGCAGGCAGGAGAAGAGACAGCGTGAACCCCGTGTTCTGCAGACACACTGACCCCTTTCTCCGCTCTCTCTCAGGGTTTCCCAGGAAACACAAACGCGGACAGTGTGGTGCGTTACCGACTCCAGCCACCCTTCGAAGCCCGGTTCCTGCGCTTCCTCCCCTTAGCCTGGAACCCTAAGGGCAGGATCGGGATGAGGGTAGAAGTGTACGGATGCGCCTACCGTAAGTGCTGTTCGCCCCTCCGCTCCCGGGATCGGTGACAGAGGGACATGCTCTAAAGGCCAGGCTGAAAACCGAGCTTGACTTTTTTCCAGCCTTTTAGGTATCTCTGTAGGTACAACTGTTTGTTATGGAAAGCCTAGATACGGCTGTCTTTAGTTATTTTTTAGTTGAAAGTGGAGGTGAGCCCGAACTGAGCCTCGGAATCCTAGATTCCCAGAAGAGAGCAGGGTACCTGTTTTATCAAAATACGGAGGTTCGAGTCGACGACGGTAACTCACTGGGATGGACGGTGCCGTTCCTGCACACTGAGGTGACCCTGGTGTGGGCACGTAGGGGACAGCAGCTCATCTTGTTTTCCCTGTAATCCACAATGACTCTGAGCTCCCCCCATATTCCCTGCTTGAATCCCCACTTTCCTCGACGTGAACCTTCGTTCGAACATCATCTCCGTGTTGTGTCTTCTCTCTTTTCCCCACCGATGAGAAGAGGGACAAAAGTCACAGCCAATGTGAGCATGAACATAAGCAGAAACGCCTTCAGCGACATCTGGGGGGAAATCGGCTCTACTGTTGCCATTTTGATGATTTGGAATATACTGGAATTTTTTAAATGAGTACAAAAGGAAAAAATTATTAAAAATTTTTTTCTAGAAAACTGGAGAATAACCCAAAGAGTATGTTGGATGGGGAACATCTTGGGAGGTTGGGTTTTGGTCACACTTCATTTCATACTTGATCAGAGCATTAGCTTTGCAGAAAAGTGTCAGTAAGATCTGTCATAGGCAGAATATTTACTATGTCAGGTCCTACCTTACAGACATTTTCTCATTCACTTCCCACACCAGCCAAATGGATCTGGCATTGCAGTAAGTTCATGGCCTCAGAGGAAGAAGAACTTCACCTTGGAGAAATGGAGATGTTTGCTAGAGCTAGTCCATACTGGAACTAGGATTTAAAAACTATGCATTTTCCCCCCAAATTTGGTTCTCGTAACTAGTATATTATTCAGGCTTTCATTTCTTTATTCCCTCATGCGCCATATAAGAATTTATTGGACACTTGCTATTTGCAAAGAACTGTGTTAGGGATTGGATGTCGGGGGGGTGGCTGCTAAAATGATTGATTTTCTTTGTCAGGATTTTATGAGAAGTCATAAAACTGTATAAAACAAATGTAAAATATTGGAACAGGAAGCTGGTGCCTACGGAGTAGGGTGGTCAGTTTTCAAAGTGAAGAGCTTGGGAGGTGAGCTGGGGGCAGGGAGGGCCTCCTGGGAGGGAGGAAAGGGGAGCACGCGCGCTGCAGCTGCGGACTCTGGTCTTCTGTTGGCTCCGGGATCCGGGCGGGTGTGGGCACTGTGGGGTGCAGGGAGCTCCTGCACAGCCATGATTCCATTGCCCCCTGGCTCACCCCACAGGCAACGAGACCTTCTGGAGGTGAGGCTCACCATCCCAGAAGCACGCCCATCCTAGATTTAAAGGTCCCCTTCGGCCTCAGCTCCATCCGGCTTCCTGAGCTCAGACTGGCTCCGCTTTCACTGCATTTCCAAACCCCGTCTCTGTGTTGGCATTTCCGTGCAACATTCGCGATGGTGTCCGCCCTGTTCCCCCTCTTTCCATTGGCCGCCTCCTTCCCTCCTTGTGTGTCTGATATCCGTGAACGTGCTCACTACTACAGGCAGCCGGGAGACCGGATGCTCCGTTTTCTCTTTGATCCCCTAAAATTAGCTTCTCCTTTCTCCCATTACTCTGGAAACAACTTCAGGTTTACCGACTTCAAAGCGGAACATGCTCTTTGATGGCGATTTGCCATTAGCCTGATGTTCTTCGTGCGGCGGTATTACTCCAGTTCCTTGGGTTAGAGGTCAGTACCAGGGAGATCAAAGCTGCGGGTCTGGTCCCCAGAAGGGCCTGGTGCGTCCTGAAGTCAGCACACACGAGATGTCAGCCACGGGGGGATCCTAGCGTAAACCTGCAGACAGATAATAATCATGGCAACTCCTAAAACTACGCAGAGTGCATTGCTTAATAGTGGGGCCTCTATTGTCTTCATTTTTATTATTAATAAGAGTAATTGTTCAAGCATAGAGCTTTGCACTTTTATTTTTGACAGTAATTGTATATGATATGGTTTATGGCCCAAAGTGCTAATTATTGTCTTTTTTCCACCCCCCCCCATTTCTATTTTCACTGCTCTGTTGATATTGAGAAAATGTCCAGATTGCTTATCTTGGCATGTAATGTCTCTTAGATGCAACTTCTCTTTTGGGTTTCATTTCTTTAAACTCCAATTACAATGATATTCGCTCTTCCTATAAACACCAGGTATTTTTCATGGCTTCCTGGTGTGGCACACACATGTACTCTACCTGAAAATCCCTCCCTTCCCCCCACTCCTAGAGCCGACGTGGAGTGTGTGCGAGGTCTTCTTAGCGTCCCTTGCCCCCTCTAGCACCCCTCGGGAGGGGGCGTGTCTAGGGCCATATTCCCCATGGACTTGTCCTAGGCTTTGTATCCCACTCTGAGAAGGTCTCTGTTGAGGTGTCCTCTGCTTTCTTAAATTTTCAATAACATTGACACACTCTGATCAATTCCACGTTGACATCCTTGACGCATGTCTGAAGCCACAGATGCCAACACTGGCCCCAGGTCCACCTTCGTTTCTTTCTCGACTGTGATTCTTGTCTGGGGTGTCTTCTGTTCCTTCTTTTCTACTTTGACTCCCCTGTTCACGGCCAGTGTCTTCTCAAACGTTCCCTTGAGCTTGCATTCCTCCCATCATGTGGTGTTGTGCTCTAGTAATGTAATCTTATGTTTAGTAGTGTGTTGTTTGTTTGAATAAGGGAGGAGAGAAAGAAGGAGGGAAGGACAGAAGGAGAGAAAAGAGGAAGGAAAGGAGCGCATGAATCCTAAGGAATATGGAATATGTAGGCACAGAATGGCCAACACCATGGGGATCTACCAGTCATCCCCGTGACACTCTGGTCTGGTGTCAAATCAGGCATTGAAAATAAAATTGGGAGTAAAACATGTACTTGGCCATTTTAAAACATTGTATTCATCTGGGACACCTGGGGGGCTTGGTCAGTTAAGCATCCAACTCTTGATCTCAGCTCAGTATCTTAGGGTCGCGAGTTCAAGTCTCACATTGGGCTCCACGCTGGGCATGGAGCCTACTTTAAAAAAATTAAAATATTGTGTTTATTTAAAAAATGTATGACTGTTGCAGCAAAAATTTATAGGCTTTATTTAGAAAACTCAACACATGTCAATATTTATAAGCCTGATGTTAACATTCTAATTTATATATAATATAGAGTTTGTTTTATATACAATGAGATACATATTCATTGACCTATATCAATTCTGACCTTTCTTCCTTTGTATTGATCCATATTTCATATCATTTTCCTTCCCCCTCAAAGACTTCATTTAAAGTTTTCTTGCCGCATAGTTCTGCTGGTGAGGAATATTTCACTTTTCGTATGTCTGAAGAAATTTGGTACATTGCCTTCATTTTTGAAAGTTATTTTAACTCAGTATAGAATTCTAGGCTAACCTTTCTTTGTTCATCACTTTCAAGATGGCGTTCTTCTGTTTCCACACTCGCATCCTCTCCACTGAGAAATCCTCCGCCATCTGGAATTGTGTTTCTCTGGATGTGACATTTCCTTTTTTCTCTCTAGCTGCTTTTAAGATTTTGAGCAATTTGTTTCTGGTTTGATTCCATTTTGTTTTACTCTGTTTCTTGTGTTTGGAGTTCACTGGGCTATTTGGATTTGTGAGCTTATAGTTTTCATCAGCTTTGGAAAGTTTTAGCCATTGTTTCTTCAAATATTTTTTCTAAATGTTCCCCTCACTCTTTTCCTTAAGGGACCCAATTATCATTAGATAAAACATGTATTAGGCTCTTTGACTTTGTTTTGTTACACGACTTCACTGATGTCCTGTTTTGTTTTGTTTTAATTATTATTTTTTCTTCTTTGTTTCACTTAAAAATATTGCTGTTGCTGTGTCTTCAAGTTCACTGGTCTATTTTTCAGCAATGTTTAATCTGCCAGTAATCCCATTCAGTGTACTTTTCAACTCAGACGTTGTAATTTTCACTTTTTTAAAAGTATCTTTTGTGTATCTACTTACTTTTTGAACATATGGATGACAGTTATAACAACTACCTTAATGTCTTTCTTTGCTAATTATAATATCAATGTCAGTTCTGTTTTGATTGTTTTTTCCCTCACTGTGGGTCATACTTTCCAGCTTCCTGGTATGCCTGGAAATTTTTGAGTAGATGCCAGACATTTTGATTTTTACCTGTTGATGCTAGATATTTTTGCATTCTTACAGCTTGAGCTTTCTTCAAGGATACATTGGATTGAAGGGATTTGATCCTTTTAGGTTTTGCCCTTAGAATGTGTTAGCCCACACCAGAGCAGTGTTTGGTCTAGGGTAATTATTCTTACCACTGAGGTAAGACCCTCCATCCAATGGCAGAGACTAGTGAGGTTTCCAGTCTGGACAATGCAGAGGGCACTGTTCCCAACCCTATGTTCATGCCAGCTCTCTTTCCCATCCATCCTTTTAGATGGTTTATTACTCGCACACACTGTTCAGTACTTTGCTGAATGGTGATCACCAGTGTTCTCACTGTTTGTCCTTGTCTGCTCCATGCTTTGCCTGTGGATTCCAGGTGCTTTGTTCCCACCAGACCCCTGACTCTGTCTCCTCTTCTCAGGGCATCTGCTGGGCTCTGCCTCAGTCTCTCCTTCCTGCCCTGTGACCCGGAAACTCTCTCACGGCAATGCCCCAACTGGTGTTCCAGGGCTCGTCTCGTATGTCTCTCATCTCTTGGGCATCAAGAAAACACATTGCTTTATGTGCCCTCCTCCCCCCACTATCTTTTCTGGCTTCAATGAGAGAGTAAATCTAGGTACTCCATCTTGGTCAGGAGTGGAAATCATCAGTGCAGCTCTCACTCTTGTGGCACTGCCTTTCCTTCACCCAGTGCTCTAACGTAATAACGTAGCCAACACCCGTGTTTCAGGCACTGTTATGCACACTGTCGAGATGTTGACTTATTTAATGCTCCATTTCAATGCTGTGTGGGAAGGGCCTCTTCATCTTCTACAGATGAGGAAACGGGCACAGAACGGGTTAAGGTTTTCCACAGCAGAATCAGGATTTGGACCCTCACAGGACAACTCCAACCCTTTCTCTGAGCTACTGCTCTATGTTGTTCTGAAAGGCCATTTGTGGGACCAGATCCAGAAGCGATGAGTCTGGCAGTACAAATTTAGTCTCACTACTGGTAAAATGGATTTCTTTCCCTAAACAGCTAACATGTGTGGGCCCTTTTTTTCATAATATTGTTAGTGATGGTCATCAAATATAAATACATATGTACTATATACAGAATATAATAATATAGAATATATATAGAATATATTATAATATAGAATATAATGGAAACATATGTAATATAAATATATGTAATATAAATATAAATTTATACATATAATATAGCTGTATGTAATACAAATGTATATGTAATACAAATATCATAAAAATTTAAATGTCCATAATTAATATAGGTAATCAACTAACATATTTTTATTTGAATAAAAACACCAAAATCATGCATTAAATTCCCCCTTAACCTCACACTTAACTTTTACAAGAAGGCTTCATGAAAAATGTCTTTGTGTGTAATTCAACTAATTAAATAATTAGGGTACTTGAAATAGAGGTCACTTATTATGAATTAGAATGGGAAGCAATAGTTTTATCTGTTGTAAGAGTATAGAACCTACATTCCAAAGTAGAAAATGTGATACTTCATTGAAAATAGGAAGTGTTTTTCCAATTTATGCGACTTTAATGTATAATTATTAGTTTTATTAACCGGGATTATATTTCAATGGCTATCACCAACATGTGGCTCAGTGGACATTGCACTCAAGGGGGCCTGCCTGGAGCTGTCCCCCATCCACACTTGGTGAGCTAGCTGCTGCAAACTCATTGAGCTAAGAAGTCTCTGTCCCAATATAGTGTCTTGGTTTAATTTTTAAAAATCTATTGCCTGTAAAAATTGTATATGAGTACATGTTTAAAAATGTTATTTTCTATTTAGTGACTTGTCAGTTGTTTTCAGATATTCAGATTGATTTATGAATGTTTGTGAGTAAACAACATTTTATAGGATTGATTCTCTTTGACGAGGCCTATAATTGAGTTTGCAATCTAAATATTCCTGCTGTAAGTCGTTCTTATGATAAGGTGTGCTCCTGTCTATCATGTGGGCTTCGCAGAGGGGCTTCTTGATCAATAGTATAGCTCATTGTTTGAACCATGTTGGCTACTTTTGGGTGCTTGTCTGTAAATTGCATATGACAGGTGCCACATGACTGGTAAAGTCTTACGGTCTTTCTTTCCAGACACTTCCCCAGAGAAGACCTCCCCCTTACTCCTACTTCCTCCATCGTGACTGTGGGCTTCCTTGTCTCTAGTTTCCTTAGCAACCCACAGTAAGACTAGGATATTCCTGGTGAAATGCGTTCTTTTCATGAGAGCAGACTTGAAAAGGTGAGGGGAGCACACTCAGCTCTGGGAGGGGCCAAGTTATGTCTGTCCCCTTGGGTTTCATCCCAGTATCCCAGCACCTAGTGGGCGCTACACCCATGTTAAATGAAAATACAGCTGTACTTGGGGGAACGAATGGAAATTAAGTCAGGGCAGTGTGGGGGGAGGGGAGGGAGGGAAAATGGAGGAAATGGTCTTTTAATAACAAAACTGTGTCTACCAAAGCCAAATCCCTGCCAAGGTGGAATCTGAAGCTACGGAAGACTGTCCGTATAAAACCAAGCTTCTGTATTATTCCACAGGAGCCATAATATTTACCTATTTTTTGACCTCATAAATATATATTCAGGAAAAGCCACAAATGAAGTGTATTGAATTATTCAATAGGCAGATGAACAAAAATAATTAAATTTGTGATTTCCCATCTAAAATAGGGTTTTTAATTTTTAAATCGAAGAAGGATCGCCGCATGTCTCCCCGTGAGCTGGTTCTTAGCACGGCCACCTGTAAGCAGTCAGGAATCTGGCACAGAGAGGATCGCTGCTCAGTGCTGCTGAGTGCGGGATGACAGGTGTCTGTAAAGGGCCAGACAGCACACATTTTAGGCTTTGTGGGCACCTGTGCTCTCTGCCACGATTCTTCGTTTTTTTTGTGTTTGTTTGTTTGTTTGTTTTTTAACGAACCTTTAAAAGTTAGCTCGTAGGGCCGTACAGGCTGCAGAGTGATGTGGGTCATTTCAGATGAAGAGAAGGAGCAGCCTTACATTCCACACTTCTCTAAGCAGTTCCTGAATTTTATCTGTGCTGTTTTTGCCCCCTCTTCACTGAGCTTACGTTTGTTATCATTTAAGATTTTAGTGAAACTACCGGGACTCCTACAAGATATATTGTTTGAAGTGGTTTTGTTTTACTCCATTGACGACATCTCTAGATTATAACTCAGTCCCCTTCTAGGCTTGGAGAACCTGTCAAAATACATGTTAGATGTGTCTCACAAGATAAAATGTGTTGATTACCATGTGGTTGATTGTTCTAGGTACAAGTGTTAGTGATCTCACTGGAGAGGAAGTGAAAACATTACACCAAAAGGATTTTCAGGCCATTCTGTGTTTCTATAAATCCAATAAATTTTTCACTACCCCATTTTGGCTGAGGGGAATGTTCCAGGAAATACAATCTAGGTTCTTTAGAGCAGTGGTTCTCAAATGTAGTCACCAGCCAGCAATGTCAACATCGCCAACATTGCTAGGGGACATGTTAGAAATGCAGATTCTCAGGTCCTGCCCCAGGCCAGCAGGGTCACAATTCTGGGATGGGGCCCAGGATTCTGTGCTTACCCAACATGCCAGGACATCCTCATCCCTAGAAGACCAATGTTACTCTTACAAAGCAATCGTGGCAACAGGGACAAACATGAGCTGATCCAAAGAAACCTGATAAAATCATTCGTGGAATAAACATTTCTTCTTTGCTCAGAAGGGACATCATTCGAATTTGACAAAGAGTTATGTTTTTATCATACATTCATTTAACTATGCAATGAAGAATAATTGCTTATTTCCATGATTTTTAGACACACTGCTGTGTTTATATATTTTCCGCCATGTGTAGGAATCAAAATCAAACTCCTGAATTTTCAAAAGGTGGCTGCATGAAATGAAGGATTCCTTAAAGTTGTGAACATAAAGGGTTGACTGTAAATATTTTAGTTCATCCGAATGAAATGCAGGTCCCAGCATACATTAGCCACAGGCTTTCGTGAAGTTAAATAAATGACATCATATCATTGACTCGAAAGACATCAACTTCCTGTTTCATTGGATTCCTCTTACACCTTCACTTACTGCACATACACATTTTTAAAAATTTCTTTTTTAAAAATTTGAGTGCAGTGTACACACAATGTTACATTAGCGTCAGGTGTACAACATGGAGATTCGATGATTTTACAGGCTATACGATGTTTATCGCAAGCGTAGCTGCCGCGTGTCCCCATACAACTCGATTAGAATGTCGTTTACTGTATTTCCTAGCCTTACCTTTCATACTGTGACTTATTCATTCATTCCGTAATGGAAAGCCCATACCTGCCATTCTGCTTCACCCACTTTACCCATCCCCCACCCTGTCCCTTTGATAGCCACCGTTTTGTTCTCTGCATTTATAGGTCTGATTCTGCTTTCTGTTTGTTTATTCATTTCTTTTGTTTTTAGATTCCACATATGAGTAAAATCATGTTTTTTGACTTTTTAAAGCACAATAACGTCTTGTCTTTTTACTTGTGATACATGAAAAATATGAGAGGTTTTTCTGGGTAATATGAATCTCTTTGTGCATCCCCTGTTCTGTCTTCAATTGCTTTGACCAGTGTTCTTTTTACATTAGTGATAAAATATAACCTTCCAATAAAGAGAATGCAGGTGACCTTGATAGTTGGAAAAATAAGACTGTCAGAAAGCTGAGGGACAATGGCAGCTTCGTAGCCATGACGTGCTGCCGTGGGGGATGACTTCAACTTTTTTACTGAGCTTCATCGTTTATAGGATGAGAAGTGGTCAATACAAAGGCAGAAGCGATTGGATTTAGTCAACAGCAGTATTTCTAGCTGATACATGTTAGGGAAAATGTCAAAAAAAAGGCGAGTGGAATTTAAAAGGCAAGAGTGGAATCTAGGGAGCTCAACTACTTGTATCTAAGGAGACCTGGCAGCACCATTTCCCCCTCTAAGCTAACCAAACCAGAGATATATTATGTCTGCGTGTGTTTGTGTCGACTTGCTCATTTCAATGCATGAGTAAAGATGTATTATACTTAGATTACTTTTTAATGTCTCCCGCTGTAGGATCTGAGGTGGTTAATTTTGATGGAAAAAGCTCCTTGCTATACACATTTAATCAGAAATCCGTGAGTCCAACAAAAGACGTTATTTCTTTGAAATTTAAAACCAGGCAGACTGATGGGATTCTACTTCACAGAGAAGGACAAAATGGCAAACACATCACCCTGGAGTTAGTTAAAGGAAAACTCATCTTATCCCTTAATTCAGGTAAAAACTATAACTGCATGTTTTCAAAAATATGCTTATTTTGATGAAAGTATCTTTTCATGCTTAGTCTTTCACAGTTAAGTAGTTAATTTATCCTGAAACCAAAATACTTTTGAGAAAGAAAGAAGACCCTAAAAATAATTACTCTGGAGCAATAGGTGTAAACCAGAACCGTCTAGGCAAATGGAACGATGGTTGCTCCACAGTTGAGGTGTACCACAGACAACGTGCATGTATCTTGAATATACTTTACTATAAAAAGTTTTATAGCTGGATCACTGTGTAAGACCATTTGTACATGTTCAATAAATAACCTGGTAATATTATAAAGACAAGGGTCGAATCACTGAATTTACGAGGTAGTACTATGCATGAGGTTCTAGGAAGAAGATATTTTCAAGAAAAATGAAAACGCAATAATCAATAATAATAAAAACAGGAAACATAGAAGAAATCATTCCCGAAAGAGAGACAGTCATATATAAAGCTGAGATAAAAGCAGTTGTGTCCAGCTCTCCGGATAGAAGGATGCAAGGAAAGTAATTGGGAGAAGTGTTGACCTCCCCATGGCAGCCATGGTATTGAGTTGGATGGAGTGGTTCATGTGCTTCGCCTGTCCTTCTAGGCCATGCTAACCTTCCCTCCCCTGACGCCCGTGCAACCCTCACCCTGGGCAGCCTGCTGGACGATGAACACTGGCATTCTGTCCTCATCGAGCTCCTGAACACGCACGTCAACTTCACCGTGGACAGGCACACTCAGCCCTTCCAGGCAAAGGGCGAGTCCGGCTATCTGGATCTTGATTATAAGGTGTGAACATTACTTTTCAAGTAATTATTTTATTACTTCATATTTTAAGTTTTTAAGATTTTGTTGTTTAAATGCGATATAACCTTCTAAGAAAGTACCGTGACGCAGGGAAATTCCCTTTGCTAGTAATTTGGAATTCTGGTTAAACGTTTCTCACGGTGACGTCGGCTCAGTGGGAGACACACATGTGCGCAGCTGAGATGTTGTATCACTCCTAGATGTGAGTTTTCCCATGGGAGGAAGTAGTCATTAAATTTGGAAACTGTGTAGGTGGAGAGCTGTCGGTGTGGTGGACAGCACGTTCAAATACGTTTGTTCGGGCAGTTCTCCGCGTTACGTCTGCTGTTGGCTGGGAACCATTCCCTTGGAGATTTCTTGTGTTTTAGGGAGATCCTAAACAGAATCAGCAATCTAGGGGACTTTGGAGAAGGAATCACCATATATTCCAACCTGCTTTTTCAAGGAACGAGAGAGCCAAAGGCTCACGATTCAAAATACTGTGTCTCGGGATATTTAAAGCCTTAACGTACCCGCGGCACGTTGCCCGCGCATATCTAACCTGCACTGGCGTACACCTTTTGTTCTGCCAGTTTTGCTCAGCACATCTATCAGAGCAAATGGGATGATTTCAACATTCATTTAGTATAAGTGGCCTCAGCAGAGGAGGCCAGCTGGAGAGCCTGGTCCTGAATGAGATTATCAATGGCTTCATTATTCGAACCCATCAGCAGCGTCCTGGCAATGACCAGGACCCTGAAGTCTGGGCTCTAGAAAGGTTTGTAAAGTAGAATGTCATCACAGTCAGCTGCCTTGTCCCCCAGATCAAGAGTGACCGTGGAAATGAACATACAGTATTCCCCATCGGCTAAAGTGACATAGCCATTTGACTAGCAAATTGCGAGAAGATGTATTTAACCTACTTATCTAAGTATAATAAAGAAAGCCTCGGTACATCTACATCTAAAACTTCACTTGAGATTAACATGATAATGTTAAAATAATGCCAGATACATTGGAGGCAATTACCCTATACCTGCTAAGCATAAATGTTTTAGGAAGACAATCAGAAAATCATTAAACAATATCATTTACGTCATTTTTTTCTTTCTAAGATCAGCTTTGGAGGGATTCCTGGACACGCAAAATCAGTGGCATTCCCACATAAAAACTTTCATGGCTGCTTCGAAAATCTCTACTATAATGGAGTGGATATCATTGAGTTGTCCAAGAAACACAAACCACAGATCCTCATCACGGTAAGAAAGTGTATACGCAAGGTCAAAGGAAAAGGCAACTACAGCTTGTCTGATTGATCCAGCCTTCGAATGTGCTTCTCCCGAAGGCAGGGAAAGTGCCAATCATATACCCCTTTTAGCTCATATTTGACTTAATTCACTCAATAATTAATTTTTTAATTTAATTTTTTAACATTTTAGTTCCGGTTAGTTAACATACAGGGGTAGAGTTTAGGGGTTCAACACCTCCCTACATCACCCGGTGCTCCTCACACGTGCCCTCCTTCATCCCCATCATGTGGTTCTTAGTTTTACAGGTGTGTGGAAAGAGATGCATGCTTTTGCAAATTTGTCACAGTGCGTTCAAATAAAGCCCTTTCAGGGCAGGGTCTCCGTTTGGGATTGATTTCCTCTTGCTTCTTTCTCTTGTTTCTGAACTCCAAGCTCAGCTGCCTGTCACTCGCTTGAAAGGCCAATACTCTAGAGATGGATTTGGATTGGAAAGGAATCTGAGCTTAATTTAATTTGAGGCCAGCAAGATGGAGAGAAGGTGGACTCTTGTGCGAAAGCCAACTGCCGGGCTTCTGCCCGCCCCAGGGATTTGCAGAGGGGTTAGGAGTCGGTCAATAAAGGGAGTGAGGTGGTCTGCTGCATTTCTGGATCCTGGGCAGACTCCGTGGTGCTCAGGGGCTGTGCCTGGGGGTCTGGTTCCTGCTGGGTGATGTGCAGGGATGCCCCATTGTTTCTGCACAGGGAGGCAAAGGCCCACAGATACACAAAGAAAGGTTAGTAAAATCATTCGTGTGACTTAAAAAAGAAAAAGATTTTGCCAGAAAACTTGCTTCACTCTTCAGAAGGCAGATGTAGCTTCGAACAGGCAACTGGGAAAGTTCGGGTCCTTCTCTCACCAAGGCCAGGGGGCTGTCGGCTATGGATCTGGGGACTTAGGCCAGCAAATGAGGAGCGTGTTACCTTGACGCCGGTGAACCCCTCAGACGGGTTCGAGTGTTGTCACGCTTCCGTTTCTCCACGCGGCTGCAGGCCCTCCAGTCCAGGCCAGCATGTCCTGAGCTGGCGTCTGTCCTTCCCTGTCTGCTTCACTGGAACCCAATCCTCTACAGATCAGTACACCCCGCTTCACACACTTATTTATGAAAATTGAGCAGCATTTACAGAAAGGGGATTGTTTTATGTAAGCTTTTCTCCATCTCGATTTTCCAACTCAGCTAAACCTTGTAGAAATCCCTTTTATTTATTTTTTTTAAGATTTATTTATTTGAGAGAGAGAGAGAGAAGAGAGAGAGAGACAGCATGATGGGGGAGCGGCAGTGGGAGGAAAAGAGAGGGGATTTCTCAAGCAGACTCCCCACAAAGCATAGAGCCCCACATGGGACTCAGTCCCAGGACCCCAAGATCATGACCTGAGCCAAAGTCAAGAGTCGGTCACTCAACTGACTGAGCCCCCAGGCAGCCCTAAGCCTCGTAGACATTCTTTTCAGCCCCAGCTGTGGCTCTCTGTTGTGATGGCTGCCCGGTGTTCCACTGGGAGAGTTATTTCCTAATCAAGACGTTGGCTTTGTTTTTGCTTCTGTCTTACCATCAATAGGCTCTGTTTTGAGATACTGGTCTTTTATTTTGATGGCAAAGTTTTCAGGCGTAGAATTTCTTGGTTGAAACTTTGATACAGCTCTCCATTTTAATAAATGTTGTTGGGCTGTTTTCCAAAAACAACTGTCACCTGACATTTGTCACCAGCGGCGTACTACGGAGCCCTCCCTTCACATTTCAGGCAGCCTCACGTTGTTAGACAGCCCTTGGGCTCTTGCCAGATCAATGGTCGTGAACTAATAATATCTGATTGTTACTTCATGTTCATCTGACTACAGATGAATGAAAGAATCTTCTTTGTCCATTTCGGTTTGCTTCTCTGATCTTTGTTGATTCGCATTGTTTGGCCATTTTTAATTTTATTAAAATTTTTTTTCTTGTCCATTTACGAGATTTTTTTTCTTTTTTAAAGATTTTATTTATTTAGAGAAAGAGTAAGAGTTGGGGGAGGGGAAGAGGGAGAAAGAAAATATTAAGCAGTTTCCATGCCCAGCACAGAGTCTGACGTGGGGTTCAGGCACACGACCCTGAGATCATGACCTGAGCCGATATCAAGAGTCGGTCACTGAACCGACTGAGCCACCCAGGGGCCCCAATTTATAAAAGTTTTATGTTCGATAGATTACCCTTTGGCATTCATGATCCAGATATTTTTTCAGATTAACCAATTTTCTATGAAATATAAGATCATGTTATAGTATAATTATATATTATATATCGTATCTTTTTTTTTTTATTTACTTATTTGACAGAGGGAGAGAGATCACAGGAGGCAGAGAGGCAGGCAGAGAGAGGGGGGGAAGCAGGCTCCCCGCTGAGCAGAGAGCCCGATGCGGGCCTCGATCCCAGGACCCTGAGATCATGACCTGAGCCAAAAGCAGAGGCTTTAACCCACTGAGCCACCCAGGCGCCCATATATCATATCTTTTATATTAAATGTTACATGCCGTGTTGAGGATATAAATGCCTTTATTTGTATGTAGCCAATGTCTCTATGTATTTTTTTTTTTTAAATAGCTTTGTAGTTTTCGGTCTTGCTTTGGAATACTTCTGAAACCCTAGACTCCTGATACAGTCTCATGGATTTTTCCATAAAAACTTTTAAGGTGGTTTTACTTATTTATTTATTTTAAGATTGAAAAAAAATTAAGTCTTTGATTGTCTGGGGTTTATGCTTTGTGTGGATCAGTTGTTATTCCAGGCCTCATGGGTACCCATTTGTGCCTGTGCTATTTAGTAACCAGGCCCGCCAGCCTCCGCGCATGGGGTTGAATCATAGCTTTCACTGCATACTGACTGTACCTGTATTCCCAGATCTTTCTGTGGGTCCGTTATTGGGTTCTGCTGCTATGATTATTCCTGCACCAATACTGTATTGACTTGATTACAGTGCTTTTATGGTATGTATGCTTCACTGTCTGCTAAGGTATATCCCATCTCATTGTATTTCTTTGCATGATATATTTTGGAGAGGAGGGGCAATGTTCGGGCTCATATTCCTCTGGGATTTATGAAAATTTATCCAATGTCAGGAAAAATTCTTATAGAGATCTTTTTTTTTAATTTTTATTTATTTGACACAGAGAGAGAGATCACAAGTAGGCAGAGAGGCAGGCAGAGAGAGAGGAGGAAGCAGGCTCCCTGCTGAGCAGAAAGCCCAATGCGGGCCTCGATCCCAGGACCCCGAGATCATGACCTGAGCCGAAGGCAGAGGCTTTAACCCACTGAGCCACCCAGGCGCCCGAGATCTTTTTTTTTTTAAAGATTTTTAAAATTTACTTGAGAGAGAAAGAGCACCTGCAGGGGGAGAGGCAGAGGGAGAGGGAGAAGTAGACTCCCTGCTGAGTGGGGAGCCCAGCGTGGGGCTCGATCCTAGGACCCTGGGATCATGACCTGAGCTGAAGGCAGAGGCTTTAACCACTGAGCCACCCAGCCGCCCTCACTTATAGAGATCTTAATCGGAGTTACTTTAAGAACTTCAGTTCCTTCTTTCCCAACACTGTGACTAAGTTTGCTTCTGGAGCAATAGACATAATCTAAAGCTCAAAGATCTGTTTTCTTGTAAAATAGAATGAAATAAAAATAACAGCCCGCCAGGCAGGTCAGACATCAGGCTGGGGTGAACGTGCTGGTTGACATGGCCCATGGGAGCTTCTGAGAGGCAGCCAGCCAGCCTTCAGGATGGCCAGGCCGGCCACGTCCTTTCCTTCTGATGGGCCGAAGCGTGCCGCCCACAAGTCAGATGTTTGCATCACTTGAGTGACGGACCCGTAAGCAGGTTTACACAACCAAAGAGAGTGCAGGAAGTTTCTCGGAGTCGGTGGTCCGTGGCGCTGGGCTTCCTACTGGATATAAATGTCTAATACCTTGAGGTATAAGGAATCTGTCTCCTCTGTTGCACCCTGCACCCAGCACATGCCTGCGAAAGGCGCGTCTCGAGTTCCCTTTGCCAGTGCCCAGAAATGGGGGACACAGAACTCCCATAAAAGACTCAGAAGTAGGTGAGCCCTGCTGGGCCAGGGTCATGGTTCGAAAGACCCATCAGGTCATTCTGGCTTTCAGCTGGATGGGGAAGCCTCGTTCTTCAGGCCTCGACTGCTGGAAGGTTGATAGGAAACCGCACATCTTGGAAAGCCCATGGTTCACGAAATGGACGAATCCCTCCTGCCCCTTCCTAAATCCTTGTCCACTGTATTCACAGGGAAATGTGTCCTTCTCGTGCTCACACCCTCAAATTGTGCCCGTGACCTTTCTGAGCGCCAGGAGTTACTTGGCCCTGCCGGGCGCCGCTGGAGAAGACAAGGTGTCGGTCTCTTTCCAGTTCCGCACGTGGAACAGGGCAGGGCTGCTGCTGAGCGCTCCGTTTCGACCCGGCCCAGGGGCTCTCGTCCTCGTTCTTCATGATGGGAAGCTCAAGCTGAGCCTCTCCCCACCCGGACCTCCAGCGAGGGACGTCACAGCAGGTAATCAGCGTTTGGCATGACCGCACGGTCCTTCCGTCATCTCTGCCATAAATGAGCGACTGGAGCAGTGAGAATCATAATCCCTCCAGAGGGAACTAGATTTCTCTTACCTTTGAACTAGTGTCTCCAGGCTGTCGGTGTGCGAGTCAGTGTGACCCAAACTTAGCTACAGCACACACACCTCTCAAAAAGCTTAAAAAATAACTTACTTATAAATTGATGGGTGGTAATTGGCAGTCAGCTCGAAATACCGGAAAACAGTAGCCTACGCCGGAGTCCTCTTAAGAAAATAGGTTTCTTATAACTGTCTTTTGAGTCTATACACACACTGGTCTTCATAATATTTGAAGTTCTGATTTTTCCCTTTTCTGTCCCTTTGGGAATCCCTGTTTTGGATAAGGCTGCTGATAACTACGGGTGAATGTTCTGCCCTTATTCCAAGAAGGACCCACGTTTCTAAACTCCCTTCTGTTATCTTTGGACTCTGGGGACTGTTTTGCATTTAAGTGCTGATGAAAATTGAAACCCAGGTAGATGTCGTTGCACGAATGTTGAATATGGAAGGAACACCTTTCCTGACCCAGGGTTACCAGGTCGGGATTGAAATCCAGGAATGAAACTTAGCTCTTTGTTTCTCTTTATTAAAAAAAAAATCTGACCACTGGCGTACAGAGTTCCCTTGCGGACCTCAGCAGATGAACAGAGCCAGAGTGTCAAGTCAGATTTAGGAAATTGCTTCAATCTTGGTTTGTGTAGATTTACAAGCCACGTGTCACGTTAATTAAAAGAGATAGTGTTTTACTCTTGCTTCACGTGAGTACAAACTGTTCTCCCTTCCAACACACAGGTATTAGTTATTTAATTTTTTTGAAGGCCAGCACGGAACTATTACACAAATGTTTTATCGAATTGATTTTTAAGCTTTTACAGGGTAATGCATTAATTTTTAGAAGCAAACCAGAGATGCATTTTCTTGCTGCTGGTTTTAGAAGCGTTTGAAGGGTGATGTTTTTTACCTTTGAAATATAGGCATGTCTCAGAGATGTTCGGGTTTGGTTCCAGACCCCAATAGAGCAAATATTGCAATAAAGCAAATCAAATGTATTTTTTTTGTTTCCCCATGCATATACAAGTTACCTCTACAGTATACCGTGATCCCTTAAATGTGTAGTAGCTTTATGTCTGAAAAAACAAGATATGTGCCTTAATTAAAAAATACTTTATTGCTAAAAAATGCTGTTATCTGAGCTTTCAGCGAGTTGTAATCACTGATCAGAGATCACCATCACAAATGTCACAGTAATGAAGAAGTTTGAAAGATTCATGACACAGAGACACAGAGTGAGCCGATGCTGTTGGGAAAATGTGCCCGAGACACACGCTCCGGGCAGGTTGCCCGAACCTTCAGTTTGTAAAAAGGCGCGCTCTCTGCGAAGCACATAAAGCAAGGGCGCAGTAAAACGAGGAAGAGGAGACAGATTGCACACAAAACCTTGTATGAAGTACGAAAGCACCTCCCAAACCAAGAACCAGATTTTAAAGGCTAAATGAAGCGTAAATCGCATCGAATGCCAAAAAAGGACACCCAGTCACCATTCATCCTGTTTCCAGCTTTTACGTTACCTCACTATGTTTCTGAAGGGATCCAGTCAGGCCCAGAGGTGTATGATCCAGTGTCTGTGTGTGTGTGTGGAGCTGGGCCAGCGGAGCGTGGTGGGAACAGGACCATGGAGGAGGGAGGGGGCGTGTAGGAAAAGACACGGTTCCACCCTTTCCGGAAGGGCCTTGACTGCCGCGGGCAGTGTTCTCTGTTATCAGGACCGATTTGACCCAAGGCAGTGGGAGGCGTGAGTGAGAGAACTCGCCTCCCAGGCCCATTTCCAGAACCACCTCTGTGCTGCTGGGGCACGTGGGCTCGAAAAGCGCCAGCTGTGTTCTCCCCAAGCTTTGGGTCCTCATCTTTGGAGTGACCGATGGATGGTGGAAGCAATGACGTTGAGCCTACAGACCATCAAGCCAGCGCCTGCTAGTCGGCAGTCACTCCATAACCTTTAGTTCTCATTATTCCAAAACTAGTCCCGCGACCATCACCCCCACACTGAAGCCTTTGCAGGGCTGAGGGCGCGTGGGAGAATGAGCATCGTGTTCCCGGTCACACAAACCAAAACCACAGCCTCTCCTCGCTTCACGCCTCCTTTGACTGTGGTGCTGCCTGGGGGATGGGCCGGCCCTCCATCAGAAGCGGGGAAGGTAGAACACGCACAAGAAACACAGAGGGTGAGAACTGTAATGGGGAGAAACAGAATGATCATGAGTGCAGGCATTTCACTGTTAAATGAGAATGTCGAATTTTATTTAAAACAGTCTTTTATTATAGAGGCAAATGACATCTATTACCCATTCTAGGAGATATTCTGGAGGATTTCCTGCAAGTTCTCCCAGGAAATAACTATGTCCTAGACAGGTGGGTGGGTAGAGAGAGGGGGAGGGGACAGGAGGGAATTTTATTTTATTATTTTACTTATTTATTTATTTATTTATTTTTAGTTTTTTTTACTTATTGACAGAGACAGAGATTACAAGTAGACAGAGAGGCAGGCAGAGACAGAGGAGGAAGCAGGCTCCCTGCTGAGCAGAGAGCCCGATGCGGGGCTCGATCCCAGGACCCTGAGATCATGACCTGAGCCGAAGGCAGAGGCTTAACCCACTGAGCCACCCAGGCGCCCCCGGGAGGGAATTTTAATATCAGATTTTAAATGGATGTGGTTACCGTACTGACAGATAACGTTATGTAAGCTTTAAAATAAATACTGAAGGACAAGAGTGGACATTCTTGTCTGTGAATTTCCTCTCGCTCCTGGGCTGAAGGATTTCCTTCAGGACCCGTGTCATGATAGGGGTCTTCGGTATCTAACCATAATCCTCCGTATTCTGTGCTCGGCTTTCTCATCATTGCTCATGAACCTAACCCGTGTGGAGTCTTTGAAACAGTTTGGGGTCACAAATATGACAGAGAAAGTGAGAGTCTGGCATTTTTATTATACTGGATGTGTGTACACGGCAACGAGCTGAAGTGACGTTTAGTGACTTGAAACCTGTCCCGTCCTTGAAACGGCGCGCTGGGAAGTACCGTCCCTCATATTCCACAGTCTGAGAGGAACGGAGGTACCGCTCTTTCTAGAGCAGGGTCTGTGACCTTCCAGGGCAGGTCAGAAATAAGTTTCCCATGCACGTGGGTCTCGAGTCCAGGTCAGTGTCATTGATGAGAGAGGAAGCCAAAACAAAAAAAAAGCTGTATTTTAATTTTTAATTGCAGCATCGTCGACATATTGAAGAACATTTGAGGGACATGGATTTATGGGGTTGATTGGGTTACTTGGGCCAAACTCTGCTATTAAATTAAATATGACTGGTTAACTTTCTACCAGAAACATGGCCGAATTTTCTTTGGGGCTAATAATCCATCCCCAAATGAGCTAGAAAATAACTTCTGATTCTTGCAGGTTGACTTTCAAACTTAGAGGGCTCTAAGCAGTCTATAACTTTATCATTTGTAAGAGGTATAGGCGAATCTATCAGGACAGTTCCCCAAGACGATCAAATTAGAGTCAAGCAGGCTCATGAGTGAGCTCGGGCACGACATCAAAGAAATCAAACGATTCTCACTTTTTTTGTTTTTAAATGAGCTAAACTGTTTGTTTATGACCTCCTTCCCTGTTGGCCAAGACAATTTCTAAAGATTCCAATTATTCACTGGGCTCCCTAAGAGCAACAGGCATCTCTGGGCCCGTGGAAGTGGCCGTGACCTCCCGTGGAGGGGAGGAATCACTTATCTTTGAACAAATGCTCACTTTGGCCAATGGAATATGGGCAGAAGTGACATCTACCACATCTGAGCAGAAACCATAGCAAGATTCTGCCAAGTACTGTTGCTTCTCAACGAGGAGGCAGAAATGGGGCCATGCAGGAGCCTCAGTCCTGTGTGAATAAATACTGGGAGCACAGAGCTCGGACCGCAGACTGGCCTAGGACCAGAGTGAGAAACTTAGGGGTTATTTGCTTTGACAAAATAATCTAGTAGATGCTAGCAAATGAACTCTGGCACACCTACTATTTACTGATTTGTTTTCTGCACGACACAGCATTGGATTTCCATGAAGACCCAGCCAGTAAGTGTAGGAGACGCAGTTCGTGCCTGAACAATGGTTCAACCACATGTCCAGTCCTAACTCCATCACTTTAAGGAAAAAATAGATATTTTGTCTCACTGATTCAAGAGACCGTGGCTGCTTTACGGGGGGACTAATACTAGTTTTTTAGAGAATATTAACAATAACTGGAATGTGCTGTACCAAATATAGGAAAACAGAAAACAGAAAAATGACAAAAATGAAAGCAAACACAATTTCCTTAACCAAAAGTCAATGTTAATATTTAAGAATATTTCCTACCAGTTTTTGTCCATTTTTAGACAGTGATTTTATGCAGTGATTGAGTATGCACACACACACTTCAATGTGATGCTTTTTTAACCTTACATTTTGTTCAATGAATTTTCATGTTTTATTAATCCTTAAGTCGCTGATAAATTTTTCCAAAGAGTTATATTGATATATATGATATAGTCTACCAAGGTTATATATAGTAATAATACATGAAAGTATGGACAAGATTTCATTTTTATAACTACAATTTTAGAAAATGCTTGCGCTTCTCAACATCCCAAAATATGAACGAACTAGGAAAGAATGAAGTGTGCTCTGTGCCAGGGGATTGGAATATTTGATCATTTCAAGATTGTTCAGGATCTTGTCATGTTACTCTATTTTTTAAAAAATTTTTTTAAAGATTTTATTTATTTATTTGACAGAGAGAGAGATCACAAGGAGGCAGAGAGGCAGCAAAGAGAGAGGGGGAAGCAGGCTCCCCGCTGAGCAGAGAGCCCGATGCGGGGCTCCATCCCAGGACCCTGAGATCATGACCTGAGCCGAAGGCAGAGGCTTTAACCCACTGAGGCTCCCAGGCGCCCCAGGCTCATGTTATTCTGTTAAGGCCCGAGTAGTGGAAGAAACTAGGACTACACTGTCCAAGGCAAAATGTTTGGACTGTCGGCTCTTGATTCTTCTTTGCCTCTTCAGTTCAGATTTCTTTCTTTTCTCTTCTTTTCTCCCTGTATGTTTCTCATTTAACTGAGTGATGAGAAAGTGAGCACAGCCGTTGCAGTGTGCACATTGGCCATAATATTCTCAACTGACCACAGCGATTTTTGCTAGAGTGTAATTGTGTTAGATCCAGACTGGCCAATCTCTGACTGTGGGAGGTCAGATACAAGGACCCTCTGGAACCACACATTTAGTCAGTGAGGGTCACTCCACAGGTAACCCCTTCCTCCTAGATAACTGTGACCAGGATACCACGTGATCTCACTGGCTGTTAAGAAGCCCCCCGAACCCACATTAATCCCCAGCCTCTCCCTTCCTCTCTGAGAGGCCCCAGCTCTCCTCTGTGGTGCTTCTCCACTGCCCAGCCAGCTAAATAACCTGGTGGGTTTCAGGTGAGTTCATGGTGAAGTTTGGTAGGGAGTCTAAGATCGTGATTGTATTGTTTTCAAGCATGGCTCTGTGTAGAGGCATCTGTAGGGTTTTTAGGAATCTCTTTTACCCGATTTTGTTTACTTCCAGGTGCTGGATTAAGTGACGGCCAGTGGCATTCAGTGTCCTTATCGTTGAAAGGAAATCACCTGAGTGTGATGGTGGATGGCGAGGCAGCCTCTATGGCTCATTCCCTGCGTGGGCAGATTGATTCAGGGGACACCTATTATTTGGGCGGTAAGTGAAAGGAACTGGCTGTGTTGGCAATCAAACTATCTTTGTCTTTCCAGCTCCTGCCTTCTAAGACAACCGACAATTTTAAAGGAAGATTAATACTGAAGAACGAACTTTCTCTTTCAGTTATAGTCAATGGGAATGTTAAGCAGACGAAGACAATCAATTTTTCTTAAGGATTTATTTACTTATTTTAGAGACAGAGCACAAGTGGGAGTGACAGAGGGCGAGGGAGAGAGTATCCCAAGCAGACTTCCCATTGAGCGCGGAGCCTGACACGGGGCTAGATCCCATGACCCTGAGATCATGACCTGAGCTGAAACCAAGATTAGGGCGCTTAGCCTACTGTGCCACCCAGGTGCCCCGGACAAACGCAATACACGATGGTCTAAAATGCAAGTCTATGGGGGGGCCTCGTTTTGATGTGCATTTGCTAAGATTGGTTTTAAATTTAGCACTTGTTTTCACTGCAGTCACCCGGAAAGCTTCCAAGATGCTAGGGCCTGTCTCCATCCCCAGAGATCCTGCGTTCTCTGGTTCTGAAGCCTGGGGAAAAGGCTCTCCAGGCGACTCTGCGACAGCATCACCTGGAAGCCTGTCACAGGTGTAGACATAGCTCCCCTGACTCCCTGAACCAGAATCTGCATTTCCCAAGATTCCCAGCTGCTCTGTTGCCCTAAAAGTTTAGGACGCATTCTGTTGTCCACTGTCTACACAGAAAGGCACCGTTATATACACCAGAGCAGGAGATGTTAATGGCTACTGATGTTCACTCACTACTTTGTGATGAACTTTACCAAGACAACACCAGGCCATCTCCCCGGACTGTAGGAGATGGTGGGTTTGCCTGTTGGGAGACCTTTGACTGAGTCTGTCCAGGATGCATTCAGCCAGGGAAGGGGAGCTTCTCAGGGTAATGAATCTTCATTCCTGAGGCATCCAAGTGAAAAATCCTGAGCCACCAGAAGCTTAGGCCTGTCAATTGTAAGACTTATTTCTAATCGTGGCTGGAAGCCGTCCTTGATATTATTCCCGTTTTGCATTTCATAGTTGTTTCTTTCCAAAATAAGTTTGAAATCATGGTGGAGATCACTTGATAGCCCAACAAGAAAGTATAAAATCCTCCCTAAGAATTGACAATAAGCCCACAAACCGTGCATCAGGGTGTTTAATCTTTCAAGCCCCCTAAAGCAAGCATCACTGTGAACGTGGAGTCATGCCAGGAGCCTTAAAAGATGGGATTGCTTGCTTTCCCTGCCTGCTAAATATGGTGCATTTCTGACCCAGATAGTTTTTTAAACCTTTATGCTTATGATGAATTTTATAGCTCTGCAGAGGAACCGATTCCTTCAAAACTAAATAAAGAATTTATCCAGGAGCTATAACTTAAAAGGTAAAAGATTTTTGAAGCACTAAAAGGGGTAGGAAGAAAAACCCTTGTTGTATTGTTTAGTGATGCAAAATGGAATACTTGTTATTTTGTATTAAAAAGTAACTTTCCAAAACCACAGAATCTTCTCTCATATTTGAGCATTCTGCATGTTCCAAATGTGCAATACACAGCTACATGAGAATAGGTACTTTCCATAAATATTTACAGGTTGATGTGATATGAAATTACTATGTAATATATGTATATACTTTAAAATACTATTCATGTTTCTTGGAAGTATTTATGGGCTAACCCCCTAATGTATACAATTAAACACTACAATGTTTTTCAAGCTTGGCTCCTCTAAATTCTCATTCCCCCAGTTAAGTATTATCCTGCCCCTCTTTTTTTTTTTTTACTAATCTTTGCATTGCTTTTTTATTTTTTAATCAACATGTAACATCATGAGTTTCAGGTGTACAGCAAAATGGCTCAATGTTTATATACATTGGGAAATGATCCCTCCATAACTCTAGTTAATATCGATGGCCATACATAGTTACAATTTTGCTTGTGATGGAAACTTCTAAGATCTACTTTCAGAGCAACTTTTACATATACAGTAAGGTATTATTAGCTGTAGTCACCATGCTATACATTACATCCCTATGACTTATTTATTTTACAACTGAAAGTTTGTAATTTTTAATGTGTTGGTTTTCTTTATAGCCTATTATCCATGTAGGTAACTTTAAACAATAGTGTTTTGTGTTCCCTTGCTTTTCACTTTACAAATAGGGCACTATTGTATGCATTCTTCTGTGTTCTTTTTACGGTTACTGCTATCACTGTTGTTATATATTAGTTTTTGAAATCCAACCCTGTGAATATTTATAGGTAAAGTTAATTAATTTTTACTGCCCTGTGGCTTTTGATGTATATTATACCATGTTTTACTTATTAAATCCACCATCCCATTTTACTCTTGAGCAACAATTTGATTGTGCCCAATTTTTTTTTGCTATTATAAAAAATGCACTAAATATTCTACAGCTGCCAAGAATCATCTTGCCAGTGATTTTAAAATTTCCCTTACGTACAAACTATCAAGCTTTCCTAATATGCATAGTCAATTTAATAAAACAACCTTTGGTTGTTTCCAGGCTTTGGTCTGTGGAAGGACCCTGGAGATTTGGAGGCAATGTGTTGAAAAAAAGCATAATAGGCTTTTCTTATGTGTTTTCATAAAATTGTGTTGATGTGCAGAAAAACTGTCTCGTTAGTATAGTTTCCAATAACAAATAGTGTCTCTAAGATGAGCAGAATTACAAAGTTTAAACATCCCATGAGAGTGTATAATGATTTTCTTCATTACCACTTTGCTATTTTTTGGTTGTAATTATAATTTGGCACTGAGTGGCAAAAATAGTGTAAGATCTTGCAATCACAGCACATTATCTGTAACTAGTGTATAAATTCAGAATGACCTCTGCATACTTAGCTGTAAATACCCAGTTGATTCCTACAGAACAAGTCCAGGCACTAATTCAAACCAACTTATTCAACTGTACATTTTATACCAACATAACAGCATCTTTTTTCCTAGAGAAAGAATATACACTATCTAAACTACCCAACTAATGCCCTCACCAGGCTGCGACAAACACACAAAACCAAAACACACCAATTTACTGATGTTCAGTAGGAAGAGGGATATTATTTGTCGTCAAGGAAAAGCAGGAGGGGCAAGTCTAGGACCAGTGAACATGGAGTCTTGATTCTCCGTAGATGTGTGTATTCACAAGTTTTATGCACAGGTAAAGAATCCCTTGTTCAGAGCCCCTTGTCTCTATGGTCCGTTGGACTTCCCAGCTCTGTTCTGGGTAAAGGGCGGCAGGTTAGTTTCAAACTGAGTGGAAACTTTGAGACCCAAAGACGTCAATGTCAGAGTTATTTTACCCAATCCCAAGAATGGTGCATTCCAGTGTCTCTTTAATTACCTTATTAATTAATGTCCATCAGGACCAGAATATGCATCGTGTTAACAAGGGAATTCTTTTTATCCAGTTCATGCTCGGTAGGGATATTCGGTATTCGTGGCAATCAACGGCCCGTGTTCCGAGACCCTCCCCAACCACTTCTTCCTCCTTCTGTTTCTCCTGAGGGAGGTTCACTTGCAAGTTCCCACTCACCACGCGGTCAGCGACTTTTTGTTACAGTGCTTCCCATAAAGGCAGACCAGTGCGTCTTTCTATTACAGTTAGGATGGCCGTATAATTTATTGTCCAAATCAGGATGCTTTAGCGAATGGAGGAGATGATCTCAATAATTACGGCAGGACAGCAGGCATAAAGCAGACTCTGTGGCTTTCTTTCCACGACAAAGGTCCTCTCGCAGATTAGTAGTCCTTTTTATATGTCCCATCAGCACTATGAGATCCAAGTGTCCCTTTTTCCTTTTCTCTTTCTTCTCAGTCTGAGCTTTGTTTGTAAATTGTTCTCCCAACAACAGTTTCGCTCTACTGTACCGTACGCAGAGTTTTGGTGCCTGCCGGGGAGGGTCATGGAACGCTGCTCTCGTTTGGATTCCTTCTGTGGAATCTTTGTACCGTTCAAGCGCACACATGCGCTGCAGAGTTGGAAAATATTAAATTATGTTCTGAATCTCTCAAGTGTCCTTGTGTGCGTGAGACCTTAGTACACCAGGAAACCCATGATGGCTGTAATGAGGTGTCACCTCATGCCCCGTTCTGGGGTTGTGACATCAACTGGCAATTTCTCTGTCATCCTCAGAGGTACTTAAATTTCTGACTCCTTCCGTGGTGATGGATATGTTCCATTAACTCAGCAATAAATATCCCCTGTCTACTTTCACTGTCCATCCCGACAGGTCATGGAGGAATGACCCTCTGCCATCTTACCATCGGGGCTTCGGGCAATCTTCTGTGTAGAGGAATGGACAGCTTGTGGCCTGGGCTTGTCTTGGGCCGTGGCACCCCTTGCTTCTTGACCTCACTCTCTCATAACTGGAGCAGTGAAGGACTTCGCAGTTTGACCTTTCCTTCTTAATGTTCCGCTTTGAGAAAATTTACCTTGTGATCACTGGATTCAGTTGAGTTTTGTTCTTTATGGGAGCTTTATAGGTACTGCGATATATTTATTTTTTCAGTTTTTTTTTTTTTTTTAGAGAAAGAGAGCGAGTGCATGGGAGCGGGGATGGGTGGGGAGGGACAGGTGGTGAGAGAGAATCTTAAGCAGGCTTCACGCCAGCGTGGAGCCCGACACGGGGCTCGATCTCACGACTCTGGGGTCATGACCTGGGTGGAAATCAAGAGTTGAATGCTCAACTGACTGAGCCACCCAGGCGCCCCAGATACTGCATTGTATTTTAGATGAGTCTAAAGTTTGTGATCTGGAGAAAGGGGAAGGTTTATGGACTTAATGTTTCTGATCCTTTATCCTAATGTTCTTAGTTCTTGAACACTGTCAGTAGAAGTCGCCTATAAAGATACAAAGATATACCAGCTGTCTTCCAAATATATTCAACCTTTCAGAAATTCTTTTACAAATAGAAATGTGCATATTTTCACATAAAACAAGGAAAAGGTAAAGGGAACCTGGACAGTTAAGCAGTTCTTTACGATGTAACATTACATTTGAAGTGTCAACGTTTTTATGAGGCTAATTTATGGGGTTTCATTGTGCCCAACAGTGGGTTTAACTGGATACAGGCCTTGGCTGGTTTTGGGTTATAATTGTCAGGAATACAAATCATCGACACCTCAGTCACTGAAAGAAGAGGAAAGATGGACTACGTGCATTTTGGGGAAATTCTTAGGCAGTGAGCTTGCGGCCACTGGGCGGGAATGAGAGGAGGTTCTGTCTTCAGTGTCTGCCCTCTGAAGGTGCTCCAGGGACCCTCAGGACAAAAGTTCAGAGAGGGGAATGAAAAACATCTAAGTATAACGATTAAAATCTTTACGAAATTACTGATTCTGGGGCGCCTGGGTGGTTTAGTCAGTTAAGCGTCTGACTCTTGATTTCGGCTCAGGTCACGATCTCAAGGTCATGAGATCCAGCCCTATGTTGGGCTCCCTGCTTGAGTTTCTCTCCCTCTGCCCCTCCTCCCCTCATGCTGTGTGTCTGTCTCTCTCTCTCTTTTTCTCACATAAATAAATAAATCTTAAAAAAAAAAGAAATAAATTACTGATTCCATTTCATTTAAAAAATAAGAACCTTATAAAATAACCTCAACCCCCAGGCTGTAAATATTACCAAAAACTTCCTTAATATTTAAATGCTTGGAAAATGATTTTTTAATAATTTTTTTAAAAGATGAATAGTTATGACTTTGTATCTAACAAGTTAAAGGAAAACATTCTCCTGGAAATGATGTCAATGAGACATAATTGTATAAGGCAAAGAATAAGTAAACTAGGTGAGTGTCCCAGGAAGCATAAAATTTACTTCACAATTTCTTGGAATTAGAAGAATATTAAATTATTTTAAAATGCTGTGCTGCTTTCGTGTTTGCATATGAAAATAAAGTACTCGATTAAGTGAATGCTTCGTGATCTTACCCCACGCTGCTACGGGTGGGTTCCCCAGGAAGTTGTCTCTTTGGGAGATCCGTGTGTGAAGTGGTTTAGTGAGGTCAGTTCTCAGAAACGACCCCAACCGGGGGTGGGGGGGAGAGTGGCTGGGGTGAGCAGAGACAAGGTGAGGTGTGATGCCTTTGCAGTAGAAACCTCAGGAGGTTCCAGGGACGTTCTGAAGAAACAGTGCCCCTCAGGAACGTCCCAGTTGAGGCTGTGGGTCACTGACCCCTCCACTGCATTTGTGGGCACTGGCTGTTCCTGGGGGGGGGGACCGCCCCTCACAATGCAGCTCCTAGCAGTCAGGGAAGTTTCTGGGGAGAACCCCAGCCTCAGTCCCAAAAATGAGGGGGGGTTGTAATGGAGACGAAGCTGTGTCTATAGATTTCTCCCAATGGTGGCCTTTTACCAAAGCATTACAATGACTGTGTTTCTCTCTCCTCCTGTACACTGGCAGTCTTGCGGTGCTCAAATCGAAGAACCTGTGATGGCTCCAGAGGGCAGCTCCGGACAGGACGGGAGAGTGCGCTCCAGCCTGCTGGCCCCACATGAGGGGAAGGAGGCGGTTCTGATCCCCGATCGGCTTTGACTTTGATTTCAAAGCTGTGTCCTTGCTCATCATTGTTATAAGAGCATTGTCTTCTTGGGAAACCCAGGGGGAGACAATAAAACCACAGTCTGGGAATTGTGGTTTGTAGTGGTAAAAGATAACCTGAGGTATATTCAGATTTTTAAGGGTGTATTTGAGCCCAAATTGATTCAGATCACGCAACACCAAAGTAGAAGTGGTTAGGAGAGCTCCACGGACAGGAGCCAGGGGAAGGACTCAGAGAGAGAAGGGGCGGAAGCAAAGAGAGGAAATCATTGTTGGCCATAGCTTAAAGCCTGGCTGGCTGTCTGGGATTGTCTGTCCTTGGGTTCCGATTTCAGAACCTTGAGGCATTTACAGCCTCAGCCTCTGGTTTGCTGTCCTAGGCCACTAAAGCTTTCGGTGAGTCACCTCTGTCTAATGGCCTCTTTCCTTAATTAATTTAACAGTCATTTATAGCAAGCCAATTAGTGAATGCAGCAGAAGTTGTAAAAATTTAACTCTTATTATTGAAAACAATCAAAGCCCATTCCTTTCGGCATGGAATAGTCCAGGATGCTCATTTTTCTCCATTATTTTCAGTGCCGTATCATCGAGATTCTTGTTCATTTTATGTGTGTGCATTAATGTTCAAAGGTATTTGACTAAAATGCCTCATTCAAAAACAATTGGAAATGTAGGTATACATTGTTCTTAGATGTCTTTGACCATCTACAGTCACACGTTTTAACTATGCTCGGGCTTGCACAAATATGCACAGAGTAAAAATCTCACAGGCATAATTATTTCTCAGGCATTTTAGATTTCTTAGGTCCTATTAGGCCTGTGATTTTTTTTTTTTCCTGATTCTGTTATCCCATGGCCTTTACTTCCTATGGTTTAATATCATGCTAAAAGGAGTGATTTCTTCCTGGGCGCTTTCAAAAAAGAAATCGAATTCAGCTTACATGAAATGGGCCTTGACTCTACTGGTTGGATGTGACGTCCTACCTTCGGCTCATCTGTCCACAAGCCTGGCTCGCGTTGTTATTTCTGTGCTTTACCAAAACCAGTAATGTCTGCTCTCAGCTGTCCGCTGCCCTCTCCATGAGGAAGCAGGATCTTCAGGCGTCGCAAACAGGAGGCAGCAAACTTGCATGTACAAAATACGGATCCCTGTTTGGGTCACGACTGTTGACTTTCTCCTTTGTGCGTCTCCATGTTCGTTCAGGCTGTCCCAACAGCAGCGCGGGCCTCGGATGTGGAGGCCCTCCGGCCGGGTTTCAGGGCTGCCTGAGACTCATCTCCATTGGCGACAAGGCGGTGGATCCCATCACGGTCCAGCAGGGGGCGCTGGGGAGTTTCCGCGACCTCCAGATAGACACGTGCGGCCTCACGGACAGGTAAGGACAGGTAAAGCCGTCCCGTGTCATTGCCGCATTCCTGATTTCAGTTTTTGGGTAGTAGGTTAAAAACAAATGAACCGCTGGGAGAACACCTCCTTCTAGCCCCTTCTCTCTTCCTGATAGCCAGCCCATACGGTAAATTATAATTAATTGAAGATCAGAAAATGACAATCTTTAATTTTAAACAATGGTCAAATGGTATTTTCTTAGAAGACGCACTGTCATGAACCTTCCTTGCGGATGTCCCCAAGCTACTTAGGTTCTACAGAATCCGATTCGTGGTGCTCTAATTATTGATGAGTGCAAATATTGCTGAGTAAAAATACTTAGAAAAATTCTTTCACCGCACAACACGGATTAGAATATTCTAAAGAGATAATGCACCATTGAGGACCAGGAAGTTAAAAGTGACATGTGCTCAGCGGGATTCACCCCACACTCCCTTCTCGGTGTGGAAAATGGAAAGGAACTCTTCCTCCTAGAATGGTTGAGACCTCGGGGTTTCTAGTCCCGTCAACACAAAAAAGAATGGAAGGAAACCCAGTTACCACACACTGAGCCCAGTACCGGTTCCGTGGAGGAGGTAGTGGGTGAACGGGTGGAAGGCGACGAAGACACAAACTTCCAGTTGTAAAATAAGTAAGTTGTGGAGGTGTAAGGTACAGCGTAATGACTAGAGTTAATCCTGTTTTGCATATTTGAAAGTGGCTAAGGATCTTGAAAGTCCTCCCACAAGAAAAAAATGTTGCGACTGTGTGGTGCGGGGTGTTAGTGAGACTTATCGTGGTGATAGACACATATTGATATACACATATTGAATCATTCTGTTGTACACCTGAAACTAATATCATGCTATAAATCAGTTATGCCTCAATTTTTTAAAAAAAGGAAAGAAATGCTTTGAAACAGTAGGACATTAAAATCGCTCAGTCTTGCAACTTTATTCAAATTGTTTTGTTTGTCCTGCTATTGGACTTCCAGGTTTTCTGGCTAAAAGGGATGGCTTCGCTCTAACACATGGAATTTGTTTCTGTGCCTGGTGTGTCTGACCTTCCTGTTGCAGGACTGCCTGACATTCCTGTTGAATAAACGAATACACTCCAGACACCCTCCCACGTCCGTGTGTGGCCACCCTCTTCAGAGTTCACGCTTTGCAAAGTGCTTCGTGCAGTTAATCTATTCCTAGTTTAACAACACTAATTGGAATTCCATGTCGTGTCCAATAAACTACAAGTTGCATTGCAATTTGGCAGTGTGTTAGAAAACCATAAATTCCAGTAACTTGAAATATTAACTCATAAGAACTTGATTTCTTTAAGGCAGATGTTCATGGGTATAGTTCGCATTCTATTCATTTGCAGGGGAAAAAAGGGATTCAAAGAATTAGGCAAAAACTCTGAATCCTAATTTTCGGATTATGAAATGGACGCTGGCATAGAAATTGGCTTCTTCTGTAAGTTATAGCTTCAGCTGGCTCTGGAATCCCGAACCTTGGTATTGGGAGGGGGTTCAGAAATATTTGCGTGGAGGTAGGGTACAGCCCTCCCCCATGGGAATGGCCATCAGTGGCTCAGGAGGGTCAGGGTCGGAGGTCAGGTTGTCAGTTCAGTCGTGAAGCTTGTGAAGCTCACAGGAAGTTACTTCAGTGCCCTGGGAATTCCCTCACAAAATATGATGTAATCACAATATTTCTCTTACATAAGAAATGCATGTTGCCCCTATGTGCATACAGGTCTTTTAGCCAAAAACACACACACAAAACCAACAACAAAGTATGCATGAGGTACGTCTATGTGTGTTATGTATAGTATATATTTATGTGTATATATATGTATCACCAAAATAGAAAGATTTTTCCATATCACACCTAAAAATGGTGTTTGGAAATACATGCCAACAATGGATGGGGACCTCTTAGATCTGGGATATTAAGTTAACTCCTCCACTCAAAGCAGAAATTGAGGTTCATGGCAACCCTGTAAGTGGGTATGAAAAGAGCCATCAGCACTTTGGCTGATATAGTCAATAATTGTAATTTTTTGTGGGTTTTGTGGTTTAACATCTGAAAACATGTCCTTATTCTCCATTACTAGAAATGTTCATTCTTCCTTAGTGCTTCAGGCCATACCTCCCACCTCCATGTTCAATGCACCACGAAATGGATTCACATAAAAATACGACAGAGCAACCATCCATGCCCAGGCTCTTGCCGGGTGCTTGCTCTGTGCTGAGCCCGGCCGTCCACCAGCCCACACCTTGACTGTCCAGAGCCAGTCGTGTTGTGCTCAGGTGAAGCTGAGATTTATGATTAAAATGCAGTTGATTTTGTAACTCTCATCCATCAGGCAAGAGAGTTAATAATTCATGATGCATAACAGTATTCCTGGCCCAACGGCACAGAAGGTTAATGAAAGATGTTTGAAATGGGCTGGGGATATAGGAGACCTTCCTGAGCCACATAAGTACTCATGCATATGGTGCTCTGTCTGCCACAGGCTCCCATGACATGGGGAAAGTGGTGGGTTCTTGGGGACAAGGCTTCGGGGGCGAGGTTGTCATGACGACGGATGGTGTCTTCCATGAGTTGTGTTTTGGACATTAGGATTTCATGTCATATAACTCAGGTTACATGGTCCTTTCCAGGTTTCTTTTAGGATAACAGGAATGCCATCTTGGACATCTCTAGGCATGGACTGTACCGATGGGGCCACTTTGACCACCTCTGTGGACTTTGGCCATCGTTAATCTTCTAGATGCTAAATAGCATCACGCCACATATGTGTTGTTTTTTCAGAGATTAGTAGACTGAAGTGGAAGTTGGCAGGGGGATTGTGGAGACGCATGGGACGGGTGCCTAATTTGTGCTGGGACAAAGCAGGGCTGTCAGGAGGAAAGACGCCTACACTGGGGTGGAAGGTGGGTACGTCAGTCGAGTGAGAGAGGCTGGACATCCAGCGAAGGTACAGCCATGTGTTGAGGCAAAAGTTCCGCCATGAGTCTGCCTATCTGAGCGTGGCTGCTGTAGAAATTGGGAGTCTGAAGACAAGCAGTGGGGAATGATGAGAGACGGGGCTGCCTGGCTGGGAAGGCGCTATACCACAGAAGGCTGGTGGCCAACTCGAAATCTGGACATTGTTCTAAGGTTCACTGGGAAATCACTGAGGCCCTTGCTCTAGGAAGCTACTTGCACTGTTAAGCAATACTGCCAACAGGGGGAAGATGGCCTGGGTGTGGGCCACACAGAGAGCGTGTGTGGCCGGGAGGCCAGGTAATGGGCTGCCTACCTATGGGAGAAGGGATGATAGCCTGAGATAGGGAAGAGAAAAATGTAGATGATGTACACAGTGTTTGGTGGACAGAATCACAAACTGATGAGTGTGTGGTTGTGGGGGAATGGAGAGGGACAGGTCAGGATGACCCTCAGGTTCTGGCTTGGATAGCTGGGTGAAGGGTGGTATCACCACTCAGTGGAATAGTGAAGGAGGAGAAGCACAATTTTTGGAGGCACAGAGTCAAGAGGTTTAGTTATTAAATCTTGAGATATTTTGAGAAACATAGAAGTACAAAATCCTAAAGTTGAGAGGAATCTTAAATGTGACATCTGTTGAAGGAGTCTCCATCTCAAAGCAGGGATCTCTTTCTCACTGTAGAGAAGAGGATCCTGCTTCTGTTCCATCTTTCAGGGATGAGACCCTTGCCCATTCACCAAATGCTTCATCAGTATCCTCTCTTCCACCCAGATTTCCACCATGGAGCTTCATCTTTCCTGCTCTAAGTGTAGGCCACAGTTTACCCCCATGGTCCGACAAGTACCCAGTGAATTTCCTAACTGGCTCTCCTCTAGGCTAAAGTCTGTTCTCCTAGCAATTTTTTAGAGGTCAGGGCGTTAAGCACTATCTCAATCCTGATTGTCCTCCTCTGCACCAGCTGTGGCCAACATCTTCCCTAGGTAGGAAGGGACCTGGTCCATGCACAATATGTAGGATTCATAACCTCCCTTCCAAAAAAACCGGTACAGACTAAGCTCACCTCATCTGCGTGTGAGCATCACCAGCGTGCTGGACTTGTAGTTCCCACCAAGCACACACGTGGGAGTGTGCCGCCATTTTAGTTTTCTTGCTACAGCTGGTAACTCTCTCTGGTCTTCCTTGTGCCCGCTGGGTCCTGCCAGGAAAACCGGAGGTTTGGGGTAAGGAAGCTGACCTCTGTCCTAAATAGGCCAAGAACATAGGACAACAGTCACTAAGGGAAGGGCCTGGATGCAGATGGACCTGCCCTATAATTACTGGAGGTGAAGAGACATTCTATTTTCCCAAGAAGCCCACCTTCTAGTTCTTGGCACAGAATCAGGTGTCTTCCACTCAAATGCCAGAAGACCCAGCAGGAGAGTGTTTATGTGTGTCCTTTGAAAGAAACTGGGCTCATTTCCAGCACTTTCTTCCCAAATAGCAAAGGAGTGCTAACTGCATATAGAGCAGAAGGAATCCAAAGTTACCCATTCCTTTGACTCCTTGAGAGAAATAGGCATTGAGCTCCAGGGGGTAATGAGTAGTTACATAGTTCCTGCAAATGTATGAGGCTTTTGAGGGTCTATATTGAGAGATTTGACTGTCTAACAAGAGAGGCCATGTGGCTTCTCAGGACCCAGGTAATCTACCTTTAAATTGACGTGGTTCTTCTTTTCTACATCATTGACAAAGCTGTGATGAATAACGTTCCTTTGTAATGATATAACAAATGTATTTTATCCATTCTTCACTTGATGGACATTAAGGTTGTTTCTACTTTTTGACTCTTATGAATTATGCTGATATAAACATTAATGTAAAAGTTTTTGTACAGACCTGTGTTTTTGGTTCCCTTGGGCATATACCTAGGAGCGGAATTGCTGGGTCAGGGTGGACTCCATGTTTAACTATTTGAGGAACTTCCGGATTGATTTCCAAAGTACTGTTTTACATTCCCAATAGTGATGTAGAAGGGTCCAAATACTCATCATCCCTGCCAACACCTGTTAGGAGGTCTTTTTGATGAGAGCCACCCTAATGGATGTGAAGTGGCATCTCACTGTAGTTTTGATTTGCGCTTCTCCAGTGACTAATGATGTCAAGTGTGTTTACATATGTGTGTTTTCCATCTGGTTATCTTCTTTTGTAAGGCATCTGTTCAGGTCTTTTGATTGTTTGGACCCAGTTTTTAATTGTTGATTGTCCTTATTGTTGAATTTTAAAAAGTCTTACCTGTATTTTGGATATCCATCCTGTGTCAGTCATGTGTTTTGCAAAGACAGTCTCCTAGTCTGTGGTTTGTATTCTCATTCCCTTATGTTTTAAATTTTAATGAAGTCCAAATTATCAATTTTTGTCTTTCATAAACCATATCTGAAAAGTCACTGCCATGCCCAAGGTCAGCTAGCTTTTCTCCTGCATTCTCTTGTGGGAGTTTAACAGTTTGGTATTTTACAATTAGGTCCATGATCTAATTTGAGTTAACTATTTAAATTCTCTTAATTTTTAATTGAAATACAGTTGACATATTATATTAGTTTTAGGTGAACAACAGAGTGATTCAGCCATTACATACATTATGAGACACTCACCCTGAACAGTGTAGTTGCCATGTGTCACCACACAAACTTAATAGAATCATCGACTATATTCTCTATGCTGTATTTTTCATCCCCGTCATTTATTTTATAATTGGAAGTCTGTACCTCTTAATCCCCTTCACATATTTTGCCCTTCTCCCCTCCCCATCATCTGGCAACCACTAGTTTGCTCTTATATTTATGAGTCTGTTTCTCTTTTTTATTCTTTTGCTTGCTCATCTGTTTGTTTTGTTTTGTTTTAGATTTGACATTCAAGTGAAATCATGTGGTATTAGTCTTTCTCCACCTGACTTATTTCATTTAGCATAATACCTTCTAGGTCCATCCGTGTTGTATCAAATAGCAAGATTTCATGTGTTTTTTTTTTATGGCGGAGTGATGTGTCTGTAGATCACATCTCCCTTATCCATCCATCTGTTATGAATACTTAGGTTGCTTGCATGTTTTGACTATTGTAAATAATGCTTGCAATAAACATAGGGGATCAAAAAAAAAGAAATAAACATAGAGGTGCATATATCCTTTTGAATTCATGTTTTTGTTTTCATTGGATGAATACCCAGAAGTGGAATTACTGGATCATATGTCATTTCTATTTTCACTTTTTGGGGAAACTTCCATACTGTTCCCATGTTGATGCAGCAGTTTACATTCCCACCAACAGTGCACAAGGGTTCCCTTTTCACCACATTCTCCCTAACACTTGTTGTTTCTTGTCTTTTTTTTTTTCTTGTCTTTTTTTTTCTTTTGTTTCTTGTCTTTTTGATACTAGCCATTCTGAGTAGAGTGAGATGATATCTCATTGTGGTTTTGATCTGGATTCCCCTGATGATGAGTGATGAAAATCTTTTCATGTGTCTGTTGGCCATCTGGATGGCTTCTTAGGAAAACGTCTGTGCTCATTTTTTAATTTGTTACTTGTTTTCTGATGTTGAGTTGTATCCATTCTTTATATACTTTGGTTATTAAGCTCTTATCAGATATATAATTTACAAATATCCTCTCCCATTCAAAAGGTTGCCTTTTTGTTTCATTGATGGTTTCCTTCACTCTGCAAGAGTTTCTTAGTTTGATGTGGTCTTAACAGTTTATGTTTGCTTTTGTTTCCCTTGTCTGAGGAGGCATATCTAGGAAAATATTGCTGAGGCTGATGTGCAAGGGTTACTGCCTATGTTTGCTTCTAGGAGTTTTATGGTTTCAGGTCTCACATTCAGGTCTTTGATACATTTTGAGTTTATTTTTCTATATAGTATAAGAAAGTGGTCCAGTTTCATTTTTTTGCATGTGGCTATGCAGTTTCCCCAACATTTATTGAAGAGAGTGTCTTTTCACCATTGTATATTCTTGCCTCCTTTGCCATAGGTTAATTGACCGTATGACTGTGGATTTATTTCTGCACTCTCGCTTCTATTCCATGGATCTCTGTGTCTGTTTTTGTGCTAGTACCACACTGTTTTGGTTACTATCGCTTTGTAGTATAGTTTGAAATCTAGAATCATACCTCTAGCTTTGTTCTTCTTTCTCAAGATTGTTTTGACCATTCAGGGTCTTTGGTGGTTCCCTACAGGTTTTAGCACTTTTTTTTGTTGTTGCTGTAGTTCTGTGAAAAGTACTGTTGGCATTTTGATAGGGACTGCATTCAGTAGGTCGACTGCTTTGGGTAGTGTGCACATTGTAACAATACTAATTCTTCCAATCCATGAGCATTGCCTGTCTTTCTTTTGGTTTGTGTCATCTCCAGTTTCTTTCGTCAGTATATTTTAGTTTTCCAGGTACAGGTCCTTCACCTCCCAAACACTCCTCTAGCCCCTGATGTCTCGATTTGCTAATGCCCCATTTGTCAGCAGGTCCCATGCCCAACCCAGGTTGAAGTAGGCTAAGCCTCTCGGTGGAAGGATCTGCAGGTCCCACGGCAGGGAGGGGAACAGGTGCAGCTGGCCACCTGTGACCATCACTAACACTTTGTCTCTCTGATCATGGATGAAACCAGTCTTGCCCTATCTGTGAAAAAGCAAACACATTTTTTGATATAATGCAATGTGTAGAAAATTTATCTGATGCCATTACAGGACAACTGGTAGCCTCTAGTGGGTATTGCATTAGGAAACCTTGACAACCCCAGCAAGTTTTGTTATGGTCTCGTTTTTCTCCCAAAGGCACTGTCAGTACCACATCTCACTGTAGCAGGTTAGTGCTAAGATTTGCATTTTCTCCTGACCGAACATGGGAAATAGCAGGTGTATTTGTTTTCTTGTAGGTGTTTGCCCAGCTATTGTGAACACGGGGGTGAATGTTCCCAGTCCTGGGACACCTTCTCCTGTGACTGCGCGCACACTGGCTACACGGGCGCCACCTGCCATTCCTGTAAGCCTCATACCTCACTGTTTGACTTCCATGCAGCTCCATTTTCCTTTCGGTGATTTGGTGTATATGTGTCTGTATCTGTGCAACTGTGTGCTAGAAAGCCACAACAAAAACCAGTACCTATTTTAGAGACTCATTCGTGTCTCGTTTGTTTATGTATTTATTTTAGAGCTGGGGAGGGTCTGGGGGAGAGGGAGAGAGAGAATCCCAGCCCAGTGTGGAGCCTGACATGAGGCTCAATCTCACGACCCTGAGGTCGTGACCTGAGTCAAAATCAGGAGTCAGATGCTTAACCAACTGAACCACCAGGAGCCTTTGTCTGAATTATTTTTAATCAATTTTATTTCTTAGTGATGTTATGGCAGCTTCCAGGAATCCATAGTATCAAATAGGACAGAAAAAAAAATAAAGAGACTAGCAGGCAAAGGAAGATAAGTATAGGAAGATAAAATATAACAAAAAAGTGAAAAAACAAACAGACCCCCCCAAAATACAAAAAGCAACCTAAATGGCATGATGGTGGTACTGATTCTGTTCCTTGAGTTGGACCCCACTTTGGCTTTCAAGTCCTATCTGCCAAAGTAAAGAGGACAAATTTCAGATGGTCAGTATTTATGAAATCAAGCGAGGGGAGTCTCCGGGGAAGCACAGGATGGGAACCACCACGGCGGGGTTGCTAGATGTCAGCCAGAAGCCAGGCCAACGTTCCGGTCCCTTGCAGTCTTGACGCTCCTTGATGATGGTGGTGGTGAACACACCGGGAACTTACCACATGCTTGCGAAATCCTAATTCTCTCTAGTTCCGTATGTTTCAACTCCTTTAATCCTCAAAACTGCCGTAGAAGGTAAGTGCTTTATTTTCCACACTGTACACTTGAGGAAAGAGAGGTCAGCAACTTCGACAGGGCTCTCGACCACCTCCCCATCTTATTTCTTCCCTCTTGAACACCAGTCTCTTTCCTGAAGAATTATTTTCTCAATTTCACAGCTAAGCAAACTTTATTGACCCCTAATTCATTACCTACTAGAAGATTACAACAGAGCCCCGAGATCCTCATTGCTTTCTAATTACTAGCTTTTGTTGTTTATGTTTTTATTCTTTTTCCTTTTTTTGTGTAACAGTGACATTTCTTTTTTCTTAATTTATTTGTTTTTATTCCAATTCAATTCATTAACATATAGTGCATTATTAGTTTCAGAGGTACAGTTCAGTGATTCATCAGTCTTATATGACACCCAGTGCCCGTGACATCACGTGCCCTCCTTAATGCCCATCCCCCAGTTACCCCATCCCCCACACCCTCCCCTCCAGCAACCCTCAGTTTGTTTCCTATGATTAAGAGCCTCTTATGGTTTGTCTCCCTTTCCGATTTCGTCTTATTTTATATTTCCTTCCCTTCCTTTATGCTCCTCTGTTTTGTTTCTTAAATTCCAATTTTGAGTGAAATGATATAATAGTTGTCTTTCTCTAACTGACTTATTTCACTTAGCATAATACCCTCTAGTTCCATCTACATTGTTGCAAATGGCAAGATGTCATTCTTTTTGATGGCTGAGTAATATTCCATTATATAGATGTCATATATATATATGACACATCTTCTTTACCCATTCATCTGTCAGTGGACATCTGGGCTCTTTCCATAGTTTGGTTATTGTGGACATTGCTGCTATAAACATTGGGGTACAGGTGCCCATTTGGATCATAACATTTGTATCTTTCGGGCAAATACCTAGTAGTACAATTGCTGGGTCATAGGGTAGCTCTATTTTCAACTTTTTGAGGAACTTCCATACTGTTTTCGAGAGTGACTACCAACATTTCTGAGTCCCTTTGTTTGTGGCACGTCTCCCCTCTCTGGGTCTTTAGAGAGACACCATGACATGAAAATTCACTGAGCAAAGCATGGATTGTCATGTATCCAACCTTATGTGAACTGAACCTCAGGGAAGCAGACATCAGTGTTGTGATGAGAAGACCCGGTCCCCAGCCCAGGGAGTTCCACAGAGGAGCCAGGAGGCTCTTGCAGACAAAGGGAGGGGACTCGCCCCCCCTAAAAATCCCATAAGTTCAACCAGAGCAATTCTATCTGCCTCTCTATTTACTGTTATGGTGCCAGGTAAGAACTTGCCAAGATAACTCTGTTTAGAAGGAGCTGGACATCTGGGAAGTCTGAGGCTGAGTGGTCCCGAGTTCCAGCTAGGAATAGGGGCAGCCTCCTACTACAGTGTCTCCCCATCTAGCAAGGTGTTTACACAGACTATTAATGACTACGGCACGATGGCTCAAACATTATCAGTAACTCTGATTTAAACATCATTCCAAACAACTCTGGTTGAAAAATTCCCAGGTGTTACATAAAGGGTCTTTCACTTGTGGCCTTAATAATTTGATTTGGTCTAATAACTGAACTGACTGTATACCAAAATGAAGGGGAGATAGTTCCAAATCCACAGAAGGGATCAGAGACCATGAGTTTTTGGTGTGAGGGCCCAGTGAATGTGTCTACATTCACATGTAGAGCAGGTGTCTTCCTAGTGTTTCCTTCTCTACCTTTGGTCCCCAGGGAGGCTCAGCCCCAACCCAAACGTGACCACTGTTACCACTTTGTGCCTGTCCCTCCGGACACTCTTCTAGGCGGCCACGCGCATATTTACGTATCTGTAGAAACACAGAGCTGAGTGGACAGACTGCTAGCATGTCTGGGGAAGCAATCCGTATTGTCTCCGTGGCCGTGAGAGTAGATGGTAGTGCCAGGTGTGCTACCGATTGGGGCCAATCTAATTTGACACACCGGGCACTCGGCCATAATTTATAAAACAACCCCGTATTTTGCAAAATCCCTGGGCAAGCAAACAGGACTTTGATCTTCTTCTGTGAGAAAGGAGAAGATCCCTCTGCTGTGCCCCACCCCATCTCCAGGATTTTCTTCATTCTTCGAAAGAGGTGGAGTTTTAAAAGGTAGATTACCCAGTGAGTTTAGAATGGCATCGGTTCTCCGCCCACGCTCTGCCCCCACTGTCCCTGCAGGATCACTCCGCTCTGTGGCTCTTCCCGGCCACTTGCAGGGTCTGTGTTCACGGATGCCTCGTCTCATTCTTAGGGGGGCCGAGGGATCCAGTCCGCACTGTCCTTCTTTCTTGGCAGCCATTGGCTATTTTTCAGGTTTTCAAAGGGTCTTTCCTGTCAAGGAAATGAGTGAGGTACATGGGAGGTATTACTCAGTTGATTAGTCATTTAAACTTATTCCGAACATTAATTAAGTCCATCATCTACAGATGTTAATCACTTGCTTTGTAATAGAAAAACATTTATTGCACATATAAAAAATTCAGCTAGGAATCGGGATATGTTGAAACTACCGAGAGACGTGTGTGTGTGTGTGTGTGTGTGTGTGTGTGTGTGTGTGTTTTAACTTTCAATTTGCTTGAAAAATCATTTGAGAAACATTTCAGGAAATTTCTTTTTAAAACACACCTCCTGGGCGCCTGGGTGGCTCAGTGGGTTAAAGCCTCTGCCTTCGGCTCAGGTCATGATCTCAGGGTCCTGGGATCGAGGCCCGCATCGGGCTCCCTGCTCAGCGGGGAGCCTGCTTCCTCCTCTCTCTCTGCCTGCCTCTTTGCCTCCTTGTGATCTCTCTCCCTCTGTCAAATAAATAAATAAATAAATGAATGAATGAATAAATGAATAAATAAATAAATAAAAACACCTCCTAAATGGAATGGAGGAGAGTTGCCGATTTATAAATCTCACCTGGAAAACAACGTATTGCACACATAGATTGTTTTAAGTAAACAGAAAGTATAATTACTGAGTAATTTAATATGTTGATGTGGTTATTAGATAATAACAAATCACTTAGGGAGATGAAGCCAGTGCACTTCAGATGCTTAGCTATTATGGGGCAGAATAGAAGTAGGTAGCGTGAGGCCAGTTACCATGGTTTTGGAAAGAATCTTCTTGCTTGCGCAGCCGGGGTTCAGATCCACACGGTGATACCTCTTAAAATCTTTCACTCCGAGTTTCAGGGTCATCATGCTGCCTGATTGACACAGGGAACACTCCCCTGGAGAAAATGTGGCCGAGAGCAAGGCAGAATGAATATCCCTGGGGAAAGCATCCCATCACTAATGACAGGGAGGGATCCGTCCCATTGCAGCCTCTGTCTGAGATCCCTGTCCTTTGCAGCTTTGTACGAGCAGTCCTGTGAAGCCCACAAGCACAGAGGAAACTCCTCAGGGCTCTACTATATCGATTCAGACGGAAGTGGCCCGCTGGGACCTGCTCTTGTATATTGCAACATGACAGGTACGCTAATAATAAGCTTTATTGTGCCAGTTAAGCTCGTGTAATTGGTTGCTGTGTGCAAAACCATGAGGTTTAACACGTCGAGTAACATGTGTGTTCCTGTGCAACTATGTATAAGCAATATTTCATTTTCCCTAGAAACCCAGTTATACGTGGTGGATGGATACAGGTGTGTCGTGAACAAATTCTGCAAAGGATCAATGCACGTACCATACTGAATGACAGCTGCCCTTGGAATTGATGCAAATTCTAACACCTCTTTTAACCTCGTGTGTGTGTGTGTGTGTGTGTGTGTGTGCGCGCGCGCGGCAGTAGCCACGTTTTCTCTTCTGTGCTCACATCGCATTTCGCCAGCAGAAAGGAAAGAACCCTCCTTACCAAACTTCCTGTGCTACTCTAGTGGTGTGGACCTAGTGGATACTTCAACAACCGTAGAGTTTGACCCTGCAAAGTCTGAGACACTGGTCAGGAAAGAGGCAGCTGTAAATGGTTCTCAGGGAACCATGACTTGGTTATCATTTGCTGTCTCTGCTCTGGCTACATGTCACCCCGATAGGGTTGCAATTTCTAGATGGAAGGAGTCATTTATGGGGGAATTTACAATGGCGGTTTGTGACAAGCTGAAAGTTCCGGTATGGTTTTTATACCTACTGTCACTTCACACATAAAATCTGAGCATTTTGGTGATGGTGAATCTAATGGTTTCATCTAAATTGAATCACTTTTATCTTCTGCCCCAAAAACTACCCCCCAACTTTGCACTGGATGGACATGTGGCTATTTGGGGCTTTGGGGAGAGCATTTTATCGTAGATACTGACCAAAACATTGCAACATGATAAGAGATAAATATATAGACTTACCTTTACTGAAATACGTGTGATCTATAAAGTATACGAGGAAACGTCCAAAGGGATCTTTCTAGATATCGTGGGCTCCAGTGGTTATAACAGGCCTTCAACTTACTCAGTTTCTGCTTGTTATCATGGCTCAAGTGAATGCCAAGAACAGAGAAAGCTAAATAAAGATGCTGGCATCCCAATAATACATTCTACTTTTATCAATCACATGCTTAATTATCACAGAAGTCTAAGACCTATTAAAGATTTTCATGAATTTTGTTCTATAAGCAAAGTTCCTTATACATTGAAAAATTTCAAGATCTGGAGAAAAGTGAAAATGATCCCAGTTGGCACATTGCAAAGATGAGTAAGGTTTCAATGACTGAAGCTGTTTTCTTGATAATTAACTGTTGGCAGGGTTGGTAAGGCTGAGGTCATGTTTATTAAAAAAAAAAAAAAAGACATTTGCTGCCAAAAGGAATGACAGACAGCTAATTGCCTGACTGTCTGCAGTGTGTGGTTATAATAAAAGAAAAATATTTTAATCATCCCAAGTGGACACGTGGTCCAGGCTTTACCAGGAAGCTTTCGTTGTGTATATTTATAAAGCGCCTTTGGAATGCACCACTGGCTTAAAGACATTTGTTTTAATACTCATTTCATAACGTAACCGATGGGTTTTGATGGCCTGTCATTGCTGCCGCCGTTTCAGAGTGAAGCCACTACCAGAGGGAAGAGTAGTTGTGGTCAAAGTGCAAAGAGAAAGTAAGAACAGATGCTCAGGTTTTGATTTTGGGTCACCTAAGAAGCTATCTGATGATATAAAAGCCAGGTTCGTTTGGTTTTTTTCTATCCTTGAGGCAAGAAGGAGTCTCTAAAAGGTAAAATCTCCCGGTCAGTTTATATACAAGACGAAGGCCTTGCGAGCCGTCTCCTGAGCATGTGCATCATTCTCCTCCCCCACGTGACTTGAAGAAATGTCCAAGTAAAGGCCCCAAACTGAAGCGTCGAAAAAAAAGGGCCTCCCAACATTGACCGCCTGTGTCCTCAGTACCCGCTCTGCGGGGGTACAGGAGGCACGGCGGTAACTGCAGCGCGGAGCGGAGAACATTCTCCATGCCCGGTGCACGGAGAGCAGGTCTTTGCGCGGAACCAGACCACTAAGAGCAGCTAATGGAGCAGGTGGCCTGGTGCGCGGCGGCAGGGTTGTGACGCGGAATGCGGCGGGGGCGGGGCGCACAGACCGTGGTGGGGTCAGGGATGGAGGGTCACAGTTTTACATAGAGCCATCAGGGAAGCACTCCGTTCGAAAGTTAACGTTCGCGCCAACCACACAGAAGCAGCAGCTTGGAGAAAACCGGAGCCAGCCTTCAAGCAGAGGGAGTGCGCTGCAGGAAGCCCGGTGTGTTGCGCAAACGCGGGTGGAGGGACCAGAGGCTGGCCCTCGAGTCAGGAAGCTGGGAAGTGACACAGGTCCAGGACTCACCCTGGCACAGTAGTTGGGGCCTTTGACCACCAGGCTGTGCCAGGAGGGAGTGAGGAGACCAGGTAGGGGCCCCGAGCAGGGGGGAGCGGAGGCGGGGAGGGATTCGGGGTCCCCGTCGGTGGACCAGCTGTGGCTGGAGGAAGACAGGCATCCGGAAAGTCTTCCGTGTTTGGATCCGAGCCCTGGAAGGAAGGTGCAGATATTATCAGCAGGGAAGAAGCGGGTCTGGAAAGGAGTACTACGATTCCCGCGGTGAAGACGTGAAGTTTGGGTCCCCGACTGTGCGTCTAGTTAGTGAGGACCTGTTGGTTATAAAAACAAGTGTAATGTGTCATCTGAAAGCCCGCTGGGTGGTTATAACCTCCTCGGCAATACAAACTTCTAAAAATATATTTTGGAGAGTGACTACACTTTAACGAAACAGACTAGCAGGCTCCCATTCGCTGTGCGGTGGCTGGTGGACACCGTCCAGCATCCCACAGCAACATGGGGTGTCTCTGGGTCCCCACACCCTCGTCCACTGTCCACGGAAGAGCAGCTCTGCTCTTGGCAGGATCAGATTCTGGGGCAGCATCCCAGGAAAAGCTGTGCTTTGATGAAGCTTCCCAAGAAATTCTGATGTACACACAGGTTTGGAAGCCACAAAGCTGAGGATCTTTGGTTTCACTGGGCACAGCCCGCTCTGTGTCCACCAAAATTAAAATGGAAAGAGGGCAAAGGGCATCACAGAATGGAGAAATAAAGCCAATGCAGATGTAAAATTCTGGTGCCACTCTTCACTTTTCTGTCCAGGCAATGGTCCTGTTGTTCTGGTTTGTATGAGTGGTTGTGGGTGAAATTTAATGACCACTGCCTCCACAAGGCAAGGAGAATCATTCGCACACATTAAGATAATATCTAAGGCATTGATTCTGTAAATTAAGCATCTTCTGACCTCTCTAACTGAATCTTGGAAAGTCTTACAGCTTTGAAGCACGTATGCATGCATGTGTGTGTATGTGCGTAGGAATTCATCAAAATTAGGGGTAATAATTTAAGGATTGATGTTGCTATATGTTTTTATTGTCAAATAATACTTAATAACTATGTATGTCTTCATATTACTTTGCAAATGACCAAGCATTAAGTACAGATTATTGTGTCACAAGATCTTTTGGGTAATTAAGTTTTTTAGAGAACTTTCTAGCTGCCTTTCATAAAAGAAAACTCCTAAAGTTCATATATTCTTATTCTATGTGATGAGATAAATGTTACAGAGTTCCATGAATTACGATTGAGTTGGACCATGGAACTCCCACCTCCCCCTCCACACACACATCGTGCTTTGTTAAAAATACTGTGGAGAAGATTTCCAAATAATGTTAAATGCCAAGGGTTTTTATGAAACTCAAAGCCATAAGGAAAGTGCCGTGCTAGGGACAGAGAAATGCAGAGGCCAACCCAAAGACAACAGATATTTCCAGAAGCTACACTGCAAAGTATTTAATGAAAAGTTTAAAAAAATCCAAGGTGATCCCAGGGAAAATACGGGAAGGAACCAGAGTTACAGCTGAACAGGGTCCCATGAGGTGGCCTCCAACAAACCTCGTTTTTGATGGTGGAAGAACTAAGATCCCGGTCATCTCCCAGGCTGGAAATACTTCCACGGTGAAGTTCACCTTCTCCATGAAGCTACCATGCCTGTGGACAATTAAGTATTCTTTAATTATTATAAACCAAGACTCACACTTGGAGAAACACACACAAAAAAAAATTCTAAAGCAATGGCTGTAAGTATATACTTGGTAATAGCCTTCAAAAATCTAGGGCCAGGATATACTCTATACATTTTAGTGTCTCTAGTATAAAAGCAACCAATACAAAAAAATTAAGAAACTATTTTGAAGAGACCGTTTGTGCAGTTTGTTAACAGATCGATCCCATTTCTATACAGAAGAGACAGAACCTAACTTCGTTGATGGCGGGATGAGAAATGTGAGCTCCATGGCTCTACCCCTGGGAGAGCAGCGCTCTCTGTGCCTGCCTGAAACACCGCAGTCTCCCTTTGATGTGTTCATAGTCGTGCTCCAGAAACTGGTTCCCAGACGTGGCATCCTGGGATCACTTGTCTCAGGAGGAGATGGCATCCGTCAGAGCTATGCCTCCACATCAGGTTCATAAGAATCAACGGGGGGCTTGATGAATAGGCCAAGGACTCAGTCTGTTCCACGCCTGCCCGCTCCCCCACTGCAGCACAACCAAACACCTCCCTTTTCAGTCAGGCATTCAATTCGAGCGTTCATTCTCTCATCCTCTACACTCGACCGCTATGCTGTGGGCTTCCGGGTGCCACGTGGTGTTTGAGTAAGAAGAGGGAATGAACGTCTCTTGTTGCCCTTCAGACTAGGGAGGGAGGCAGATGTAATTCAGCTCACTAAACATATTATGAATATTATAGGTTTGCATTTGCTTATTTTAAATATAGGCATACCTCATTTTATTGCACTTTGCTTTACTGAACTTGGCAGATTTGCTTTTTTTTTTTTTTTTTTTGGAAACTGTAGGTTTGTTTCAGCCCTGGGTGGAATGTCTACCAGCCCCATTTTCCAACAGCACCGCCTTGTGGCACATTGTGGTAATGCTCACAATATTTCTAACTTCTTTGTTACCATCATATTTGATCAGTGACCAGTGATCTTTGGTGTTACCATTGGGGTTGTTTTCAGGCACCATGAACTATGTGCATCTAGGACCACTGTGAACTTCATTGGTAAATGGCTTTACCAACTGGCCATTTCCTCACCTAGGTCCCTCTCTGTCCTTGGGCTCCCTATTTCCAAGGCACAACAATATTGAAATTAGGCCAATTAATAACCCTGCAGTAGTCTCTAAGTATTCAGCTGAAAGGAAGAGCCACACGCCTCTCACTTTCAATCAAAAGCTAGACGTGATGAAAGCTTAGTGAGGAAGGCCTGTTGAAAGCTGAGGCCTCTTACACCAGTTAGCCTAGTTGTGAACACAAAGGAAAAGCTCCCGGGGGAAATGAAAAGTGCTACCTCAGTGAGCACAGGAAGGATAGGAAAGTGAAACAGCTTTATTGCTGATACAGAGGACGTTTAGTGGATAAAAGGTCAAACCAGCCACAACACTCCCTTCAGCCACAGCCTGACCCAGAGCAAGGCCCTGACTCTCTTCAGTTCTGGGACGGCGGAGAGAGGGGAGGAAGCTGCAGAAGCGGAGTCGGAAGCCAGCAGAGATCAGTGCGTGAGGTGTCAGGAAGGAAGCCGTGTCCGTGACATGAAGCGCAAGCAAGGCGAAGCAGCACGTGCTGCCGTAGGAGCTGCAGCAAGTGACCCAGAAGATGGAGCTGAGATCCTCCCTGAAGGCGGCTACACTGACCCACAGATTTTCAGTGTGGATGCAAGAGCCTCCCAGGGAAGAAGATGCCATCGAGGACTTTCTTGTCTAGAGAGAAGTCAGTGCCTGCCTTCAGAGCTTCCAGGACAGGCTGATCTACTGTGCCTATGCTCTGTAAATGGCAGAGCAGAGCCTGGAGGACAGGACATCTGTTTATAGCGTGGTCTACCGAATGTTTTAAGCCCACTGTTGAGACCCGCTAAGAAACAAAAGATTCCTTTCACATGATCATCCCTTACTGATCGCCCCAGAGTTCTGATGGAGCCGGACAGTGAGATCTACGTTGTTCTCGTGTCTGCAAACACAGCATCTGTTCTGCAGCCCGTGGGTCAAGGAGTCATTTCAACTGGCAAGTTGTGGTCTTTAAGAAATGACATTTCCTAAGGCTATAGCTGCAATATAGATAGTGATTCCTCTGAGGGATCTGGGCAAAGTCGATGGAAAGAAAACCTTCTGGGAAGGGTTCACCATCCTAGATGCCATGAAGAACATTCATGGTTCATGGGGAGAGATCAACACATCAGCATTATTAGGAATTGGGGAGAAGGAGATTCCAGTCTTCATGGATGACTTTGAGGGGTTCAGGATTCAGAGAAGGAGGTCAGTGTAGGGAGTGGTGGAAAGAGCAGGAGAACCAGAATTAGAAGTGGAGCCTGAAGGTGGGACGGAACTGCTGCCATCTCAGGATACAACCTGAACTGAGCAGGTGAAGAGTTGCCGCTGCTGAGTGAGCAAAGAAAGTGGTTCCTGGAGGTGGGACCTACTGCTGGTGAAGGTGGTTGAAAGAACAAAGGATTTAGAATATCCCGTCAACTTAGTTGAGAGTTTGAAAGAAGTTCTACTGTGGGTAAAATGCTACCAAACAGCATCCCATGCTGTAGCGAAATCATTCAGGAAAGGAAGAGTCAATCGACACTACAAACTACATTGTTGTCTTATTTTAAGAAGTGGCCACAGCCGCCCTGACCTTCGGCAACCTGATCAGTCAGCAGCCATCAACATCATGACAAGACTCTCCACGAGCAAAGAAGATTACAACTTGCTGAGGGCTCAGATGATGGTTAGCATTTTTGAGCAAGAAAGATTTTTAATCAATGTATGTACATTTTTTAGACGTAATGTTATTGCATACTTAATATTGACTCCAGGATGGTGGAAATGTAACCTTTATACACAATGGAAACCAAAAAATTCTTCTGACTCTCTGTCTTGCGGTATATGTTTTATTTTGGTCATCTGGAATGGGGCCTGTCGTATCTCTGGGGTATGCCTGTAGATAGGATCACCCGTTGGAAATTTGTAAAAAATAAAATAAAATAAAATAGAAAGGCTCTGAGTTGGAGAGTTTCATGAACACACGCTCAGTTGCTGCAGTATATATTTTTCTCTGCTTGGAAAGAGTTGTGATTTCGTTGTTCTCTGCTTTGCTCTCAAAAACTGAGATGGACAGTAAGCATGGCATCGTCATTTCGTGTGTGGCAAGTTTCGTTTGAAAATAGCATCTCTTCCAGAAGATTCTAGAATGTTGAAATGTTAGAATTTCTAAGAAAAAAAGAGAGAGAGAGAAGCTGCTCTTTGATGATGATCATGTACCGTGACCCTGAATCTTTTTTTTTATGGGCTTTTTCCTGGAAAGAATCCTTCCTGCTCCCACGGAGGGGACATCATCCTGGCTGATCTCTTGCAACTTCTAAAGGAAGTTCCCAAAGTAGGCACGCCCAGCGTGTGTGGGAAGGCACACCTTCCAGAGCAGGTCCTGTCCCTGCTCCCACGGCGGAGAAAAGGCCCACGTTTTGGGAAAGATCGTCTTCCTGCTCTCATCAGCACGGCCCTGCCTGTGGACGGACGGGAAAATAGACTCGACAAACAATAAAAACACAGCACTCAGATTGCGGCTCGGCCAGCAGCATGCCTGGTTAATTGCCTGGGCATTTGAAGACCGCCAGAACAGTAGTTCTGACTCTTTTGATGACACCTGGTTCACTCTCCCCATTGACCAATATGGCATTGAAGGCTTAGAGAACTTTTTGATGTTTCCAAGAGCAGTGATTATAACCCATATTCTCTCATTGACCATGACACGGTTCTCTGTCCGTATCTCATTTTATAAGTGTGTACACAATGTTCTTTCCGAGGAAATTATTCTGCTCTCTTGCCGTGTGGTGGGCTGAAATGCAGGGGAGACACTAATGACATTTCCTGGTAACTGAGCACTCGGGAGGGGCCAGGCGCGGGGCCCACGCGGACTGTTAAATAGCAGGTGTCTACACTAATGAGTGAGCAGACGCATAAAGCTATATTTAGTGTGACCTATTAAGTGAAAAGATCATCCTCTGAAATCCCAAGAGAAGGTGATGAAGTGGCTGCATTCTCTTGGGGGTGTCTAGTTGTGTCTTAGAGCATTTTCTCGTGTGGAAAATATTAATGTAAATTATGCAAAGTTCAAGGCCTCCGAACTATGACAAGAATGGCAGCCCTTGTAGGGGCCCTAATGCAAATATTGATCAGGAGGGACCAGAGGGGTGGAGCAGAGACAGGACCATGTCTGGGCCTCTCCCAGGACCCAGAGCTGCCTGCTTCGAGGAGCCATCCCTGTCCTCGGTGAAACGCCAACATCTAATCGTCCTGGGCTCGGGCACACAGACACCATGGCAGGTCCAGTGCCTCCTAGATCTAGGGCAGGGGCAGATCAGAGCCACCCATCGTCTTCCTCGGGGCCCCCACTGGACAATCACAGCAGCTGCTTGGCCATCACCAGCCTGTGTGCACATAGGTGCCCATCAGTGCCCGTGATCGAGTTCTATTTCCCCCGGGAGCGGTTTCCTATGACGTACAGGAGCAGGCTCAGGTGCATGAGGCACTGCGGAAAGGTCACGGACCTCAGCGCGCTTTGAGAACTTGACCTACTCAGAAAGCCCGGCGGCCACAGTGAGTTGCTTAGAAATGTGTGGTGACGTTGCACGGTTTCCCGAAGTTGGGCAAGTGGGTGTCCCTCGGCTTCCCTTTCACTTTCTGTGCGGCAGGAGGACTGGGCTGTGAGGCAGACGGGAGCCACCCGGCGGTGTTTCCCTCCCGAGAGTAACGCCGCCGAGCTCTGAGAAGGGGTGCGGCTGTGCCTCCCAGAACGTGGTGTTCACGTCGTCTTTGTGGCTCCAGGGACACCTGCTAGTCCTCCCATCCTGGGCCGTCCCGTGTCACTGTGAGTGCCCCTCCTCCGCCGGTCCTCCTTCTGCACGTGGGAGGGGACGCGTCCCGCCATCTCGCATGCTGCCTCCCCCTCTCCTTTGAACTTGAGAATCCACTTTCCGCCGGACAAGATGCAGGCAGCTGGCTTCATTCCCGAAGACGTGTGTTTGGACCCAGCTCGGACTTCATTTCAGGCATCTGTCAGAATAGGGATTTGGGCCCATCCCTTTCCTCAAGATCAGTTTCCATCTCGGGAGTGACAGACCGATCACCTGTACAGGCATCAGGTTTTTTGTGCTGAAGCCTTTCTTCTTCTTTTCTCTTGGGGAGGTGAAAACGAGCACAGCAGATATACTTCGGATTCACACTTACCTGACCGTGGAAAACAACAATCTCTTTCTTTTCCCCATTCAACCACCGGTTTTCCCTTAAAAGACGCCTTGTACAGTTCAAGGACACGTTACACAGTGTAGGAAGTGTTGCAGATTGCAAAGTGGATATAATTTGGCAAAATAAAAAGAGAAACTAAGGGTGTCATATGATATGGTGAGTCAGTGTTATTTTTTTATATCCTGCTTACCAAACCAAAGTGTCAAATTAATTTAGGTTGATTTGCCTAGGCGGACGCTGGGCCAGGAGTCATGGTCCGACTCCCTGCTTGTGTGCAGACTAAAGACTCCACTGAGCTCAGGAACATTATATGATGGGGTCTTATTCAGCAGTTCAAAAATCCTGTTTAAAATTTTCCCTCATTACAGTTAATTTCCCCCGATCTCGTTTGTGCCTCAAACTACGGTGGGTAACAGCGAAGTATTGTCCCATCACGCTGGTCACTTAAATCCCTCGGTCTGTTTCCTCATCCTTGAAAGCTTAGGTTACATTGCCTGTCCAAGGTGCCTTCCCAGTTCCAGTTCAGAAATCTATGAAAATCCGACGTTGTGCCGCATCAGGGGAAACATCACACCCCCTCTTCGGGGCCTTGGAAGTGATATTTCTAGAAAGGGCAATCATTAAAATTCCTCTTTTTTTCAAAAGGCGGCTTTGAGATTCTGTTCACCCTTTCCTTTCTTTCCACTCAAAAAAGAGTTCTCTGATTATATTTTAACCTTGCCAGACTGTGAATCCGTCATAGTGACCACTAGCCTATACGAGGCACTCGGGCACAGCGTTTATCTTTGTGTCGTAAACCATGAAAATAAATGACACGCCGGCATTAGAACTGATGAACTCCCGAGCAGGACCCATGGCTACTCCATGGCTATTCTCACCCCATTTCATCTGATGGAAGAAACCCTGACCGTGAACGTGAGTAGGTAATTGCAAAAAATAACACCAGGTCCATTTAAGTAATTTTCCAGGAAAATGTGGAAATATAAAATGTCTGGTGAAAACATGATTAAAAGGGGCAAAAAAAAAACCCCTGTGGGATTCAAGTTGCTATAGGAACACGCGCAGCCCCTTCAGTGGGCAGAGAGGGGATGATCTATGAAGCCTTTTTTCCTGACTGACTGTATGACTGCATTAGTCATGCTGACTCACAGTCTGTTCCTGTTCCTGCTAGATGTTGCGTATTTGGGGATGTTTTTCAGAGGCTTTGAGCTAGAGTTCTTTCCATGGCCCCTGGGTGTTCTCTCCTCTGGATCTCTGGCTGTGTTCAGTGCATTTGGGGTCCGTGAACACCAGTGGGGCTGTTAGATGTTTCCCGGGGCAGGAAAGGGGAGGGGCCGGCAGGGAGGGCTCTGAGGGCTCCTGGTAGCACCGTTTTGGTTTTTTAACCTTGTTTAGGTCTTAGCCATTAAAAGTAATAAGAACAAACTTCATGCCACTGTTTCCAGCCCCTATAATTTGGAAGTAAGTCGACTGATCATGTCTGTACCAGATGCACGTTACAGAGGAAGTTTTGCGTGATTTGATGTTATAGACGTAGTTGAGTTTGGACGATGTGAAGTCAGCCTTTAGCCCCTGAACCACGGCCCTTGTACACTGTGGGAGGAGCTATGTTTTGGAGAAAGGTAAAAGAAGGCAAGATGTTTCTCTCTGTTTTAAACATTGTGGAGTGCGCATCCATTGTTTTTATATCTCTTCTAAAAATATGGGTAATCAATGAGACAGAAATATGTCAGAATTTTCCAGCAGACACTGTGTAGCCGTGGTTCCTGCCAGGAATGGCTATATTAGCTACTCCGGTGGGCTGCCTCAATTAGGGCTGGCCCCTGAATGAGATGCTGACACATGATCTGTCAATTTTTGTCAGAAATACTTATTTCCTATCATTTTGCATGATCACGTGAGCTCCTTATTCCCCCCATGCGTCTCTTATGTGTGTCTTTGATTACCAGAGGAAAAAATGCTCAGTCCAATGAGGAATATGCATATTAAAAAATATATACATATATATATATATACAGTAAAAACTTTGCTTTCTTTTTACAGTAATGGAAAGAAATAAATTAAGGGACAAAAAGTTTTCTTTATAACTTGGGGTATTGTAACAAAGAATTTTAAGAATCGGCCCCTCTGACAATGTTGGCTACATTCAGGGTAAAACAAATTCCAACAAACAGGGTCCCCATTATTAACGGTTTAACGATGTCCCTTATGTTGATTCCAACGTCAAAGAGACCTGATAGCTACAAACACAAAAACCTTAATTCAGATAGAAGAGGCTTCCGACTTTCACATTTGTTTTTCATTGCCCCAACCTAGTCACAGTCGCTTTCTCCCTCCCAACCCTGTTTCTGCCCAGAGGACACCACCTGGACGTCAGTACGGCACAATGGCTCCCACTTGGCCAAGGTCAGAAGCTCGACTGGAGAAAGCTCCCGCCCTGTGTTTTTCAAGTACACAGCCAGCACGGACCAGCTCCAGGCCATCATTGACCATGCGGACCACTGCCAACAGGAGCTGGTCTTCCACTGCAAGAAGCCAAGGCTCTCAGCTGGCCACGGTGAGTAGTGGGAGTCATCTGCCATCGTGCGCTGCCGTGCCCGCGGGTAGCAGGGGCTTGGCACAGGTGCATGAGGACTCGTGGCCAGAACGCCCTTGTCGCGGTCGGGAAGTGACAGAGATGCTTTCCCTCGGAGCGAAGAGCGAGGTCAGTATGCGTGGCTCCTCGCTCAAAGCTGTGAACCATCTGTGGAGTCTCTGCCCAGACTTGAGTGGGCAACCGATCCACGAAAGCCTCCTTCCGAGGCCGTTGGAATGCTCGGTGCTCAACCACCGTGAAGGGTGCCCCCACCCCCGTAATGTCTGATCTTAGGAAAGATGGCTGACATCGTGCGTGGCCTAGTTATCTGGGGCGATGATCCCGTGAGATCCTCTGGCATGGGCTGAATGTAATGAGTCTCTTGGGTCATTATTAACTAGGGAACAATGTCGGTATCACACAGTTCCTCTCACACAACATACCTGCTAGTGGTTCATTTTTCACAGCTCTTCTATTCTTGAAAATTCTCTTTTTGGTTTTGTGTTTTCTTCCTTTGAAATACCTCATTTTGTCAGAACGTGCCACCCCGCTGCCCTCAGGATACTCCTTGGTTTTTGGGAGGCTGATCAGGCGTCTGGGGGAGTGGGGGAGCGGAGGGCTGCAGTCAGGGTCCCCTGAGTTCAGGGTCTGGGCCTGTCATTCAGCGGCCCTGGGATTCATCCCTCAGAGACTTGAGCACTCAGACACTCAACTCGCCAGGATTGCGCGTCGATAAAACGCAGGAAGCAAATGCTATTTATTTGCATCTCTCCGATGTATCGAATGTAGAGTCAGTGCTAGAGGGGTTAGTGCTTACTGTGAGTGGATTCCTGCCAAATAGACGACCGAGCTAAACGGGCCTGTTCCCGGAGGAAGGAGAAAGCAGCCTGCAGGGGAGGGACTCGGCGCTGCGGAACGATGCGGGCTGTCGGAGCAGGCAAAGGAGGTGAAGGCAGGGCGGTGTAGACGCCCGCCGACAGCAGGGTCAGAAAGCAAACCCCCCCCGCCCCATGACTCCAGGAGCAAACTCCTGCGCGCTGACTTGTGGTCTGTCCCCCAACCGGGACACACCGCCTGGGTCAGTAAAGAATCACGACAGCAGGGCGGGCATCTCCCTAACCGATTTGCAAGTGATTCCTTGATTGTCCTTCTCCCTGTAGTGATACAGAAAGCAGCCACAGCAGCAACCAAACCAGGGCTTTAACTGGGCTTGGGGTAAAGCTGGAACGAGGAAAGGCTTTTAAACTTGTTAAGTACCCGCTGAGGAGACAAAACGAGGGACTTCGTTATCCGTACATGCTTGAGGTTGATTTCCATGTGCGGCTACTGGAGACTTCGTAGCACAGACCTCATTTAGACGGACTCAGTGCAGACCTGGATAATTCCAGCAGCCCTTACCGAGGGTGCAGATGAGGTAGGCCTAAAACAGTGTAGCCTAATACACCTTAAAGTGGTTGCACTAATTCATGGTGTGTCATCGACAGACACGAATGGGCAGCAAGGAGCCTTCCCCGGGAGCCTTCCGTAGAATGTCGCCGTGTGAAACCACACCAGGCGGCTGTCACGTACGAAGGAGGGAGCTTAAGAGTGTCATAGAGTGGACTGGGAATGGGAATGTCAGTCGAAATCCACTTTTCCGCCAAGAATTCCCCTGTGTTCAAATTCTCAGACGTTATCAGGAAACCAGGGTTAATGGTGAGAAGAGAGAAGGCGGGGCTGAGGCCTCAGTGTCGCAGGCCCTGGGTCGTCTGGTTTTCCGGGACGGTTGCTCAGCTCTTGTTAGGGTCCCGCGGCCTTTGCTGGCAGCCACCGTTAGGTCTCTGTGCTGCAGATGGTTTCAGGGGCGGTGGTTCTGGGGGCCGAAGAGGGGGCTCAAGGACAGTGAGTACTAGTTCCAGGGGACTGTTCCGTCTCCACGCTGTGAGTGCTAAGGTCCCCGAGGACTGCCCTTGTGGCCGGAGCGAAGGACAGGCAGCCAGGGGCTCGGGTGTCCAAGGTCCAAGGAGCCCTGTTCCCTTTCCTTCCAGCCTCTTCTTCTTCTCCTTCTTCTTCATGTTGTCCTTAGTGATTCCTTCTGCAAGTTCTCTAGACTGCTCCAAGAAATCCTGAATGGAGCCAAATGCATTCTGTACCTTTAACAACACTTACTGGTTCTTACTCTAAGAGGAAATGAGAAATTCGGATGTAAACAAACAATTGGGCATCTGTGTGCAATGATTTCTTCGCTCCTCCATCTATGAAAAGAAAGCGTGTTGAATAATCCCGTGTTTAAAATGGTGTTTTAGAAAATATCTGTTAAGTTGAAAAGATCTTCCACCCCGTAGAGATAAGTTTTCAACACACTGAGGAAAAATAAAGAAAAGATTGCAGACATCGATTTCTTGGCGTACATCTCACCCCGCGGGCCTGCGGCGGGCGGTCATGAGTACGGCCCGTGTGTGCACCGGCTGGGAGGCTGCGGGCGGAAGGTGAGGGCTCACCGCACAGGGAGCCGTCAGGAGCCGTGGCGGTTGTGAGTTAGGGAGAACGTGGGATGTGTTCCAGGTTCCCGGTGGGGCCGGGTGGGGACGACCTGAGGGGTGAGGGAGAGAGGTGCTGGAGTGGACAGGCATCTTTGCGGGCTGATTGGTGGAGGTCGCTCCATGTCTCCTCCTGCTCCGACTCTCTGTTTATGAGACATTGCTCCCCTCCACCCTCCGGAGGGCCCTCCTTCCCAGTCACCCTCACCCAGGTCACCCTCACCCTACACGTCTGTCCTGGGCCCTCAGCAGGGGACGCAGCGTCCGGCCCTGTGGGTGAGCCGTGAGCTGCCCTGCAGAGGAGGCTGCGTTGAAGCGTTGAGCTACACTGGCCTCGGTTGTCCTGAGCCCAGGACCCACCTCGGGCACGAAGGAGGCTTGTCGGTGCCATGTCTGTGGTTTCCAAGTACAAAATCAACCTGTTCAGTGCAAGAAGGAGCCCGTTCCTCCGGGAGAGTTTGAAGCCATGACAGGAGAGTGCCAGTGTTTTCGGCTAATAGATAAGAAATCCATATTTTGTCTCGTAACATTACATTCTTTCAATGGCATTTTAGGCTCGCGAACAGATTTTGGATTCAGTGTATAAATTACTCTGGTTTTCTGTCTCTCTTTTTTTTAAAATGACAGTTCTTTGAATATTATGTCCAAATAAATGATGTCATCAGAGTCCTCAAGGGAAATATGTAGATATCATGCTGGAATGAGTTAGGGCGTACTTGCTCATTTTCTAATAAAAGTAAAACATATGGTGAGAACGTAAGTCTTGATATGGAAATATTTTTTAAACAGTTGGAAGTCCTCTTAGAAACGATCCTGTTGTGAAGTTAACATCTGCTCACGTCTAAAATAGTCTCTGTGTTTTAAAGAGAGGGGAGTGAAGGACTCTACTGGGAGGCAGGCAGTGGAGGCAAAGTAGGTGTCACCTTTCTCATACTTGTCTTTCAGATGGAACCCCAGTGAGCTGGTGGGTTGGAAGAACCAATGAAACACACACTTACTGGGGAGGTTCTCTGCCTGGTGCTCAAAAATGTGCTTGTGGATTACAGGGGAACTGCCTTCATTCTCAATATTACTGCAACTGTGATGCTGACCGGAATGAATGGTGATTTCCATATAATTTCCCTGTGCAAACTGTCATTTTTTTATTGCTTAAAGTATGTAACTTAGGCAGACGTTGGACAAGACAGTGCTGTAAAGAGAACAGATTAAAGTATTCCCTAGCCAGTTCAAGGTATAAGCTTTGATGTGTACAATGTAGTTAATCTGAAGACTAAAGTGTTAACGTAGCTATTTCTGTTTACTTGTGAATAACTAATCATGTCCATTTTATCTTTTTTCCTAATAAGACAAAATAGGAATACCAGATTAATGTTTCCCACTCACTGAAAATACAATTATCAGACTTCCTACGGTTCAGTTTAACCCGATCGATAAGATGACGGCCCCATGGCTGACCAAGGCTCGCTTGCTCACCTCCTTCACTGCTAACTGCATTTTTAAATGGCCTCATAGGGGAAATCAAACAAGGCCCAGGGTGCACGAGAGGGGATTATGGAACACAAACCTCTCCCTATCGCTGGAGGTCTCAGAAGGCTGCCAAACCCAGAGGGAAGGTGGGAAGGGACAAATCTTCCAGCTAGCACTCCAGGTAGCAAGAAATAACTCCCTGAAAACATGCCTGCCGACCTGCCCTCACAGATCTGGAGTTCAAATTTACATGGTCCCTGAATTGAGTTAGTGTGGCCACAGGTCAGCAGCACCGATGGCTCATCATAGAAGTACGTGACATTCTTGCTGGAGGCCCCTCCCCCAGGATTCCCACAGATAAATATGCCACCAAACATGAGCTCACAGTCAGGGCTACCCAACCCTGGGGGGGCAGAAGTGGGAGGCAGAAGAAACCACGGAATAAACGGATGCCTAAAAATCCCAGATCACAGGTACGTTAAGAACATAAGATAAAATAAATACATGAGCTGTTGGAAAAATAAGGCCTGGTACTGAAACATGAGGAAGCAATCAGATACGACCGACAAAGGTGATTGCAATTTACAAGAGAACCAAAAGAACATTTAGAAACTAAAATATTTTTTAAAAGTGAAAATATTATCATTGAAATTTAAGACTTGTCAGATCAGATGTTAGACACCAGTGATCAGAACACTGGTGGAATGGAAAAGGTGTGGAGACACGTGGCAGGGACTCCAGTCCAGAGAGACAGGCGTGGGAGGGAGGAAAGCAGCGACAGGGAGGGGGAGCTGGTGTCAGAGTCGAGTTTCAAATAATTGGTGATAATTAAGGGCGAAAATCAAATAGCTAAGAAATAGCCAGATTTAAGAAAATACTAGGTAGGATACCAGACAGGATCCGGACAGAATGTGAAAAAGGGAGCAGAGGTGACCGGAAGATGTCAAAGCAAGGACAGGCAGAGCCAACCGAGACTCCCTCCCTGGAAGCGGCAAAGCCTGCGGGCCTGGGCACTCCCCTCGCTGTGCAGGAGTAAGTACAGTAAGTGTCCGGTTCCACGTGTGTGCTCTGCCAAGACACAGTGAACACCCAGACAGACAGACACGGAAGAAATATACCCCCAGCCGACTCCACAAGACAAAGTTTCAAGAATGGTATTCAGAATGAAAGTAGGTGATCCGGTAAGGAGAGTCTCAGATGCAAGAAGAAATATCAAGGAAAGAAAGGTATAAACTCAGAGGTTAAAAATAAATAAATAAAAGAGGCAAATACTAGATGCCAGTCACGTATGACGGCATATACAGAATTGAAACGGGAGGAGGCCATCGATCCTATTAACCAAATGATTGTGATTGACAAAGGAAAAAGCCATGTTTAGAAAGAAAAATATGATTGAACTTAAAAACTCGTTTTGTAGAAATTTGTTAGTATTAAATGGCGTATAGTGCATACACTGAAATCTTTTTTTTAAGATTTTATTTATTTGACAGAAAGAGCACACGCGTACTTAGGGTGGGGGGAAGGGCAGAGGCAGAGGCAGACTCTCTGCTGATCAGGGAGCCCAGCCACTTGGGGCTCATCAGAAGACCCTAGGAACATGACCTGAGCCAAAGTCTGATGCTTAACCAACTTGAGCCACCCAGGCACCCCAAATTTTAAAGTCTCAATACGGAATGATTACTATCACCATATCATGATGCTTTTTAATTTCACCAAAAGCCCTAATAATCCTAAACTTCTATGTTTCTAATAAAAATGACTCAAAATGTATATAGAAAATAATGGGTTGAACTGAAAGAAGGAATATACAAATAAACCGTTGTAAGAAGAGGTTTAAACATACATCTGTTAGCAGTTGGTAAATCATGTGGACAAAAATTATTAAGGATACAGAATATTTTTAAATGAAATCAACAACTTGATTTGGTAGGCCCTGAAAATTAGAGACTATATAATTTTCTCGAGCACACATGGCACATTTTTGCAAACTCATTTTCCTAATATTTCATAAAGCAAAACCCAAAAAATTTTACAGTAGTTGTTATATGGACAGTTTCTCTGATTACAGTACATTTAAGTTAGAAATGAATAGTAGAAGGACCAAAAACATAGGAGGCGTTTGAAAGCCACAACTGATTAGAAACAAGGAAATGAAGATTACATTATTCATAGAAAACATAGTTGCCTACGAGGAAAACCCAAGAGGGTAGACAAATATTATTGAAATTAATGAGAATTTAGTAGGGCTACCTATTGAATCTTAGAATAACTGAGTTCCTACGAAGAGCTTGTTACCATAAGAAAATATCATAAAAACCACTTGCAAATCAGCGTAAAAACTGTAGTACCTGGAATAAAGATAACAAAAATAGGCAAATTTTATGGCAAAGACATCCTAAAACTTTATTATGAGATGATAAGAAGGTGTATCTAAAGGAAGACATCACACGGGACGCCTGGGTGGCTCAGTCAGTTAAGTGCCTGCCTTTGTCTCGGGTCATGATCCTAAGGTCCTGGGATCGAGCCCCACATCAGGCTCCCTGCTCACCAGGGAGCCAGCTTCTCTTTCTGCCTGCCTTTCTCCCTGCTTGTGTGCTCTCTCTCTCTCTCTGACAAATAAATAAAATCTTTAAAAAAAATAAAAAATAAATGGAGACATCACACGACGGCCGTGAGTGGGAAAAATCAGTACTTTCTTGATTCCATTTAATTCCGACGCCAAACAACGTTTAGTGTTCGGGACGGTGACGCACTGGTAAGATGCACGTGGGAAAACAATGGTCAGTTCTGCAGGCGGAAGCAAGGAGAGGGGACCGGCCTCACTGAACACGGAGCATCCCGGGACTGCAGTAACTGAACAGAGAGGGTTTGCCGAAGGGGTGAGCAAACGGAACAGCAAAGCCCGAGAGGGGGTCTGGGAGCTTTCGAAACAGGGAACTCTGGATGGTGATCATTAGGTGGTCCCCAGTCTCGCTTCCTGCGGAACAATTAGGAAATGTGAAAGCTGACCCGGTATTTGTTCCCTGTAGCTTTGCCCACAACTCAAAAGTCGTCATAGCTGTGTTACACCTCAAAAAAAAAAGTCCTCTGCAAAACAGCCAGCGGTAAGAAGAGTCTCTAGAGCATTCGGATCTGAAAACAAAAAGGAAGCAGCTTTGGAAGTCCTCTCACTGAGTGTTTGAAACCCATTGTGAGAAATCATCACCCTAGAGAGGCAACACTCCCAACTTTTGGGGGAAAAAAAATAGGGAAGCAAGAGAAAAAACTGAGCAATAACTAAATTCGGCGATTTCAAATGAGCCTGGTGACCATGGTAATGAATATCATCCTACAGGAAACGTGGGCATTTGGGAATGACCTGTGCTGATAAAGAATTTTCAATTCTGAGTTGTTTAAAATTTCCTCAGGTTTGGGAAGTTACTTTGCAAACAACAGAATGAAAAAAAAGAACTTATTATCATATCTGCCTTAACCACACACAATTACCCATTATGATTTTCCTTAAGTTTTTTTGCAGGGCTCTCTGTGCTTTGTCATTGCTAAAAACAAAGTGTAGCTTTTCACTACATTATAAATGTAGCTTTTAAATGGTTCTTTAAAATTCAGGGTTACTCAATGAATAACTAATGCACTTACATTTTCCCCCTAGATGTTCTACTAAAATAGCAATGACGGGAATTAAAATGGTTCTTTGTAACTTTTACTGATACTGAACACCAGGAATTAGTTTGGTGTGTTAGCCCACATTTATAACAAACATATTTTCAGACTGACTCCCCCCACAATCCATACCACCTTCTAGCTTGTGACCGAGCACCTGTCCTGTTCCCAACAAAGCCAGCTGTTACATGTTTGGGATGACCTGACTGGGCGCTTCCAGGCACAGAAATCGCAGGGCCTTAACCAGATAAAGCCCTGGGGTTTTATTCCGTCTGATTTTTGGAAACCATCTGATTCCAAAAAAATGCTTCTGAACTTTCAGGATATTTAGTTCAAATTTTTCATATCTTACCAAAATGCACCGGCTGTCACTTTGTTACATTTTTTAAGCAAAATAAAAATGCTAATAATTTTAAACTTCCTACCTCAAAAGAATATTTTTGATGCCTCAACAGAATTGGAATGATTAACTATTAAGTAATGCAATTTTTTTGAAGCGGAGCTATTAGGCTGAACCATTTGAAATTGCTGATTGTTCTGACTTGCAAAAATGTCAGTCTCAGATGCTTCCATTTGTATATATCAGAGCGAGTGGGGCTTTGTAATTGTTAGAAATTGAAACTTCCTAGGTTCTACACAGATACAGGGCTTCTGAAGGAAATATTAGACAAAGTATTATTTGTTCCTAAGTCCAAACTACATATGTAATGGAAGTATGCAATAAAATATGAACAGCTTACAAGGTGCAGAAAAATTTTTCTTTGCCCAGAGAGGTGGTTGGTGGTACAGCGAGCTTCCTACCCAGGATCTCTGGCTCTAGTCTCGTTTTTGTTATATTGGAACCATAGACACTCAGTCTTAAATATTCACTTACGTGATTTTATTATATTACAATTATATTTTTGTTATGATTTATAATATCCACCAGATTTCTTGGGAACACTGATGGTGGTTTATCCGCCCACATCCCCGACACACAGGACCTGGCAAGGAGACGCTGTGCACTATATGTTGGTCGAATGAATGGATGGTGACAATCATGGACAGAGCACCTCCCACACACATTACCCCGTTTATTAATTTAAAGAGCACATTGTATCATACTTTCAATTTGGTTTTGAATCAATCTTTTCTTTTTTCTTTTTTTTTTTTAATGGATGGCATCAATAAGTAAAGAAATGCTTAGTAACCACGATAGGAATTTTGGAAATTTTAGTAAAAAAAGAAAAATCTGGGAATTGAAAACTAAATCTTTTCAGTTGGGTGGGTGGTTGTTTTGGTTTGGTTTGTTTTTTAATGAAGTCAGGCAGATCTTGCATGTGCAGGTTTTGCATTGAAATCTTACAAGGTGGATAGATTGGAAAGTGCATTGAGCTGCTTCATTGCAGTGAAAAATATAATCTCGTGCTCGCACTGATGGTTATGATTTCGGACCTGCCTGCATTTTTCTCTGTGGTCACGTAGACGAACAAGGATCTCTGATCCTCAGATGACCTTATTAAATACATTACTGTGTTAGAGTTCAGATGAGCCATTTGATTTCCTTATTGTTATGTATTTACAAATTTAGCTTAATACCTCTTGAACTGCAATAAGAGACTATTTACTACTTCTCTGGATGTCGTTCGGAATAACGTTAAGGTGGTTGTATTTGTTTTGTAGGACCAGCGACACAGTAGTCCTTTCCCAGAAGGAGCACCTGCCAGTCACTCAGGTTGCGATGAGAGACCCAGGCCGACCATATTCAGAAGCGGCTTATGCACTGGGGCCCCTGCTCTGCTCGGGGGACAGTAAGTAGCTGCAAGAGGAGCCATCTCCACCCCTGAAATACATGTCGGTGTTTTAGGAGACATATGGCTGCCTGAGTTCATAAAAACACCGTCTATCTTAATAATCTGCATCTCATTAGGACTGTGTTAACTTATAAAAGAAGTGTATATTGGCGTTGTACTTGAGGAAGAAAATGAGAAAGTGGGTGTCCTCTATGTAGTATTTAAACCAGACTATGGCCGCGAATGTTCGCGGAACGATCTGAAACATGGTATCACTCGGTCAGCAAAATCTACTATCTGCCTAAGTATAAGTATTGGCTGAGTGCTGAGATGCCTAAAACGGGTAAGATAATGAGAAATGGGGTGACAGAAACTATCAAGTGTACCTGTTCATTAATATCCTCTGACAGTTCTGCAAACTTCAGCGGTCCTGACTCTCCTTACCCCTCCAACTGCATCTGGATTTCTCTTGGATCTTCCCCTCTCCCAAACTAACTGAAATAAAACATATCCACTCTACCTCTAATTCACTTCTTTTTAACCCCTTTGAGTATATTCTCTTCAGGCCCTCTCCTCCATCACTCCCTAACACTGCTTTTTCCAGTTGAGCAGTGAGATGGCGACAAGGCTAAATCCAAATTCTACTCTCAGGTGTCATCTCAGTTGACCTTTGGCCTCCTCTCCTGAGTCACTGTGATGCACGTCTTTATTTGGCTGCTGGCTTACCCACAAAATTCTGGGTTTTCCCTCCTTCCTTCCGCATGCCAGTGACATCCTATTGGGGTGCCCCAGGCCTACCTCCTCAGCCCTCTTGTCTCTGCTCTCTGGGGGTGAGCTGTTCCCAACAGGCTTGTGGCTTCACATTCCACGCTGAGGTCCGTGACTCCATCATCTCTCTACGTCAGGCCGCCTCCCTCCACTCCCACCTCTGCCATCAGCTGTACCTCTCTGCTTTTATTGCGATAGGCATTTCAAAATCAGTTTGTCAAAAAGAAGGGGAACAAATGTTGCATGGCAACTCCATTCCTTTGTTTAGATGGAAAACGTGACAGCCACTCGTAACTTCAGTCCTCTCTTAACATGCATTGGCTTCATCCACTAATACAAATCGTACTGCTTCGAACTTCAAAAAGAGGTCCAGCATCCCCCTCGCAGGGACGTGACTGGCCTGCTTGCAGCTGCCTCCGCCCACTTAGCCGAGATGCCATAGAACCGGGGGGGGGGGGGGTAAGTCAGGGCCCGTCAGTCCTCTGTCCCAGACGCTCCAGTGGCGCTCGTTTCGGAGAAGGGGCCAGAGTTCAACCTCCACCACTGCTGTGGTGGCCAACCCTTCCCAGGGCCCCGTAGGAGATGTTGCCATGTGAGGAAGTCCTGGCACTTCTGAGTCTTGCCATGGAGAAAGAAGAAGTCTCCTACTTCGATGACAAAAATATTGAGAGGTGGATAGTCACAGTGTAAAGAACTTATGACCGCGCCTTGACTGAGGATAGTACGAGGAATTGTTTTTCCCCCTCATGACTTTAAATGGCAGACTGCAGCTCTGTGTCTGGAGGAGACAGATTAAGCACGCCCACCTCATCTCTCCTGCTGAGTCCTCTGGAAAACATGGGCAGGATGCCTGAAGCAGTTATCCCAGGACCCCGGGAAGCAAGCAGCAGAAGGAAGTGAAACCGGAAGGCACCATTTACTTCTCCCTCCAGCATCTGCTGGCCAGCGCAGACGTGGGCCCTGGGAATGCACCCGAGCCAGGACTTCGGAAGGGGACTTGTGCTCTGAAGAGGGCACCTGGGGCTTAGAAAGGGTGGGAAGACTCCTCTCATTTTTGTTTTCTTTCTCCAGTCACTCATCGCTGGCTTATGAAAATACAATCAACAGACACTAATACAAATATGACAGAGAGGGTTGAATGAACTGATAAAGAGTTTAAAACAGCTATCATATAAGAATTTTAACAAGTGATCATGAACACTTTTGTGGCAAATAGAAAAAGAACATTTCACCAAAGAAATAGGATATACAAAGAGCTAAATGAAAACTTTAGCTGGAACTGAAATAAAAGATGCCCTGGGTAGGCCAAATTCTGGCTCTGAGATGAGACAGTCAATGGCCTCACTGATGGGAATGATTCATCTGATCAAAAGAAAGAAAAAAATCTAAAATGAACAGGGCCTCAGGGAACTCCGAGTCAACAACACAAGATCTAACATTCATGTAATTGAACATCCAGAAGCAGACAGAATAGTGTGGTGCTGAAAAATAAAAGCTGAAAATGAAAAATGTCCAACTTGTGCATGTCCAAGACTTGCGACATGTCACAGACTTGAGAAGTTGAATGACCTTGAAACAAGATAAACTCAGATTCACCTCCAGATGCATCATTACCAAGCTGCTGAAAACAAAGCCGATGGGGAACGTTTTGAAATCAACCAGAGGGAAGAATGATGCATCCTCTGTAGGTGAAGAGCTACTCATATGGCAATGACTGTCTCCTTAGAAATATAGAAGCCGGGAAGGAAGTGGCAAAACATTTCTCAAGGGCTAAAAGTAAAGAATTGTTGGTCTGGAATTCTATAGTCAGCAAAAATCTCCTTCAGGGATGAAGATAAAATAAAGAAATTCTCAGATGAAGGAAAGCTAAAAATATTCCTTACCAGAAGATATTTTAAAAGACTTTCTAAAGGAAGATTCAGACAGAAGGGAAAGGATATCAGAAGGAAATTTGGGACCTTAGGGGCATAAAATCAGCATTAGAAATGGTAAATATTGGGGTACATATAATAGACGATCCTCCTCTTGAGTTATTTTAAATATACCTATGGGCTGAAAGCAAAAAACACAACATTATTTCATAGGGCTTTTATGTCATACAGATGAAACACATTTGGCAACAATAAATAAAGGGGACTCAGTAAAGTGAGAATTGTTGGTGAGGTTTTGACATATGAGTCTAAATGGTTAAAATGTAGATTCTGAGCAGACTCCGAAAAGGTAAGTATATATATTGTCATTCCTAAAATAACCAATCAAGGAACTGCTATAGACAAACAAAAATAGAATACTAAAAAATGTTTAACCCAAAAGGAGATAGAAAAGGGGAAAAAGAAGAACAAAAGAATATAACAAACAGGAAAAAAATAATTAAATGATGGAATTAAATTAAACTTGTCAACATTTGTATTTATTATGATTGGTCTAATCAAACCAATTAAAGGATAGATTGCTATGACTCAACTATGTACCGTGTACAAGAAACTCGCTTCAAATATAATGAGGTCGTAAGTTTAAAAAGAGGGACAGGAAAAGATATTCTACACAAACACTAATTAAAAGAAAGTTGGAGTTTCTGTATTAAAGTTTTTGCTTGAAACCATAGAAAATTAATAGATACAAAAATGATTAAGAAGACACAAGAAACTTAAATGTGTGTACTAATAACTGAGCTTCAAAATGCATAAAGCAACAACTGTCAGGATGGAAAAGGGAAGTAGACAAATTCATAATTATAATTAGGGAATCCAATACTCCTCTCTCATTAACCTTTGGAACTAATGGGGGAAAACAAGCAAAGTGTACATAAAACCTGAATGTCACCACAAAGCAACAGAATTTTATTGACATTTATGGAACACCCTACCAACAGTAAAATACACATTCTTTTCAAATGCACATGGATATGTCATATTCTGTGTCACAAAACAAACTTGAGCACATATCAAATAAATCATACCAAATACATTCTCTGACATAAATGAATTAAACTAGAAACAAAGAGAGTGAGAAAGTCTCCAAACACTTAGAAATTAAACACCAAACTGCTAAATAATAAATGAATCAAGAAGTTCTTGACAGACATGATAAAATATATTGATCTGAATGAAAAGGAAAATACAACATACCAAAAATGGTGGGGGGCAGTTACGGCAGTGCTTAGAGGGGTATTAATAGCATTAAATGCTTGTGTTATGGAAGAAGAAGATCTCAACTCAATAATTTAAGCTTTTACTATAATAAATTAGAAAAAGAAGAAAAAATTCAAAATAGCAGAAGGAAGGAAATAATAAGAGAAATCAATTTAAGGCAGACAGCTATAAAAACAAAGCATATTTTTAAAAGATCAGTAAAATAGACAAGTCTGTAGCAAGACTGTTGAGAGAGAGAGAAGTATTACCAATATGAGGAGTGAAAGCTAGAGTATCACTACAGACCCTACAGACATCAAGAGTATAATAATGGCATATTACAAACAACTCTACACATGTAAGTTCTCCCACATAGATAAAACAGACCACTTCCTTGAAAACCACTAACTACTAAAAACTCACTCAAGGTAAATTAAACAACTAGAATCGACCAAAAGTATTGATGGAATTGAATCCAGTCTGACTTCACTGGTGAGTTCCACCAAAGAAGAAATAACAGCGTATTCACACAATCTCTTTCAGAAAATAGTAGAGGAAATTCTTGCCAACATTTTATGAGGACCAACATTGCCCTAATCCCCAAACTAGACAAAGAAAATGCAAAAAAAAATTTTAAAAAGAGATCACTTTGGACAACATCATCACAGTCACGTATGCAAAAATCCTCAACATTAGCCAAAAATCCAGGAACATTTAAAAGAATGATATACCATTGACAACTGGGGTTTACCCCAGGATACAAGACTGATTCAGTGCAGCTGACCCTGGAACAACATGGGTTTGAGCTGGGCAGGTGCACTTACGTGCAGATTTTTTATCTGTAAATACGGAATATCTGTAAATACAGTACGGTCCTATAAATGTGTTTTCCTTCTGATTTTCTTAATAATACTTTGTTTTCTCCAACTCACTGTATTATAAGAATACGGTATATAATACTATAACATCCAAAGCATGTGTTAATCAAGTGTTGATGTTTATTGGTAAGGCGTGCAGTTCAACCCTATGCTATTAGTAGTAGTTAAGTTTTTGGAGGTTCCAAAGTTACACGTGGATGTCCAACTGTGTGAAGGTCAGTGCCCCAACCCCCTTGCTGTTCAAGGGTCGACCATTTTTGGAAAGCAATCAATGTCATCTACCATATTAACAGTTTAAAGAAGAAAAATCACACCAGATGCTTTTTCTGCATCAATTGGTATGAACACGATCATTTGAATTATTATGATTATATTTTGGATTAAGATGATAAATTCACATCAGATAGCATTCAGAATAAAATTCTTAGCAAACTATGACTGAGAAGGAACTTTGTCATCCTAACAAAAGGTATCTGTATACGGACGGAACAGCTAGCATCGTAATTACTGGTGGAAAATGGAATCCTTTCCCCCTAAGAGTGGGAACAAGCTAAGGATATTCGATCTCACACTTCTGTTCTAAACTTCAGTCATCCTGGAAGCCCTAGCAGGACTGGAAGACCTAGCAGGAGGAGGGTGTGACTATAAGGGAAAAGCAAGAGGCAGTTTGGGAGGATGGAACTGTCCTTTATCCTGATTTTGGTGGTGGTTTTACAAGCCTATGCCTGTATTAAAGCTCATCTAACTGTACATCCCCCAAAAGTCAATTTGACTTAATAATAATCTTTAAATAATATCGTTTTCTAAAAAAGGCGGGGCATGTCCAGTGATTATCTCTCCACTCAATTGCAGTCTTGTCCGTCTTAAGGCTTGGAAGAGTCAGTGTTTGGAAATTCACATCGTGGTTGTATGTTTGGAAGAACCCCAACTGAAGGCTTGCGTAGATAATGAATGCATTTCATGGTAAAATTTAAAAAAAATTGCTAGAAATACAAAACGTGGCTGTTATTCTGTTTCCTTGCTGTTGTCACTGTCTTTTTTTCTTTTTGAAAATAGATTCATTTTGGAATTCCGCTTCCTTCAATACCGAGACCTCATACCTTCACTTCCCGACGTTCCGTGGAGAGCTCAGTGCTGATGTGTCTTTCTTTTTCAAGACGACGGCTCCTTCTGGGGTGTTTGTAGAGAACCTGGGGTTCACAGACTTCATCCGGCTGGAGCTGCATGGTGAGTCGCCCCCGGGCAAAGCCACCAGGTGCTCCGTAGTGAGCAATAACCACTTTGGGAACTTAATTCCCGATGCACTGCTCTGCTTTCTTTGTCACTTGTATTTCTTTAGTACATACTAAAGTTCCGTCATCTATTTTTTAAGATTATTTATTTGAGAGCGAGACAGCAGAGTTGGGAGGGGGGAAGGGGGAGAAAGGGTCTTGGTGCAGGGCTTGATCTCATGACCCTGAGATCGCAACGTGAGCCCACACCAAGAGTCGGACGTTTAACCAGCCATACCACCCAGGAGCACCTCGAGTTCTATTATTTTAAATCCTTATTTTTAATAGACAGGAAAACAGTGATTCACAAGACGCACGGCAGTCTGTCCAATTTCATGCTGCCCTAACTCTGTGTGCAGTAAGGATCTTCTAAACCAAACTGGTCCGATAACTACTCACTAAACTGCAGAGTCATTTCATGTACTTGGCTCGTCACGTCGTTCATGCATGTAGGCAAGGCTCAATTCCTTGCTTCCACATTTCACGGAGGGCTTCTTAAGTGAAGTATATGAGGATTTAAACCACCTTTAAATAAATTCACCGATACATACGAAGGCAGATCACAGGTTAGTTTTCTTCCCGCAGGGAAAGATCTCTGCTCCGTAGGGTTTAGCAAGACGAGGAGTACTCTCTGAGGAGGAATAGGGTAGAATGGCTTTGTTTTCCTTCCCCAGGGTACACTTTTATTCTCCCCTCCCAGCCAGCGCCAAGTGACATTTGCCTGCATCAGGGTCACCGTCCGCTCTCATAAGGAGCGGGTCACGCCGCTTCCCTCCCGTGTCTCGAGGCCGGATCTCCCCCCTCGGCCCTGAACCTGAACCGAGCTGCTCTCCTCTCTGTTCGCAGCTCCCGCAGAGGTGACCTTCTCCTTCGATGTGGGGAACGGGCGGTGTGAGGTCACGGTGCGGTCCCCCACGCCCTTCAACGACAACCGGTGGCACCACGTGAGGGCCGAGAGGAACGTGAAGGAGGCGACCCTGCAAGTGGACCAGCTCCGCAGCCAGATGCGCGCCGCGCCCGCNGGCCCCGCCCGCCTGCAGCTCAACAGCCAGCTCTTCGTGGGTGAGCGCGGTGCTGCCGGCGGGCCGTGCTGATGGACGCGCGGGGGGGGATGCGGGTGTCCACCCGGGACGGCAGCGGGGCGCCGGGGCTCGTGCAGGAGTCGGAGCTCGTGCAGGAGTCGGGGCTCGTGCAGGACCCGGGGCTCGTGCAGGAGTAGGGGCTCGTGCAGGACCCGGGGCTCGTGCAGGAGTCGGGGCTCGTGCAGGAGTCGGGGCTCGTGCAGGAGTCGGGGCTCGTGCAGGACCCAGGGCTCATGCAGGACCCGGGGCTCGTGCAGGAGTCGGGGCTCGTGCAGGACCCGGGGCTAGTGCAGGAGTCGGGGCTCGTGCAGGACCCGGGGCTCATGCAGGAGTCGGGGCTCCTGCAGGACTCGGGCTCTCTCTGCACCGGTTGCAGTTCAGTCCGTTTCCCCAGCGGGTCGTTCGCCATCGTGGTTCCCCTGGGTTTCCGGGTCACAGATGAGATAACGGAGGTCCCGAGAGAGCAAGTGACTTAGTCCAGAAACTCAAATAGAAGAGAAATCCCATCCCTGGTGGATGGAGTGTCAGGCGGGCCCTCAATAGTATTGATGACGTTCGTCTGTGTTAGTGACTTCTTATCAATACTATTTATAAAACAATTAGCAGTTTGCATCCAGTACTTCCGCGGCATGTCTCCGTGGAGCTGGGGAGGCCCCCGCGTGACCGTGACCGTGACCGAGTTCTCCAGTGTCCCCTCCAACACCGACCGCAGGACGACTCAGGTGGCTGCGCCGCCCTCCTCCGCCGCCCCGTCCTTGAGAATGAGGGGTGCAAAACTGGGGGCGCTGCGTTCTCGCAGCCAGTGCTTCAGTGATTAAAACTCCGGGTAGTGGAAGGCTTTCCTTTTCATTTACTTGCTTGGGTTTTTTTTTTAATACTTTTTTCTTTTTGTCAAAGCGAAAGCTAAGTTTTGCTACACTACTTTTCAGACAGCTCTATTCTAATTTGGAAACCAAGCGGATCAATGAGGTAGCTCTTACTTGGTCATTTCTCCTGTATTTTCAAGTAAATAAGGAGCTACTCCAATTAAGACCTGATCTAAATCGCAGACTAGCACGCAGTCTGCTTTGCCAGAGGACACCTACAGCTTCTGGGGGCTGGTGCTATGCAGCGAGTTGTGTGTGAGTGTGTGCGTGTGTGCGTGTGTGTGTGTGTGTGTGTACAATCCATGGCACATAAAACTCCACTTCAAGGCTTCACGTCAAGTCGTGAAACTGTGAATCCGTGAATCAAATTCAACAATTTTGTTTCCTGATTTGTCATCCTGAGCATCAATGAATGGAATTTCTTGGAGCGAAGTCTGTATGGACACCTACCTAGAATTGACATCCTCACGGAAATAATGTTTCCAGAGCTTGGGAAGCTGGCGGAAAATTCTGATCCACGTACCCCAAGCCCACTGAGTCGGAATCCCTGGGGATGAACCCCAACTCTGTTTAAGCAAGCACTTCCGGTGACCCCGGTGCTCCCAGATTTGAGATAAGGCTCGCGTGAGATGTGATAGGCAGAGAGCTACGCAGTGTTCAGTGAATATTACCTGACCTGACCTCAGAGCCAGCAGGCTGGAGCGAGGCAGGCCCTCTGCTTTCTCTTTCTCTGCTCACTCCTCAGTTCCTTTTTCACGATATTGTTAATGGGAGCGTTTCTAAGGGATGGTATCACATATACAATTTGTTACATACATAACAAATATGTAACAAAATATGTATAACAAAGGCACATACAAATATTGCATATTAAACATATATTATATATACATTTCATGTTACACATTTGTAATATATATTATATTGCAAAGATTTTCAACTATCTAACTTTATTGTGCACATCACAGTTTATGCACTCAAACTTAAAAAGGAGAGATGGTCTTTTTTTTTTTATGACAGAACCAATGTAAAAATATACAAATCTTTCTAACTATAACTTGAAGAAGTACTTTTTAGAATAAATATTTACCAAGGTCAACTCCAAAAGTATTTCTGTCAATGGTTTATTCGATATTGTTTGATGATTCGTAATATGTAATCACAGCCTATGTTTGCAAACTTGTATGTGTTTGTGAAGTTTCCAGCGGGTCTCTTTTTTGACATGATCGGTCCGGCCTCCGCTGGCCGTGGAGTCGAAACGCCACCCAGACAGCCAGCAGCGTGGTCACAATCGCAGTGTCTCCCCTGTAGGCGGGACGGCCACCAGACAGAGAGGCTTCCTGGGGTGCATCCGGTCGCTGCGGCTGAACGGACTGGCCCTGGACCTGGAAGAAAGGGCCACGATGACGCCGGGCGTGGACCCAGGCTGCCTAGACCACTGCAGCAGCTACGGACACCTGTGTCGCAACGGAGGGAGATGTCGGGAGAGGCCCAGGGGCATCGCTTGCGACTGCGCCTTCTCTGCGTACGACGGGCCATTCTGCGAGAGCGGTGAGTGGGCCCCACGGGCAGGACAGGGAGAGGGACTCCTCGTTTGGCTGTTGGCCTTGTGTTTCTGGCATTTGACCCTTTCTCTATGAAAGGCTAAGGCAGTTTTCTGTGATCGGCTAAGGGAGAGTTGTTTCTCTCCCTAATTCGTCAGTTATGGTTCTCTTCTTGAGAAGCTCATGACGACTTCTTGGATCCAATATCATCCGTGCAACACTGAGAAGAGCCATAACCCTAAGGATATGTTTACACGTGGCATTTGGTGCTATGCATTCTGAGATGAAGCGTTTTGTGGGCCATAATAAAATATTGTTACTCAGTTCGACATCGTGCAAATACGCGTGGGGATAAGTTATCTTTTTATCCATACTTGATTATTTTTTTAACTGGAAATATTTTCAAATTAAAAAAAACCAGCAGAGCATGACATTCTCATTTTCTCTCTTGAGATATTTAAGGGTTAGACATAGTGTGTAAATACACGTAGAGAAGACGTCGTGCTAACATAACAAAAATGAGTGTCATTCCAGAGATTTCTGCGTATTTTGGAACTGGCTCGTCAGTTATCTACAACTTTCAAGAACAATCTAATTACACCTTCAGCAAGAACTCCAGCTCCTTTGCAGCTTTGTTTCACGAGGACCTGACGCTGGATGGAGAAATGGCCACACTGAGCTTCCGGACCACAGGGGCACCCAGCTTGCTCCTCTACGTGAGCTCCTTCTACGAGGAGTACCTGTCCGTGATCCTCGCCCCCAATGGTGAGTGTCGACACTGTGAGAGCCATGGCTGAATTAGAAAATGAGGACCACAACGAGGGGGGCCCTTTAGGCGTTCCACTACAAGAAGGAAACACAATTGCATGGCTTGCCATTCTTGTTCTACTAGGGGTGGTTTATTTTTCATGATAACCCTCAAGTGTTTATCACTAAAGTTCGCATTTCCATGATTACATTTAAGATACATTTCTCCCATGGAAGTTTGATCATTTTAGGTATTTGATGCGCAGCTAGGCTTCTTGCTATTCTGGGAAGTCTTTCCTTCTGTACATGAATAAATTAGTTTTGCAATTCACTTTGAAACAAGATAGCTCATTTTGACGTGGAAAATATTTCCTCCTCCTTGTAAGCGAAGGAAAGAAGTATATTAATCTAAAATCCACTATTCCCGGGCGCCTGGGTGGCTCAGTGGGTTAAAGCCTCTGCTTTCGGCTCAGATCATGATCTCAGTGTCCTGGGATCAAGGCCCGCATCGGGCTCTCTGCTCAGCAGGGAGCCTGCTTCTTCCTCTCCCTGTCTCTCTGCCTGCCTCTCTGCCTACTTGTAATCTCTCTCTCTGTGTCAAATAAATAAATAAATAAAATCTAAAAAAAAATAAAAATAAAAAATAAAATAAAATAAAATAAAATCCACTATTCCTAGGCATCAGATGAATAGGATTGTTCTTTACTCATCAGTGGCTGAGAAACCATTCATGGCATTATCTACCTACAAAGAAAAGTGGGACGGGAGCCACCCAACTCATGGCCACCAAGTCTTTCCAAGACTGTTCCAGATGGAGAATTAGACTGAGGTTATAACCTTGCTTCACAGAGAGGAAGGGCAGAGACCTACTTTCTGGAAGATCTATTACAGACAGTACGGGAATTATGGGACAGTGGGCATCCCTGTGAAGGACATCAGGAAATTTAGATGTTGTAGCAAGTCATTGGTCTTTCCTCTGTTTCTTGATTATGGCAGAAACTTTAGGGAAAAAATTCTGGTTGTGCAAAAAAAAAAATTCATTATGCAAATGTCAGCAATACATTAAAATGCATTAAAATAAGTCACATTAAAAGAAGTGATGCTTATAGAAGCTGAATGTTAATGCAATATTGCTTGAGGTTTTACCATTTAATACTATGAATACCATATGAATAATTAACTTCGAGCCTAGCTCCGAGTTCTCATATGCTTAACTTAGACTTTTTCCTTGCGTTAAGGAAAATGGAAGAACTTGGGAAAAGACCGTTTGGTCTTGACTTTTAAAATAGCATAATCAGATTCTGAATTCGGCCAGGAATAGCACACAAATGATCACTCTTCCAGGAACGAGGACCTTAAGCAAATGCTAAAAAAATTCAAATTATAGGGAATAAAAACAAAATGTGCTTTAGAGCCTGCATTGACAGTTTTTATAAAATTCCATTTTCAGTTAAAAATGTCATTTTTTTTTTTTTTTTTGGTCTTCTTTAGGAAGCTTGCAGATCAGGTATAAACTGGACAGACACCAAGAACCTGATGTTTTTAACTTCGGTTTTAAAAACCTCGCCGATGGGCAGCTTCACCAGGTGAAGATTCACAGAGAAGCAGCAGTGGTCTCCGTAGAGGTAAGGGGCAGATTCATCGCCACAACAGTGTTCGGTGTATGACCTCCAGAAAGATTTGATAATAAATCCTAGTGCATTCAGCACAGTCTTTCCATAAAGTCCTGGGGACAGAAAACATAGTCAAAGCGTTTTCTTTAGCAATGTTGTTTGTTTGTTTAGCAAGAGGCTGACAAAGTTCTTATTAATATTTGACCACTTAAATGCCAAGCTGTCCTCGTCGGTGGGGGAATGTTGTCTCGTTTCCACGTTCCAGTGGAAGCCTCTTGCCATCTGACTACAAAAGAGCAAGGGCTGCAGAAATGTAAACACAAGGGAAAAAGCAAGATTTTGCTTAAAGTGGGAATATATTTTTTAAAAGCATCAGTGTTTCAATTATTCATTGTCGCTGGGTTTTGAAGAATAACCTTTATATCTTGAATCTATGTGAATAATACCTTTTGCGGCTTGTGTTACTAATTTCTATTTGAAATAAGTAAAAGCTTTAAGGTTCGAAATAGCTTATTGCCTCTCTTTGTGGATTGTACCAATTATAGATCCCTAAACCATGAAGACAAATAAAGAGGAAAGAATAGGCAATGGGGTGGTGTGAAATCAGAGGTATTATAAAAATTGTTACAAAATCGTTTTCTTTTTTCACCGTTGTGATAGCGCAAACGTATGGCTCATTTTTACCCTTTTGTTGGCCTCCCTCGGATTCCCATTCTCTTATCATCAAAATTGCTCGCCATTTTGATGTTTGCTTCTCATGGAATATTTAATAGGTTAACCAGAATGCAAGAAGACAAATCATCCTGTCGTCAGGGACAGAATTCAATGCTGTCAAATCCCTTATGTTGGGGACAATTTTAGGTAAGTGTCAGTAAGAGCGTCGCTACCACCCTCCCGCCGCCCCCCCAACCCCATGGCATGGATCAGAAGTGTAAGGTTGCAAACACAGGAAGGATTCATCATGCTGAGAGAAGCTTCTTGTTGTATTCATGGTTTCCCAGTGAGTGACAAGGTAGAAGCTGCTCTTTGTCTGAGTGTGCCTGTAATCACCAGTGAGGGCTGTCTGCTGGGTGAGCCAGAGTGATCCCTGAGAAGTGTCTCCACACTTACCCTCTCACTTGGCAATCGAGCAGAATGAAACTTGATGTTTTTCTAACAATTGAGGAAAGGCAAAATCAAAGCAGGTATCATGTTCACAAATTATATATTAATTAGGGGTCAGATGCAGAAATCGTTCAATGATAAATACAGATTTACATTTACAAGAAGAAAAGGCTTGCATTTTCTTTTAGCAAATGAATACGTGTTGGGTGTTAGGCTGGGCCCTGCTCTGAGATGTGTTCAATGCTCTCAGCTACTCTTGGAAGGTCAGGACCTGAAGATCCCACACACACGCTTTGTAGGGCTGTGAGTTATTCTCCATAAAAGTAGCAGAGTAAAAGCATGCTATACTACTTAGGCTTTCTTTTCCCCCTTGTCACCAACAATTAAATTGAAATAAAAATAAATTTTGAAAGGTATCTTTTCTTTTCGATGGTTTATATTGTAAACTGTACGAGCTATCGATATTGAAAGTTATTTGGGAGAAATCCTCTGGCGATCTTGGGTTTTATTCCTGCTCTGGTACGTGACCCCCATCTGGCTGTTTAGGCCTAGATAATTCATGGACTCTTCATTACCTTCTCAGCCATTTATACATTGATTCTTTGACCATTTCTTCAACCCCCGGCATATATAACACCCTACAAACTTTGGAGATTCAGAGACAGCCCATGAGTGCATGTTCAAAATAGGGTGAGAAGCACAGTAACTATTAAAATAATGACAGTTTTCAAAAAGATGATGGGCAAAAAATCACGAGTTCTTATTTTTCAGAGGAAACGTAACAAATCCCAGGGTGCCCTTGTAAATGGTATAAACAAATGCGCATCGTTTAGATAGAGGGTAACCGGAAGCTCCATGTTGGTCATGCGAAGTTACAGGTGCAGGTTACGCCGCCGAAGGAGGGTCCCGGAGTTCTTTGCTGTGAAAATATAGTTTTAGCATCACGTCATGAATAGTAACCTCAGGCTGAAGTGGTGGTCCTGCTTTCTAATCGTGCCTGCAGGTAAAGATAAAGACAAAGATAAAGGTAAAGATAAAGAATCGGCCTCCAGTCTCCTCCGCACAGGCAGAGTCACCCAGCAGTTAGCGCAGGAATGCAAAGAGCAGTTGTCTCCCGTCAGTGTCGGGAGAAGTTTCCCCCCTTCCCACTGCATCCCCTTGGAGAAGGAGGGGACTATCTCAGCCTCTCGTGTGTGACTTTGGATGTGTTTTCTAGGCGTTTCTGGACATCCAGGTTTTCGTGATATGAGTAGATTGTTTTTATTCTTTTTCCAAGCTTTTATTTAAGTTCTAGTTGGTCGACATACAGTGTAATATTAATTTCAGGTGTAGAATTTAGTGATTCGTCCCTTAGATAAAACACCCAGTAGGGTTTTTTTATTCTATTTAAAACAGTGGCAAAAAAAAGGCGTGGGGGGGGGGCACCTGGGTGGCTCAGTCGTTAAGCCTCTGCCTTCGGATCATGATGCCAGGGTCCCGGGATCCAGTCTGCATCGGGCTCCCCACTGGGCAGGAAGCCTGCTTCTCCCTCTCCTGCCCCCCCTCCCCTCTCCCCCTCCCCCTGCTTGTGTTCCCTCTCTTGCTGTCTCTCTGTCAAATAAAACAACAACAACAAAAACAAACAAAAAACAGTGGCATAGTGTAAAAAAACCACAAGAACTGAGAAAACCATGGAAAGAAGTCAAAGCCCACGTCGAGTGTCACAGAACAGTGGGGTGGAACCCCATCCTCGACTGCCAGCTGAACGGTACAGTTGTTTTTAATATCCAAGTGGAAAAGGATTCGCTCCCTTTCTATCTGATACTGAGCTCCACTCTCTGGCCTGACAGTTACTATCCTTGGTTTGAACCGAGTGAGGAATTGATCATCTTAGGGGTGTGCAAGCCCCGGAGCTCGGCTTACTTCCCTGCAGTCTGTGAGTGGAGTGATGGCCCCGTCTGGCCACAGCAGTGTCCTCCCTCCTTCCTTGCTGGAACAGGTGTCTGTGTGCACTCTTTCCCAGCCATGAGGACAGACAGGGTCAAGGAACAGAAGGAACACACCACACACAACTGGCTGCCCTCAGTGACTCCGGCCTCTCACAGGAGAGATGATGCAGGTTCAGAAGTGACCATGGCACAAGGTAGGAAGTTGCTAGCACGAAGTGTGAAATTGACAAATATCTTTAAAGACAATTTAATTTATTAGCTGTAAAGAGATATGCCATAGATTATGGAGATTGATTTAATGACTGAACCGCCTTATATAAAGGGAATCATTTTAATAAAAAAGGAGAATAATACATTTTATCATATAAATTTTTATTTTCCTACAATTTCATGTATAGAGGGCAATGGCACGGAATTGAAGATGTTCATGTTTCTATTCAAGAATGGGATAGTCAAAAAGCACCTCTCTCAGGCTATAAAAATTAAAGTTGAAATTCAGCAATGAAGTTTATTGCCCGAAGCCATTGAGTCTAATAAAATTATAAATATTCATTTCATCTGTACCTAGAGGTATGCATCTTGATCAAAGGCTAATAAAACTTACCGTGCTTTGGATAACTTTATTTCAGGAAAGCTTCTAGTTACCAGTTAGTAACTATGAGAAGACAACTGTTTTGTGTGCAGCTCTGGAAAATATAAGCTGAGCTTCCTTTCATAAACTTACAGTAAAATAGACCAACAGATTGGCTAATAAAGAGCCATTGATTTTCCAAAGACAGTTGTCCCAAACGATAGCAAACTATCCAGTACATATTTCTGGTTAGCTACTTTGACTCAGTGAGATATCCATTCATTAAAAAAGCTTTGGTGGTCCCTGATGTGCACTCGTACTTCCCTGGACATTTTAAATGCCTAGCAACAAGACATACTGTACCTGCCCTCAAAGCACTCTCAATATAATAGGGAATATAAAAAATAAAATAGTGTTCAAGATAAATCTAATTTTTCATTATCATTATTTACGCTAATATGCTTTGGGAAAAATGGTTTAGGATCATCTTCTATTTTTTTTTTTTAAAGATTTTATTTATTTATTTGACACAGAGAGAGAGAGATTACAAGTAGGCAGAGAGGCAGAGGCAGGCAGAGAGACAAGGAGAGGAGGAAGCAGGCTCCCTGCCGAGCAGAGAGCCCGATGTGGGCCTCGATCCCAGGACCCTGAGATCATGACCTGAGCCGAAAGCAGAGGCTTTAACCCACTGAGCCACCCAGGCGCCCTAGGATCATCTTCTAAATTGACAAGCTGCTCTTGTTCTTCCCATCCTTCAGTGGTCTTATTAATGATTTCTAATCAGGTTAAGTGTTCCCAGTTACTGTAAAATAATTTTAGTAAAATCCTAGTTTAAATGCAAATCATTAGGTTTCTAATTTTCTGTCTAGTCTTGACTTGGATGTGGCCTGTAGTCCTAAAGGAAGAGAGCTTTAAAATACAACAACTCATGCAGGTGCCCTGGCATTTTCACTAAGTTTTATTTTTCTAAAGACTTTTGCATAAATGGTAGTCTGTTGATTTTGTCTTTTGTGCATTAAAGAACAACAACAGCAAAGATCCCCAAAATATCAAAACAAAAATCTGTTTTGAAGGGTGCAGAATAAAGATGTGCCCTTCTTTTTGTCCTGGGAAAGAATACAATAGGTTGAATGTAGTTCAAATCAATATAGTCGTGTAGATAAACCTTAGTGGGTTAATTTTCTATTTGGGGAAAAGAAATCCACCAAAGGATCTTATGTTGAAATGGAACTCCATATATGAGAATTGGATAATAATAATCTGTGGAGATTATCTACTGATACCTTCAAGGACAGACTACAGTTTAACTATTAAAAACTCCATTGATTTGTGTGACATAAGTTTGCTAGGCTCTGCCTAAGAATTTATCTCATTTAGGAGGAAAGTCATGGAGTGGAAGACACAACAAATTTATAAAACTTTAGCAATATGAATCTAAATGCAATGATCCTCAACAAAATATTAGCAAATCCGGTCCAGTAACTAGAAAAATTGTTATATATTATTTTGACCAGACAAGATTTACCCCAGGAATTTAAGGTTGGTTCAACAGATAAAAAGCATCAATGTAATATACCAAATTAATAGAATGAAGGACAAAAACCACATGGATACCTCAATAGACATAGAAAAAGCATTTGAAAAAAACCCACTGTGCTTTCATAATAAAAAAACAAGGTAGGAATAAAAAGAAACTTCCTTGCATGAAAAAAGACATCTGCAAAAACCCCATGTCTAACATCACACTTAATGGAAAATAATGGAACTCTCTCCCTAAGATCAGTAATAAGATAAGGATGTCTACTCTCACCACTTTCCTTCAAGACTGTAGTACAGGTTTGAGTGAGGGCTACAAGGCAAGAAAAAAGAGTAAAAAGTATCCAGAATAAAAAGGAAGAAGTTAAACTATCTCTATTTGTAGAAAACGTGATCTTGTAAGGAATCCATGGAAAAAAGCTAATAGAGCCAGTACACAGTTTGAGCAAGGATATAAGATCAATACGCAAAAATTTATTGTATTTTTTATACTAGCAAAGAATAATGCAAAAATGAAATGAAGACTGAAATGTAAATTCCACTTTTAAGAGCATCAAAAGGAATAAAACACCTTGGAATAACTTTAACAAAAGAAGTGTAAGACACATACACTGGAAACTATGAAACATTGCTGGAAGGAATTATGGAAGATTTACATACCTAGAAAGACATCCATGTTCATGGATTGGAAGTCTTAATATTGCCAAGATGGCAGTGCTCCTCAAATTGGTCTACAGATTTGATACAATTCCTATCAAAATCCAAATGGCAAGTTAATCCCAAGTGCATATGGAAATGCAAGGGACTCCAATTAGCCAAAACAATCTTGAAAAGAAGAATGAAGTTGGAGGTCTCACCTTTGATTTTAAAACTTGGTACAAAGCCATGGATATCAAAACTGTGTGCTGTGGGCATAAGGATAAATATACTGACCAATGGAATAGATTGAGAGTCGAGAAATAAAACACTTATTGCCAATTGACATTGGACATGGGTGCCAGGCCCATTCAGTGGAGGAAGAGTAGTCTCTTAAACAAACGGTACCGAGCCAACTGGACATCCACAGGTTAAAAAAGCGATGTTGACCCTACCTCACACCATTTAGAAAAATTAACTCCAAATGGATGATACTCCTAAATGTGGAGGCTACAATTACCAAACTCTAGACTAAACTATGGTTGTTCATTTTTCTGACCTTGGGTTAGGCAATGGTTTCTTAGATAAGGCTTCTCAAAAGCACAAGCAGCAAGATGAAAATAGATAAGTCAGACTTCATCAAAACTAAAACCATAGTAATTCAAGAGACACTACCAAGAAAGTAAAAAGGCAATCCACAAAATGAGGAAAAACATTTGCAAGTCATGTATCTCGTAAGAAATTTCTGTACAGAGCATACAGAGCTCTTACAACTAAACAAAAAGACAAATAACCCAATTTAAAATTGGTCAAAAGATCTGGTCAAAGGTCAAAATCAAAGACATTGCTTTGAAGAAGGATTACCAATCTTGAAAAGATACTCAAAATCATTAGCCAGCAAGGAAATGCAAATCTAAACCATAAGATATCACTAAAAAACCATAACAAGTGTTGTGGAGTATGTGGAGAAATTTGAGCACTTGTACATTGATGATAGGAATGTAAAATGGTGTAGCCTCTGTGGAAAAGTAGTTTGGCAGTTTATTTGAAAGCTAAACATGGAGTTACCTTATGACCACTCATAGGTATAGACCCAAGAGAATTGAAAACGAGCGTCCAGACACAAAAAAGTGTATACAAATCATCACAGCTGTGTTCTCCACTAATAACCCAGAGTGGGAATAACCCCAGTGACCATCAACTAAGTGATATAGTGTTACTTTTTGTGGCCAATAATTCACTGTATACCACAAAAGTGGTATACAGTGAAATATTGGCCATAAAATGTGATGAAGTACCAACACATGATACAACAGGGATGACTCTTGGATGAAAACATTATACGAAATGAATGAGGATAAACACAGAAAGTCACATACTGTATGATTTATTTTGTATGGGATGTCCAGAATAGGCAAATCCATAGAAACAGAAAGTTTAGGTTTGCTCAGGGCTGGAGAAGGGCTGGAATGGGATGTGGAGTCTAATGTGTACTGGGTTTCTTTTGGAGTGATAGAAAGATTCTGTGAGTGAATACCGGTAATGGTTTTACAACTTTGTAAATATACAAAATCCCCCTGGATTGTACACTTTAAAAGGGTCAGTGTGATGGTATGTGAATTATATCTCAATAATAATAAAAAAAACTATTAGAGATTTATTTCTTTTGCCAATACCTCTTCTGCACACGCAGCTGGGAGAGGTGAGTGATGAGACGTAACTGGGTGTTTTATTTTCAAGTGTGAATGAGTTTGCTCAAGAACAGGGTGTGATGGGAGATAGGGGGGAGAGAACTGGAAGGGCCCCGAGTTCAGGGCTGCAGGAACAGGGCAGGGCCACATCGGGAGGGCTGCACAACTTTGAAAAGGACTAAGGAACTGCTTACATGTCGTTATGCGAAGAGTTGATATTATATACTACAGACTAGTCTTCCAGCAAGTGCCCACTGGCATTGCTTGCTCAAGGCCCATCGGGTCCAAAATTACCCCTGATTTCTTCTCAGGTGTTAGTTGCAACTGCTGGGAGAGTCTGCTGCTCAGTGGGCATGTGTTTTGGGGAGGAAGGAATAATTCATTCGCTTCTTTCTGACTCTGAAATTCAGGTTTTTCCAGCTCTGAATTGTTGGAAAGATGGACTGGAAAAGTCTGTCTTCTACTTGTTTTCTAATTATGTCATTTATCTAGAATTTTAAAAATGTTTGACCTCCTAAAGGAAGGTCGACACTGCTCAGCCTGGTAATGCGCACCCTCAGTGCCCTGGGCAGCCGAGGATGGGCTGGGTGACTGGGCCACGCTCCTCCTACCATAGTGGGGGTGAGAGAGAGACTTCTTCCTGTACTTTGTGTGGGGCTAGACCATGAGCCTGCAGGCCCGCTGCTCGGTATGGGGCAGAAAAGACACAGCCTCCAGCTTGCCAAGGCCCCCATATCGTGTAAGACCCCCAACCATGGAGTCTTCATTAGCAGACCAATAAACCAACAGGTATAAAGATAATGCCACCCCTAAGAAGACGGGGAGGAAGATTAAAGACAACAAATACAATTCCCACATCAAAGTAGAGCCATTAAAGAAGACAGAACACAAGCCCAATGAAACTTGGCACTCAAGGACATTTGAAAAAGTCACATGTGCACATCCAACTCTGGGGGTTAAGGAAATACGGGTTTTCAAGATTTCACAGAGTCACCTGAAGGCGAGAATCATCACTGGGTATCATTAAGCAGTGGCCTGGATAGTGGCCTGAATATTATAGAGATGGACTATCTCAAACCGCAGAGAAAAAAGGTTAAGAGAGAGAGATTAGGAGGGAAAATAAGAGAAAACCTAACGGGAATAATTAGAGATCCAGAAACAGAACTGGAAGCAAAGACAGTAATTACGCATGAAAAAAAAAATTCTCTGAGCTAAAGGAAAACTGGAGTTGCAGATTGAAAGAAGATATCAGTTCTGATGAGAAAAGACATACAACTGGGAAAAATCTCCGAATGGCAAAACCCACAGATAAAAATCTTCCGAACTTTCTAGACAGAAGTTACTACAATGAAAAAATAATGATTTTGGCATCAGCATCTAACTTCTCATTTGTTACAGGGGGATAAAAAAATGATGTGGGTTATCGTTAATATTGCTGAGGAATGAGCCACAACGAGAGCATCTAATATATAATGTATTTGACAAGGTTAAGAAAAGATATTTTAGATAACAAGGAAGGATGGAGATTAAATATTGACCATGCCTCCCATCTGAGGAAAATACTAGAGAATTATTCCAGTCAAAAAATGAATCACAACCATGACCTCAGGATGGAAAAGATGAAGGCAACAGGAAACTTTCAATGTGTATCGATACCCAATAAGCATACAAAGTCATGGCTAGAGCTATGGGATTAAGAATAGGCTACGTGGGCACATAAGCCCACCCACACATGTCCATACCCACAATCCACATACGGGCATCAATGTCAAGTACAGATTCTTGACTGCCACATAGTGGTCTACTGATGTTTCTTTCTTGAGTAATAGCACTGCCTACAGTTTTTAAATTTATCTTTAAAAATAAATTTGACAAAATTAGTCCAATTACTAATTGAGATTGATGTCTGCCCAGGATTTGTTCTGTGACCCTAGCCTGGTAGGGCTCATGTCATACTTTGACCAGGAAAGCAAGTGTTGTCCGGTTCCTGTTTTTGTTCAGTGGCTGGGACTTTTAATTGGCCTGTAGTGTCTTGTTTTTGATTTTAGTATTTTAGCGTCGTGGGAGTCCTATGTTACCATTATAGTGTTTTCCCATTTTAGTTCTTCTTGACATTCTCTTAACTCTATTCAAGCAGTGATGCCTTTCTTTACGGAATATACATCGTCTGAATGCAAAAAAAAAAATAGTGATCTTTCAAGAACTCTATTTTTTATTTTTTTAAAGGTTTCATTTATTTACTTGAAAGAGAGAGAGTGCGTCAGCACTGAGGTGGGGGTGGAGAAGGTCAGTTGGAGACGGGAGAGCAGACTCCCCACAGAGCAGGGAGCAGGAAGGGGCTCCATCCCAGGACCCCGAGATCACGACCTGAGCCAGAGGCTGACCCTGAACTGACTGAGCCACGCAGGTGCACCGAAAGAACTCTTTAATTGAAAGTAATCACTTAATGGTCTCAAGCTTCCTTGACTTCACTCTAGGAATCTACCTGGAATTCATCATACATAAAGCTCCTTGATGCCCCCTGTAATCAGCCTGGCCAAGACAGCTGTATGTTTTAGAAAGTTGCTTATTAGGGTTATAACAATGTAAACGTGCCCCTCATTTTAGTTGCTTTTAGAGGTCTTTTCCGTAGCACTTAGAGTACCCCTCAAAAACTCACACTCAAAGGAAACGGACATCATCCCCTAAGAGTTCATCTACAACATCAAGAAAGACTGGATTACAGCTGAGATTCTCAGGGCGAACTTAGAGACCAGCTATGACACTAACCAAAAAAACACTTGTAGAGTCTATAGTATATTCTGTGGAAGGTAGACGCATTCATTGCAGTAGAAAGAAGAGTATAATGACCCTCAGTTACCCATCCCTTAATGCGAGCGGTTATGAACATGTCCCAAAGCTACTCGCAGAATACAAGAGATAATATCCCGTCGAAAGGGGGGTTACTATGACCAGCCTGGATCCAGGTCGCCCCACCTGAGAGACACTGGTTTTCTAAAATCGAGTGCTAACTAGCTTCCAGCAGGAATAAAAACACGCGTGGTGTCGTGCTGCGAGCCTCTGCAAATGAGTCCAGAGCAGGCCCCGCCCGTGGAGGCCGCAGGGTAAACTCCAGGTCGCTGTGCGTGGTTGGTAGGCAGAGGCGTCGCCCGGCTAGTGGACACACCGACGCAGGGGGACTGGGGGCGCCCTGAGCACCTGCACCGCGGAGGCTAATCGTCCTCCAGGTGCAGGGACCGGTGTTCCGCTCTCCCGGCCCCTCGCGGCTCCTCTTCAGCGAACCAGCCTTGGCCAGGTCACCGCGAGGCCGGGGCCGCGGTGCGGAGCCAGCCGGGGCTTCGGGAGAGCGGACAGAGCCCGCCGCCGTGAAGCGGGGAAGGCAGCGGGAGGTGGGGTCCCCCGTGGACCGGCCGCTAGGGAGGGGCCTCTCCGGGGCCGAGCGCGGTGAGCCGGAGTCCAGGGGGAAGGGCTCCCAGGCCCCGTCGCCCCAAGCTCCGGAGACCTTTGGCTGTAAGCACCTGGATCACAGGCCGCGAACGCCGTTACAAACACTGCAAGGGCCCTCTGAAAAGCGCGATGGCAGAGGATTTAAGCTCTTTTCGGGGCCGACCGCATCCCGGGAAGATGGGCTCGCCCCCAGGCAGGGAGCACCCGCGAGTGACCACCCGAGGCCGCAGGGGCCCGGCCTGGCTGTCTCCCCGAAGGGAGGCGGCGCAGGGCTTCGGAGGGAGGTCGGCTCGTCGCCACCGTGCAGACGCGGGCCCGGCCTGCGCCCCCCGCGCCCTAACGCGCGCCCCGCTTCTCTGCCCGCAGA
>LNAC01000335.1:1692669-1714196 GCA_002007465.1 Ailurus styani
CCACCCGCCCGCTCGCAGGTGGCGCAGGTGCGTGCCCCTCCGCCCGCGGCCCTGCACCCGTGCCGGCCCCGAGCCGCCCCAGCCCCCTGCTGGCCCGCCGGCCCGCGCTGGCCGCGCTTCGGCGTCCCCTCCCCCGGCGCGAAGCTCGGCCCCTCTGTCCGGGGCTCGCGAATGCCTCCAAAGTCGCCTTTCCCTCTCGCCTCTGTCTTTCTCCCTTTTTCTACTGTAGGTGGTTCTGGACCAACAGATGGGGGAGAGCCCTTAGTTCATGCTGACAGAAGTGACTCTGCTGTCATCGGAGGTAACAGGGCTGTGAATGACCCGGTCCTTGGCGTTGCTGTCACTGTTGGCATAGACCAGAAAGTGTCTGGGAATCCGAGCTGATGTGCGAGGTCAATGGACGGCCACGTACCTTTGCTGATGTTCTTGGTGGGACTGTGCCCAAGTCAGCATCTGCGGGGGCTTCGTGGAGGGAACCCACGGTTCCACGGAGAGACTTTTTAAAGGAGAGTTGCCAAACTACAGAATACTAAGGTTTTTTCGTTTGAAAATACCCATTCATATTTCTCAGGAGATATATATATATATATATATCCAGGTGTGTGTATATATATATATATATACCTATATAAATATATATATATTTATATAGCAGATTCACTTTTATTTCTTCGATTCAGAATAGCCATGGACCTCTCAGTCCATTAGCCCAAAACTTTTAAAAATAATTTTAAAAGTAAAATATTAGGTGAGTTTAGAAGCACCTAAACTATGCAAATTGTCATTTTCATAAAGATAGAAAACTTAAAGATTTTTCTAAACGTAAATATACAGAACTGTTTCTGGCTTCAGTCTTATCTTAGATTTATATATATTTATAAATATAATTATTCCTATATAATTGTATTATATATGTACGTTTAATGTCACATGTATTCTATATATGTGATGTTAAAACTGGATATGATAGAGCTCTTTAAAGCAAAGTCCTATAGCTAAACTATATATGTATTTAAATATATATTCACATATAATATAGATTTATATTTTCTATCTATTTATATATATTTGAAGAGGTTAAAGTAATTGCATCTTAAATATCTCCCACTGTATTCTCTGACACAGAATTTATTTAGGTCTGCTTTAAAAAATGAATATTCAAGTTTCCTCCTTAGGATTCAAAGAACGTTTACATTTATTTACTTAGATTATTGAAATGTGTCAGTTGCAAACTCTGCTTGCTAAGGAGGAAGTGATCTGCTCTCCATTCCATTGCTATTCCAAATAAGGGAATTAGTCCTCGAGCTGGGGGGTGCAAGTGGGTGTCCACTTTTCAGGCAGATCAGATTGGAACTGCTCATTTGGCTTCTGTTCATCAAGATGCCAATTTTCTCCAGACTATTAGGAAGGTAATCAGACATTTTCAAGTGCTGACCAAATTATGTAAGAATGTTAACAAGTCCATTCCTATCTTAACTACCTCTATTTTTGTAATGAATGAGGTATGTGATCCCCTGATTTCACAACTCCAAGGACAAAAAACATATGTTATTTATACTGTATACCTAAAAGGAATACTTTTGTGTTAAAGTATAAATCACATCTTTTTTTTCTGTGCCTGTAATAGTTTTTTTTTCTTTTTTTAATTTTATTTTTTCAGTGTTCCAAGATTCATTGTTTATGCACCACACCCAGTGCTCGATTTAATACATGCCCTCCTTAATACCCACCACCAGGCTCAAATCAAATCACCCCTTGATTTGTTAAATCAAATCTTAATCCTGAACTGTTCTCATTTATTTTGAATGAGAAGACTTCACGATAATGTAAAAACTGATTTAAAATAAATCGATTTAAATGTGATTAATATTTTCAAAATAGGAATTAAAGTCCAAAAATGCAAAATGTCATGGTTGGTGCCATTTTTAGAGAAAGCAATGATGATAGTCAAGTTGATGCTAGAACAGAAGATGTGGTCTTTGGAGCTTTATTGCCTTTGGTTTAATATCACTGGCAAGTTATACAAAGTAAATAAGTCGCACCAATATTATTCCCCGGAGAAATCCTACTTGGCTCCTGATAGACGGGGTGGAGAATCAGAGCACGTGGAGTGTTAGGGTGGTAACAATTCAGGTTACTGGCCCCTGCAATTCACTCGGATCTGCCTTCGATCTGTGCGGTGGCCGTTTGCTGCGTGGTTTGTCAGCTGCCGAGTATATTGACCTAGAGGGTAGAATTCTGGGTAGAATTCTAAGCCCTTTGTTGGATTGATCACTGACTGCACCCACATGTGAAGTACTTAGTCTGTTTAAAGAATTACTCCAATAGGTGGATCTCTCTACATTCCGCACTGTGCTTTATCACCTTCTCCTCTTGCAAACAAAGGGAACAATATAGGAAAAAGGGGAATTAACCTAAATAATGTTCACAACTGGCACACCAGGGATCACGGAGTGTTTCTTGCCAAGGGATCCATCATGTCGATGGACAGATAGAGAAAGAGACAGATGTGTAGATGGAGAGGCAGGCAGACCTAAGTGCTTGTCACAAACACATTTACACTGGAATTGCTGAAAGGAAGGTAAAGGAAGGCGTCTGACGCCTTATTCAAATCCTCTCAGGCTCTTCAGAGAGCAGATGAAGACAGAGGTTATTCTAGGACCCTACCAAATCTCTCAGAACAAACAAGCTAGTAATCAATTACATACATAACAACATCCTGGGTGTTTGAGAATAATGGTGACAGTAATTGCATAATCAAGTGGCCTGATCATTGTTATTGAGTTACTGTCCCTGACACTAAAATTGAACATGATGTAGCTCTTCAAAGCAAAGTCCTGTAACGAAACATAAAAGTAATTAAAGCAACTCTACTGTTTGTTCTCAAGTGAGATGCAAAATATATTGAACGTGATGACTATTCTACTTGTTAATATTTAAGAATCTTTCGAAAGGTTCTTGAGCACCTGCTCAGGATTCCCCGTGACCAAACACACCCAACCAAGCTTCAGGTCTGTTGGGCTCCGTTATGCTTTTTCATCTCTGTCCCAGAGCATAGTGAAGAGTCTTCATTTGACAACACAAATTTTGATTCACATAACTAAACAGTAATGCGTTTTCTAACATTTGCTAATTGGAATATTAATGTCTGTGTCGGTCATCTTAAAAGTGTATTGACTAGTGAATGTTTTTTTTTTGGTTCCTCCCTGTTTTGGTGTTTCATTCTTTATGAATATGGTAGCTTGAGCAAACACTTCTAGGCCTCATTTGACCGTCCCAACCCTGGCAGTGCTTTAAAAAAATCTGAGGAACTTTTAAAACAACACTGATGTCCAAGCCTCCCACCCGAAGATTCTGAGCTGTCGTCTGCCGTGCAGCCAAAGTTGAGAACCACTGACACAGCTAACACTTTCAGTACTTAAAGCATTACCAACAGGAGGTTTCAAATAATCTACTTTCCCTGTCGCTGAACATTGTCTCTCTTGCTACAAATTTTTAATACAATGGTATATCATTTATCTATTGCTGCCTGGCAGTTTACCACCCACGTAGAGCTTAACCTAACCCACTTTTATTATGTCCCAGTTTCTGTGGGTCAGGAGTCTGGGCACAGCTTAGCTGGGTCCTCTGCTCAGGGTTGCACAAACCTACAATGAAGGAGTCAGCCAGGGCTGAGGTCTCATCTGGAGATTCCTCTGCGGAAGGAAACACTTCCTCACCCGAATGGGTGTTGGCGGCATTCAGAGTCTTGTAGCTGTAGGACCGGGAGCTTCTGGATTTTTGCTGGCTTCCCTTGGCACCGACAGGCTGCCTGCATTTCCCTGCCATGTAGGCATTCCCATATGGATTCCCACCGTGACTGCTGCCACCTGACCACCAGCAGGAAGGGGGACTGTCCCAAAAGACAGATCCTACAGTCCCAGTAACATAATCACAAAACCAAGGTAGAGCGTATCACCTTTGTTGTATTCCGTTGGTTAAAAACAAGTCACAGGCTCTGCGCACAAGCTGCTGAAGGGGATCACACAAAAGGCATGGCCCCCGCAGCAGAGATCACTTAAGACATTCTAGCTTCCTAGAAACAGGTGGTATACTCACCACAGAACGGGTAAGTCAGCAGAGTGTCAGCAACAGACTTTTTTTTAATGTAATTATACCTAAGCATTTAATGTCTCTACGACAAGTCTATACATTCTATCCTTTTAAAATAATGAAAACATGCTCGCTCATTAGCATGAAGTGTGGGCATGACCTAAGAGGCCACACTGTCGTTCTGAATTTTAACATGAGGGCGCTAACTGAAAGCCAAGCCAACAGATCTTTAGCATTAAGGCATAAAACTGTTGTATCCAAAGGACGTACAGACTTAGAAGTAAACTCTGTGTTCTAATACCACCTAGTTTCCAATTTTCTGATGATGCATGAATGATGTAAGTGAAGCTTTCTGTTAGCTACATAATATATGTATATTACAAAGTCTGTATTCTGATTATATTTTTCCTTCCTCTTCTCTCACCAGGTGTGATAGCGGTTGTGATATTTATCTTGCTCTGTATCACCGCCATAGCTATACGCATTTATCAACAGAGATGGCTGTACCAAAAAAATGAGTCAAACATTCCCCCAACTGGAGACAACACTGAGACTGCCCTGAAAAGTGAGGTCAACGTGCAAAGCACAGTCAGCGAAAGCCAGAAAGAGTATTTCTTCTGAAGGGTAGCAGGGGCTTACTTAGGGCTCTTGTGATGTGACTTTCTCACTAAGCCAGGGGCTCTCAGCGGATGAAGCCCCCCACGTCCCCCCTTGTCTCCCTGGGACAGGTGGCGGCCATGTAGCGCCATCAGCTTGCTGGCGTGTGGTCCTGGGACGCTCTGCTCAGTGCTGCTTCATGACCTATTTATGTAGAAGTGACTTAGGTGTGCTCATTAATCCCTGTGTGGCAGTTTCGGACTGTTCTGGCCCGATTGTCGAAAATTCAAATGTATTTTGCATAATGACTTTGCTTTTAAGTGAGAACAAGGATTTGAGCTGTGGCCCTACTCTCTTAAAAATGAGACCCAGAAGTTTATAAAAGTCAAAGTTGGACCCTAGTGTTTTGTGTTGCGTGGAAATCTGTGTTTTGCCTCCTTTATTGATCACCTGCTGATGTTTCTAAGCCGGGAAGTGCTCCTAGGATGGTCTTTGAGTGCATTTCTATCTTCCTGTGAACCGGATCCCACTGGCCACAAATGCACTAAAAACCTAGAAAAACGCTTTTTTTTTTTTTTGGCCGATTGTTTTTATGATTTGTCTCTTTTAAGTCAGTTTTGCAACATTTTTAGTGATGAAATGAGTACTGAATGTCAGGTATGAAACTGTAGTATTCTGTTCATTTACGGAACAGAAAAATTCTTAGGTAGCAAAGCGTGTAAAGCATTCTAGTCTGAGCTACTTTGCTTATTTTTCTTTGTAATTGGTCATTTTAATCTTTGTAAATTATGATAAAGATCAGCTGATGATCTCCCCAAAATGTATATTTTCTAACTGAAGTTGTCCCCAGGTAAAAACTCTATTCTTAACGCTGGAAATGTATCTATCCATTTCATCAGAATGAACTGTAATCCTAAATTTGTTTCTTTCAGATGTGGGGTGATTAGGTCACGATTCTTTGCAGTCTTGTGGTTCTCTTGTTCTGAAGGTTATCACAACGATTGGATTTCTTGAGACTGTCTTTTCATTTACTTGGGAAAAGTCACATTTTGAACTAAAGATCTCCATTTCTTTTTCTAAATTCTGAACCAATCTAGACAAACCATCCCCTGAAATACCATCTCAGTCTAGTTATTATTTGGAATATCAGTGGAAGGATGCTGCTGCTTCTTTCCAGGGAAAATGAAGGTTGTATGATCTGAACTAAATCTGTCATTCTGGTCAAGAATCTAGGATCTCGGAGTTAGCTTCCATCAGAGCGCCCAAAATCGACCAGTTCATTTCATATTCGGGGATATTTGCATACTAGGGGAGCAAAGAATTTGTATTAACCATGGGACTTGTTCCACTAACTACTTTTGTGGCAGGGGTCATAGGATAATTGCATGGAGCCCACCATTTGCACTCACTAGCCATTTATAAATGAAATGTGCTACACTCTTGATATGCCGCCTGCCATGTGCCTGCCAAGAATTAGATTGCTTCCTTTGACCACAACAGAACCACCCGGAACTCCATACACTTAGCCTTGCTATGACCTTCGAGTGTATGCCTATTTTTCTGTGATTTTTTTAAACAATAGAAAAAGATATCCTCTATACTAAGTCTTTTCTCAAAAAAAAAACAAAAAACAAAAAACAAAACAAAACCTTTTTTCTTATGGTTTCGTATTAGTTTTCTATGAGGTTTAACAAATTACCACAATTTAGTGGCTTCATGCAACACCCATACATTATCTCACAGTTTCTGTGGATCAGGAGCTGGGCACAGGTTTACTGTGTTTACTGCAAGGCTGCTTTGAACGATCAGCCAGAACCGTGTCCTCATCTGGAGACTCAGCTGGGGAAGTCCTCAGTCTTATGGTTATTGGCAGCATTCCGTTCCTTACTGCTGGAAGATTCTTGGAAGCTTGCTTCTGCTCAAGGCCAGCAAGAGACAGAGAGTGAAAGAGAGAGACAGACAAAGACTCTAGAGCAAGAATGCTAAAAAGAGGGAGTTTTATATAATGTAATGTGATGATATGGGAGTGACAGCCCATACCCATTGCCAAATTCGGTTGGTTAGAAGCAAGTCATAGGCCCTGCCCACACTCAAGAGGAGGGGATTACCTAAGGACTTGAACCAGCAGCCTGAGATTATGAGAGTCCCTTTAAAGCTAATCTACCACAGTACTATGTCTTTACTGAAGTTTCTTTAAGTGAAGAATGAAGGATTTCCAGGGTCTCAATATAGTAGTATATGAAGAACCTACCTTGATGAATGCTATACATACTTTTATTCCCCCAAAAGGCCTATGCAGAGTGGAGAAGGAGTCAACACAAAAATAGATTCTAGTTAATGCTGAATGTTAACACCCTGAAATCACAACTTTAACAAATGATCATAGTAAGTTCGGAAAATGTTCATCACTTTGGTAGCTGGCATTTTGCAGATTTATAGATACTGAAATTCATTGTATTCTGCTCTCTTTTTAAAAGAGAAAACAAAATATTTGTACCGAACTGCAGTGACGTTATCACCCACTTTACTGATTTGTAAACTTTATCTGCTTATTTGTTAATAAAATCACCTTTTTGAATTAAATCAGGAAAATATTTTTAAGAGAAATTGAATGAAATTTGAACTATGAAATTATATTGTTTTTCCCCTAAAATATTAAAAAATGTGCAAATGTATATATTCTGTTGTGCTGTGTGTATTCCTTCATCTCTAATGGAAAGGGAAAGAATACTACGCTCTGTAAATATGATTTGTGATGGTATTTAAATTATCAAACACAAAGTAAAACAAAGTACCTAGTATTGACTGATCACTACAAGTTAAAATACCTATGAATGTAGGTATTTAAACCTTTGCCAAAGAATAATTAACAATCAGTAAGTTATTTGTTCAATGTTTACTATGTACTCAAAGCAGGATGCACAAGATTTTCCTGCAGAGCTGGGTTTCTAGAGCACTCTAAATATACAAATTCCAGTTTGCAGATAACATCCTTCTATGAAATAAATGTCCAAAGGTAATAATTCCCCAAGTTTTATTTCCAAATGGTAAAGGAGAATAGTAGATAATTAACACTTATTATTGGGACTAGAACTTCAGAACCCCTGTTTACTCCATGATGAAATAAAGCCCCCCCTTCACTCCATCCCCAGGACTATGCAGCAGTATAGAAAAACATATCGGGGTATTCTGTGTGTCTATCACTACTTCTGGAATTTGTTTTGTTTTGTTTTCTTTCCTTACAGAACATCTGATGGATAATTGTTTTCAATGGATTTTTTAAGACTAAAATGTAAAGTTCATGGTTCTGGCCTTGAAGGAAGACAGATAAGATTGAAATGTTTTCTGTATAGAGTATAAATTAACTCTGACGATACAACTGGAATGTCGAAATAGTCTTCCAACAAGGGGGCAGCAGTGGACCCGAAGTAAATAAAAACATGTTTATTGGGTTGCTTCATCTATTGTTTTGCAATGCACATAACTAACATGTTTAGTAGTCCCTCGGTGCCTTCAATGGATCCTGGGGGTCTCCTTCTAGCCCAGCCTGGCTCATCATGAATGGCCACACGGAAGGAAGAATTAGAAAGATAGTAACAAACATGAAGGGGTTTGCATTCCAAATGGTGGGGAAATGGATTTGGTGTGTATGTGTGCCCATGGCTTCCCTGGAGCCCATGGGCACATTTCCAAGCTCTAGGGCATTGACAGATTCCTTACACGTTGAAAATACTACAGCTGAATAAAGATATTATTAGTGATAGATCTTGGGCTACTTATACCTGCATATGAGTATTATGCCTTTTGGGGGAGACAAACGTATTCATAAGCACTGAACTAACCCTCGGAAGGGCTTAGCATGGCCCCTCACCCCCAATGAGTGTGTTATGATCTACTGCTTCTGTTGAGTCAATTGATGCTTTGGAGATCTCATATATGTAATGGAAATTAAAATGGCTATTTGGCTATTTTTTTTTCAATATAAACAGTTGCTTCGGACATTTCAGGCCCCATGGGAAAAATTCATTCACTGAAACTAACTTGTTAATTACCATTTCACATCCATGCTAAAGACATTGGAGTCACTTCATGCAAGGTTATAGGGAAGTAACTGGAGGAGCAGATGTGGTCGTCCAGGTCAGGGGAGGCTCACAGTTCCAGGAGCAGGAACTAGCAGGGCCAGGCCCCAATTTCCAGCCTCATTTGGGACTGCACACAGGGATCAGATTTAAGGAGAAGGACACTGACCTTGGGTTTCTAAACTGCAGAATTAGAGAAGGACTACCCTTCCCTTGTTATATGCAAATGCAGGCATTCAACCCAGAATCCTACACTCATGAGAAGATTTGTGAAAAGGAAGTGCAAAGTAAAGACACTTTGGATAACAAAAAGTGAGTAAGTTTGCACCATAAAGATCTTCATTAATGACATTTTAAAACAACACAGCTCAGGAGAAATTTCTAGGATAGAAAAGTAGCCAGCAGCCACATGTGTTTATTGATAAACATGTGAAATGTGGCTACTCTGACTGAAGAACTTAATGTTAATCACCTGAAATTTAAATAACCACATGGGGCTAAGGGCTACCATTTTGGTCAGCACAGGTCAAAGGATGTGTCTGTCCTGAGCACAAAAAAAGCAATTGTAGGAACTGCAGGAAGGAATGAAGGGCACAAAGAGTTAAATATGTGGATAACCCCTCAAGAAAACTGACTGTACAAAACAATAATACTGTATCTTCATAGGATTTTAAAAAAGAATTAATAACATGTTAATAAGATGGTGAATCTAGAATCTATAATATTAATGACACGGTAATTACATATGGTTCAACTCAATCTGTTCTAGGTTCTTACATTGGTAGCAAGAGTCAGGATAAGGGCATAACCGAAAAACAGAGATTCTGCTTTAGAAGATCAGCAGTGAACCAAAAGGGCACGGCAGGGAGAGAATGATCTCGGGTATTCTGGGCTGAGCCCTTTGTGTTTGGTGCAGACAGCTGGACACTGACCCCTCTGATGACCCAGCAACCCCTCCCTCTACAGGGTTCAAGGGCTCAGGGAACAGAGAGGCATTCGAAGGCTCTCCTCTGCATCTGTTTCTTCCTCACAACCTGAGCAGTGTGTTGTGTGGAGTGTATTGGACAGGGTGGCCCTTTCCTCTTTAGAGAAATGTCCCAGCCAGGTCCCCAGACATCCGTAGTCAAAACCCCTCTTACAAAGTCCAAGTCCTAGTGGACTCAAGTTCTACCCTTATTCAAGGAGTAGGTACTTACAATGTAATGCCAAATATTTCCCAGTTTAAAAAAAAAAAAGCATATTCTTAATAATAAAACCCAACAAAAATAATAAAAAACAGGTTTTGAAGGTTGCTGGTCCAAGGCTGTACACCAAGAACACTTGTGGAATCTCGTCAAATGCCTTTTCTGCACCAAATGGGGTGATCATATGGTTTTGACCTTCATTCTGTTAGTGTGGTTACATTGATTGATTTTCATATGTTGGATCAGGCTCGTATTCCAGGAATAAAGCCCACTTGGTTATGGTGTATAACCCTTTTAATATGCCGTTGAATTCAGTTCCCTTGTATTTACTGAGGGCTTTTGTACCAATATTGATCAGAGATAATGGGCTGTAATATTCTTTTCTTGTAGTTTCTTTGTCTAGCTTTGGTATCCAGGTAATATTGACCTCCATGGGATGAACTTCAAAGTGTTCCCTCCTTTTCAATTTTTTGGAAGGGTTTCAAGAGAATTGGTATGAATCCTTCCCTAATTGTTTGGTAGAATTCTCCAGTGAAGCCATCTGGTCCTGGGCTTTTCTTTGTTGAAAGGTTTTTGATCATAGATTCAAACTCCTTACTCATTATTGGTCTGTCCAGATTTTTCAGTTCATGATTCAGCCCTGATTGACTGTGAGTTTCCAGGAATTTTTCCATTTCTTTTCATTACCCAGTTTGTTGGCATACAATTTTTCACAGTATGCTCTTATAATCCTTTTTATTTTTGTGGCTTTGGTTATATTGCCCCCTCTTTCTTTTTCTTTTCCGATTTTATTTATTCGAGTGTTCTCTGGGGTTTTTTATTTTCTTACTTAACCTGGCTAAGGATTTGTCAAATTTGTTGATCTATTCAAAAAACAACCCTTAGTTTTGTTGAAAAGTCCTGTCATACAGGACAACATGGATGCACCTTGAGGACATTGTGCCAAGTGACATAAGCCAGTCACACAAAACAGAAATACTGTATGATTCCATTTATCTGAGGAACATGGAGGAATCAAATTCACAGAAACAGATACTAGGAACTGTGTTTACCATGAGATGGGGAGAAGGGGAATTATTTAGTGAGTATAGAGTTTCAGTTTGCAAGTTGGAAAAGTTCTGGAGATCTGTTTCATAACAAGGTGAATATACTTAACACTACCGAATCTGAACGGTACTCTTAAAAATGGCTGCAAGAGAAAATTTTATATTGTGTGTTTTTTTTTTTAATCACAGCTAAAACACATACACACATACCTCCCACTGAAAGCCTGCTTTCTCTCTAACCAAAGGAACTGGGAAGGGGCAGCCTATCAGGAAAGAAAACTTTTTGGATAACTGTTCTTCTCTTGATAACACCACAGAAAAACCTGTAGCCCCACTCTCAACATGCCAACAAGGTCAAGTGCAGATCAACAAGATCAAGTGCAGATCAACAAGGTCAAGTGCAGATCAACAAGGTCAAGTGCAGATCAACAAGGTCAAGTGCAGATCAACAAGATCAAGTGCAGATCAACAAGGTCAAGTGCAGATCCTAGCCTTCTTCCCTCACGAGACTATGACAGACTCTCCCAACGCATGCTCCTTCCCAGGGCAGTGTCGAAGAACGTCTGCTAAGCAGTCAGGACTTCCATCCCCACAGTCCTATCGCAGAAAGCACGTGGGAGGCTGGACTCCCTCCTCCACCCAGCAGTAGCAAGAGCCCCCCGCAGGGTTGCTGGTGCCTGTGACAATAAGGCCAACCCACTCCCCGCCGCATTGCTGGAAGCCGCAGAGGGAGCAGTCTCAAGACAGCCCTACCCATCCCAGCCAGGAAAGTACCATACAGGCACCAGCGTGGACTCAAACCCCCCACCCCTGCCTAAAAATAATGAGGACCCCCTCCCGGGATGGGGGCTATAGGGGCCAAATAGGGAACCTGTACTTCTACTCTCACCTGGCAGACCGAAGTTGGCATTGCCCACTTTCTCTACCAACTAGTGTCAAAATAAGCCAGCTCAAACTGTAGCTTTAAATGAAATCCAGATTCTTATAACATAATGCCCAAGATGTTCAGGTTTCAGAAGCAAATCATTCATCACGCTGAGAACCAGGGGAGATCTCTGAATGAGGAAAGGTGATCGATAGATGTCAAGACCAAGGTGACGGAGATGTTAGAATTATCCAACAGAGATGTTAAGTCAGCTGCCATAAGAGAACTTCAATAAGCAATTATGAGCCCCCTTGAAACAAAATAGAAAATAGTTAAATCTCATAGTTCAGTCTCGGCAAAGAAATAGATTACTGATAGAAGAACCAAATGAAACACTTAGAATGAAAAATATAACAACCAAAATAAATACTCAGTGGGTGGGCACAGGAACAGAGGGGAGAGTGAATGAATAATATGATAGAAAAATAGAAATTAGCCACTTTGAACAACAGACCGACAGCAGCCTGAAAAAAATGGACGGAGCCTCAGGGCCGTGTGGGACTGTAACAAAAACTCTACTTACATGCAGTCAGAGGCTCGGGATGAGAGGAGGGCGTTGGGCCGGAAAGGTATTCAAAGAGATACTGGCCTCATAACAGCATGGATGGACCTGCAAGGTTCAAGGCCAAGTAATACGCTAAGTCAGCCAGAAAAAGACAAATGCCATATGATTTCATTTTCCATGTGAAATCTAAAAAACAAAACAAATGAATCAATAAATGAACAAAAAGCAGAATCAGTCCTATAAATACAGAGAACAAACTCACGGTTGCCAGAGGGGAGGGGTGGGTGGATGGGCAAAAAAGGGGATTAAGAGGTACAAACTTCCCGTTAGAAAGTGAAGAATTCATGGGGGTGCAAAGTACAGCATAGGGAATACAGTCACTAATTTTGTAATGACTTTGTGTGGTGACAGATGGTGACCACACGGTTAGCACTTTGTAATGTATGCAATTGTCGAATCACTATGTTGTACACCCGAAACTAATATAAAATTATGTGTCAACTGTGCTTCAACGAATATATGTTGTCTTCCAATCCACGAACAAGGAATATCTTTCCACTTATTTACACCTTCTTTAATTTCTCTCAACAATGTTTCGTAGTTTGTGGTATACAAGTGTTGCACCTCTTTTGTTAAAATTATTCCTAGGTAGTCTATCCTCAGTTATGCTATTTGAATTGTAATTGTTTTCTTAATTTCATTTTGGATCGTTTGTGGGAATGCATTTTGTCAAATTCTTTTTATGCATGTATTGAGGTCATCAAGTTTCTCTTTTTTTCTATCAACCTGGTGTATGACATTAATTGATGTTCAATACTAGGCCAACCTTATTAAAATGTTAACATGTCAAGCCAACTTTGCGTTGTTCCACTGAGCAGGGGCATGGGGTGAGGGGGGTGTTCAAAGAGGTGGGAGTTAGAACATTCCAGATGCTGTTACCTTACCGAGGTCTTGTAGATTCCGTTGGGTAGATGGTTGTTGGTTTGTTCTGTGACTGGGTTAATTTCCAGAATTCAAAACTAGTTACTTTGAATTGTTTGGGTGGCATTTTTTTTTTCACGGAAGTGCAGTTTGCTGAGGTCCTCACTATGCTATTGAAGAAACAGTGCATCTCAGTGTGTTTTGGGGTCAGACTAGATTAATGACCCCTCCTACGATGTTTCAGAAATCGCCTTGGTTCTCTTGGTTTCTAACTTTTTGTGATCTCCACAGAAGTGCTCTGCTAAGTAACCTTGAGAAGACTGGCATTTTCCTAATTAATAGGAAAAATGTATTTCCTCTCTTAGGTTTAATTTCGTTACGCTTTTGGCACCTGCTATTTAATATCAGCTGACGTCTGATTCAGCACAAATGATATATTAAGAGTTACTCCAGGTTTACTCTATCAACGATTCAGGTACTCTTCAAAGGATATTTTTGGAGGCGGGTGAGCTGACCCTGTGCAATAGAATTCATTATTTTGTACCCTCAAGCACGTACCTTAATAATTTGTATTTAGGGGAAGTTTAATTCATAAGGAACTATACATAGAAACAGAAATAAGCAATTATAATTCATGGTAAGTCGGCAGACGAAGCAGTTTCTATGGGCTAAGCAAAGTGTGTAGACAGTGTGCAGTGGGGCCTTGCTTGGCATTCAAGACATCGCAGCCGGTACGACTTTAAAAAATAACGGTTCTGTGCATTCCTAAATATATTGGCCTTTGAATTGTTTGCTTGGCATTTTGTTGTTTTGTTGTTGTGGTGGTTTTGTTTTTGTTGTTTTTTTTTTTTCCATGGAAGAGCAGTTTGCTGAGGTCTTCACTCTGCATTTCAGTGTGTTTGGGGTCAGACTAGATTAATGACCCTGGCTGTAAAGACTTCCAGAAGTGGAAACATTCCTGAGACGTCCAGTGTGGGTATGGCGGGGCATGATCTAGAGGGATTCCTGGGCTCACCAGGGGACTGAGAACCGACTAAAGATACATGGAACCCCCCTCCCAAAATGATGGCAAATGTAGTACAACAGGATGGACAGACATGGGGAACCGGAAAGGAGACTGAGAACAAGCCTGAGAACTTCCAGTGAACATTTCTATCTTTGTTCATCTACTTGTTTCCAAATACCCACCATCTTTGTCTTCCTATAAGCCATTCTGCCCTGGCCTCCAGAATCATTACACTGTTGCTGGCTCTGAGAGTCCACACCCCACTGAGGAGAAGGGGACCCTTTCCAGAGCCAAGAAGCCGCTAGAGCGTAGCAACAGCAGAGGGGGGCAGATACGTGGTCGTAAGACGCTACCCATCCACGGTACAAAAAGGTTTCCTGCCCCTTGCTTTCCAAAGTATACCAATCCGTTGAGCTTTCAGGGGAAACTGCTGTATTTCCCATCCCTCCAACTCAGTGTCTCCCAAACATTGTTAGGGAATTTGCATTTTACATTTGTCTGTAAAATATGGCTCATAATAACCATTTTCTCTCATAAATCAAATTGTGTCCATGTGGCTGTGACCCCAACCACAATCAAAGGAATGGCCACTACAGCCCCAGACCTCAATATTATTATTGACTTTGCCTTATTTACATAATGGGTTTCACACCATTTAAATATAGGCTTGTGTAATCAGTTTCCCGGTCACACAGCTCTGCTTATTTAGAACAAAGCTTTTCTGTTGGAAAGCTTTCTGAAAATTTTCCAGTCGTCAGTTGAATATATAATTTTGTTTTCTTTTAAAAACACAGTAGGTATCCAGGCAAAGCCACGGTCTAATGTATCTCCTCTATTTCTTGGCTTTAACAGGTGCAGAGTGATTAGCAACTCAGAACCAAAAAGAGTAAAAGATGATTTTAACACTAGTACCCCCAGCCCCTGACTCCTGGAACTTACGTGTTAATGATTCTCATTTTTTTTTTAAAAAATCTTACAATCTGCCTTCTGAACATGTGACCTAGGAGTCGGCAACCATCCCGTGGGGAGGAAGGGAGCTCCCCGTGTGGTCCACCGGAGTGTGACTACTCCCCACCGCGTTGACCGCAGGGCCCACAGCCATGCTGTGCGTACGTAACAGTACGTAGCTCCTAACATCATCTGCACCCTCAAACTCAGTGTGTCGTCCTTTATTCAGCATGAGGATGTTCTATTGGGGAACCATGTGGTGCCTTCCTTCAAGAGATTGCCATCTGAAGGGATTAGAGTTGTCTTCCATAACCGCGGCCAGTCCTACGAGCAGACCCTCTTCTGATGTGCCATCTGGAACTCTTCAAACGTCTGCCATCTAAGGGTCCCTGGGAGCTCCTGGCAGATTTGGGAGGGTCTCTGTGGAAGGCTTCCTACTCTGCAGGCACCAGCCTGTCGTTGATAACGCACGGTGGGCAGGCAGACAAGACCCTCTCAGAATCGCACCTGCTTGCTGCCGTATTGGCCACCTCCTGGTACCTCAGCCTAGGGTGCCGGGCAGGAAGCAGACAGAGCAGATTCCACACGGCCTCCTGGTTAGGTTTCCTCATGAGCATTCCTGTGATGCGGGCTGTGCAGAGAAAACGTGTGCTTCAGTGGAAAAGTCTGCATTTGCTGTAGAGCACGCTTTTCTGGGTAATCAGATGCCGACTCTACAGGAGCTATTTTACAAATGTGCGAGTTGTAGGTAATGAACAGCAGTGCAGAATAATTCTTGTCTAGAGACATGCAGGTGAATTCTGTCCAGAGGAAGAGACCCTCCCACGAGGAACAAAACAAAACAAAACAAAATTGTCTTGCCTTCATGTGTACATTATGCTTGGTTATTCCATTTAATTAATGAGTTAAATAAAATCTTTAACCCAGGTTTATTTTATTTGTTATGAGAGTCATGATTTTCTCCTCTTTGGAAAATTATTTTTAATAACTGCCAGGAAAGTAATGTCACCAAGATAGGATCATATGTTATGCCTGACTTTGCTCCTGCTCACAGGAAGAACACCTAACAACTATTTATGATCAAGACACCACTGAGACCACTGAGAAAATCCTAGAACACAGGCGTGAGGCTGGAACATCCCCCGTACCACAGAGATGAAGGCAAGAAGGGCAGCTACGCATTGACCTCATTGCCCCTTCTCCTGGCCCGGGCGGCACCCCTTGGAGAGGACTTCCCTGAGGGGAGAAGAGAACGCAGATGCCTTCCCAGCATTGTGGGTCACTTCGTGGGAGCCCTCGCTCTCATATCACAGCACAGGGATGGCAGGGGAATCTGTGGGGCTCAGCCACTGAGAATCTGACTGCGATGCAGAAGGAAGCTAATTTATACCCCCAATTTACTACTGAATATAGTACCCAGTGTTGACCATCGAGTAGCCTGATAAAATAATCCAGGCAAGCCCAGAGCCCATTTTGCAGCCCCAGGGGTGTAAGGGAACCAATCTAGAAATCCTGTGCAACTGTCTTCAGCCAGCGTCATGCACCCTCCCATCCCTGATCTCACAGCTCAAACAGATGCCTTGCTCCAAAGTAGACCATAGTATTAGGCCCCACCTGCACAGGGGTGTTACCAGGAGACATGCCCAGAAACCCAAACTGAGCTGACTGGTAGAGATCTGTCTCTGCCAAAACAAACCTATAAAGCCTGGAAAAGGAGCCCGATTACTCCAAGGGAGGACACAAAGTTAAGGGATTGCAAATAACAAAAAAACAGGTAAATGTGACACCACCCAAGGAAGCTAATAAAGACCCAATAACTGACTATAAAGAAATGGGATCTATAAACTGTTAGACAAAGAATTTAGAATAATCTTCCTAAGTAAATTTAGGTTTAGTGAAGACAAAAGCATACTGATACCGAAAGAAATTGAAACAAGAAACAAGGAACAACAGATGTACAAAACAACCAGGAAACAATGAACAAAATGGCAATAGTAAATCCTTACCTATCAATAGTTACTTTAAATGTAAATGAATTAAATAATACAATTAAAAGGCATAGAACAGTTTAATGGATTAAAAACAAACAAATGTGCCTGGGTGGTTCAGTGGGTTAAAGCCTCTGCCTTCAGCTCAGGTCATGATCTCAGAGTCCTGGGATCAGCCCCGCATCGGGCTCTCTGCTCAGCGGGGAGCCTGCTTCCTCCTCTCTCTCTGCCTGCCTCTCTGCTTACTTGTGATCTCTCTCTCTGTCTGTCAAATAAATAAATAAAATCTTTAAAAACAAAAAAACAAATGAACCCCAGTATTTCTGTGATTGTTAGCGATGAGAGATTCATTTCAGTTTTAAAGACACATAGACTTAGAGTGAAGGGATAGAAAAGACAGTTCAAAAAAATGGTAACAACAACAACACAAGCAGGAGTAGCTATATTGTATTACACAAAATGTACTTTAAACTAAAAAATAGTAAAAAGAGACAGAGAAAGTCATTATATAATGATAAAGGGGTCAGTGCATCAAGAAGATGGAACAATTTTGGGGGCACTCGGGTGGCTCAGTTAGTTAAGCATCTACCTTAAGCTCAGGTCATGATCGCAGGGTCCTGGGATCAAGCCGATGTTGAGCTCCCTGCTCAGGGGGGAGCCTATTTCTACCCCCCACCTGTTCTTCCCTGAGCCCACTTGTGCTCTCTCGCTTGTTCTCTCTCTCAAATGAATAAATAAAATCTTAAAAAAAGAAGATACAACAATTTTAAATAACTATGCACCCAACATCAAAACACCCATATACATAAAGCAAAAGCTAACAGAACAGAAAGGAGAAATAAACAGCAATACAATAATAGGTGGAGCTTTAAAACCCCATTTTCAACCATGGATATATTACCCACGTGGAGAATCAATGAGGAAACAAGAACTGAGCAACACTATAGACCAAATGGACCTAACAGACATACACACAACATTTTATCCAGTAACAGCAGAGTATACATTTTTCTCAAGCACACATGGAACATTTTCTAGGATAGACCATATGTTAGGCCACAAAACAAGTGTTAGCAGACTCAAAAAGATTGAAATCATACAAAGTATCTTCTCTGACTATGATGACATAAAACTAGAAATCAGTAACAACAGGAAAACAGGAAAATTCACTAATATGTGAAAATTGAACAACACTCTTCTGAGAAACCAATAGATTAAAGAAGAAAATGAAAGTGAGATAAAAAATTTCCTGAGACAAATGAAACTGAAAACACATCATACTGGAATTTAGGGGATGCAGCATAGCAATTATAAGAGGGGAAGTTCATAGCAATGGATGCCTATATTGAGAAACAAAAAGGAACTTAAACTACCTAACTCTACACTTTAAAGAACTAGAAAAAGAACAAACTAAGCCCAAAATTAGCAGAAGGAAGGAAATGATAAATGTTAGAGCAGAAATAAATGAAAAGGATAACAGAAAAAACAGTAGAAGAGATTAACCAAACTAAAGTTTTTTCTTTGAAAAGATAAAATTGGCAGATCCTTAACTAGACTAACCAAGGAAAGAGAGGAGCCAAGCCAACAAAATTATAGGTGTAAAAGGAGATATTAAATGATACCACAGAAATATAAAGGATCATAAGAGTCTACTATGAAGAACTACATGCCAACAAACTGAACAATTTAGAAAAATGAAAAATTCTCAGAAACATGCAACCTACCAATACAGAATCAGGAAGAAATAGAAAATATCAAAGACCAATTACTAGTAAGGAGATTAAATCAGTAATGAAACATTTCCCAATGAGGAAAATCCCAGAATCAGGGTTTCACTGGTGAATTTTACAAAACATTAAAAAAAGAATTAATATCAATCCTTTCAAACACTTCCAAAAAATTGAAGAGGAAGAAACAGAACATTCCAGAACTCATTTTATGAGTACAGTATTATCTTGATCCAAAGCCAGATAAGATAGTACTGGAAAGGCAAACCTCAAGCCAATCCCCCTAATGAATACAGACGCAAACATTCTCAATAAAATACCAGTAAGCCATATTTAGCAGCATATTAAAAGAATCATTCACTATGATCAAGTGTGATTTATCCCTCCAATGTAAGGATGCTTCAACACCTGCAAGTAAATCCATGGAATGCATCGCATTAATAGAATTAAAGGAAATAATCATATGATCATCGCAATAGATACAGGAACGGCATTTGACAAAATTCAACATCCACTCATGGTAAAAGCACTTAACAAATTAGGCATAGAAGGACTATATCTCAACATAATAAGACTATATATGACAAGTCCACAGCTAACATCACACAAAACGGTGAAAGGTTGAAAGCTTTTCCTCTAAGATCAAGAATGAGATGAGGTTGCCTAATGACACCACTCGTATTCAACACTGGAAGCCCTAGGGAGGGCAATCAGGCACAAAAGGAAATAAAAGCCATCAGAATTGGAAGGGAAGAAGTAAAAGTGTCTCTATTTGCAGATAACATGATTTCACACATAGAAAATCCCCAAAACTCAACCAAAAAAACTGTTAGAATTAATCAAAAATTCAGTAAAGTGTTGGGATATAAAATTAACATATACAAATTGTAGCATTCTATTTACTAACAACAAATTTCCTGGAAAAAAAAAAAAGAAAGAAATTCATCCCATTTACAATAGCACTGAAAACAATGAATACTTAGGAATAAATTTAACCAAGGAAGTGAAAGATCTCCACACTGAAAACCACAAGACATTAATGGAAGAAATCAAAAAAGACACAAACAAATGGAAAGGGATCCTGTGTTCATGGATTAGAAGAATGAATATAGTTAAAATGTTTTTATTACCCAAAGCCATCCATAGGTTCAAAGCAATCCCTGTCAAGATTTCAATGGCAATTTTCACAGAAATAGAGACATTGCCTTAAATTTACATGGAACCATAAAAGACACTGACTAGACAAAGACATCTTGAGAAAGAAGAACAAAGCAGGAAACATCTGGCTTCCCTATGCCTAACTATACCATAAAGCTCTAGTAATTAAAACAGTATGGTAGTGGCATAAAAACAGATCAATAGACCAATGGGCTGGAATTGAGAGTCCATAAGTAAACCCAATTTTATGCAACCAACTAATATTAATAAACAATGCTTGAAAAATTGGATATTCACATGTGAAGAAATGAAACTTGACCCCTATCTTACACCATTCACAAAAATGAACTAAAAATGGATTAAAGACTTAAATTTAAGACTTGAAGCCATGAAACTCCCAGAAAGAAATGTAGGTAAAAATCTCCTTGCCATTTTGTCTTAGTAATTATTTTTTTGGATATCTTACCTAAAGCAAAAACAACAAAATAAAAAATAAACAAGTGGAACTCCATCAAACTAAAAGCTACATCAATTTACATTCATTTCTTCTGCACAGCAATGGACATTATTAACAAAGTGAAAAGACTACCTACAAAAAAAGAGGGAGAAATATTTGTAAAGCATATTATCTGATAAGAGGCTAATATTCAAAATATATAAAGAACTCATATGACTCAATAGCAAAAAAAAAAAAAATCCAATTAAAAACTGGGCAAAAGACCAGAATAGAAAGTTTTCCAAAGAAGATATACATGTGGGGGGGGAGCGGCAAGATGGCGGAGGAGTAGGAGACCGATTATCATCAGGTCCCAGGAATTCACCGAGAGCTATCAAACTATTCTGAACACCTACAAATTCCACCGGAGATAGAAGAGAAGAAGAACAGCAATTCTAGGAACAGAAAATAGACCGCCTTCTGGAAGGTAGGACGTGCGGAGAAGTGAATCTGCGGCGAAGGGAAGATAGACCCGGGGGGAGGGCCGGCTGCCGGCAAGGGAGCGAGCAGCGGAGCACAGACTCGGAACTGTTAGAAGTCGGCTCCACTGAGGGACGTCGCCCCAGAGACCAAGCCGGGGGTGAAGCCCCTGCAGGGACAGTGTGGTCTCAGGACCCACAGGGACACAAGAAGACCAGGGGTGTCTGAGTGCGACTGAGCTCCCAGGTCTCAGAGAGAAGCCGGCGGGAGAGACGGAGCTGAGCTGAGGTGTCTCTCAGCTCGGGGTTACCTTGGGCTGGGATCTGAAGCGCAGCCGGGCCACTGATCTGTGAGCGGGGACCCCACGGGCGGCAGACCCGGAGAGACTCACCTTCCTCCTCCGGGAGGAGCGGTGCGGGAGCGGCTGCAGGAATC
>LNAC01000335.1:1718002-1869547 GCA_002007465.1 Ailurus styani
AATGTTTATAGCAGCAATGTCCACAATAGCCAAACTATGGAAAGAACCTAGATGTCCATCAACAGATGAATGGATAAAGAAGATGTGGTATATATATACAATGGAATACTATGCAGCTATCAAAAGAAACGAAATCTTGCCATTTGCAACGACATGGATGGAACTGGAGGGTATTATGCTGAGCGAAATAAGTCAATCAGAGAAAGACAATTATCATATGATCTCTCTGATATGAGGAACTTGAGGGGCAGGGTGGGGGGTCGTGGGGGGTAGGGAGGGAAAAATAATGAAACAAGATGGGATGGGGAAGGACACAAACCATAAGAGACTCCTGATCTCACAAAACAAACTGAGGGTTACTGGGGGGTGGGAGGGTAGGGATAGGGTGGATGGATTACGGACATTGGGGAGGGTTTGTGCTTTGGTGAGTGCTGTGAAAGATGTAAGCCTGATGATTCACAGACCTGTACCCCTTGGGCAAAGAATAAAAATAAAATTAAAAAAAAAAGAAGATATACATGTGGCTAAGAGTTACATAGAAAGATGCTCGACACCACTAGTCACTGCGGAAATGCAAATTAAAACCACGTGAGATATTACCCCACGCCTGTGACAGGGTCCGTCATCACAAAGACGAGAGATGATTCACATGCCTGTGTGGATGTGGAGAACAGGGAGGCCTCGGGCACCGTTGGTGGGATTGTGAATTGGAACAGCCACGACTGAAATCATTGCAGCCTATACAGTTTCCTCAAAAAATTAAAAGTAGCATTGTCATATGATCCAGCAATTCCACGTCTGGGAATATAGCCAAAAGAAATGAAAACATTAGCTTGAAAGCCCTCGCACTTATGTTCACTGCAGCATTATTTATAATAGCCAAGACATGAGAACAGCCTAAATGTCCATCAGTGAACGAACGGATAAAGAAGTTGTCACACACACACACACACACACACACACTCACACTCACACCCTACCATTTGCAACAACATGGACGGACCTGGGAAGCATTATCCTAAGGAAAATAAGTCCAACAAAGACAAATACCACACGATCTTACTTGTATACGAAATTAAAGAAAAAATACAGAATAAAACAGAAAAATTCTGCTAAACTCATACAAAAAGAGGTCAAATATGTGGTTAGTAAGGTAGGGGGTTGGGGAAGGGGCAGTGGGGGAAGGTGGCTAAAAGGTACAAACAAAAAGTAATAAGGTGAGTCAGTACTAGGGAGACAATGCACAATGTCAGGACTATGGCTAGCACTGCTGTGTGATACAGTCAAAAGTTAAGATAATAGATCTTAATAACTCTCATCACAAAGAGAATTTTTGTCTTTTTACTGTAGCCGTATGAGATGATGGATGTTAACTCAACCTATTGTGGTGATCATTTTATAATACATGTAAGCCTAACCCTCACACTGTATACCTTAAACATATATAATGATGTATGTCAATTATTTGTTGGTAAAACAGGAAAAAAAATAACCATTAGGAGATACTGTTATATCTGTTGTAGACATGGTTATTCCTCGAATATTTCTTTATGTACTGATTTATCTATTAGAGTAGTAATAATAAAATATAATTTGTTATTTATTATAACAAACGTTATCTTAAATTATTTATTTTGATAGGCTATATGGCCTGAATTCAGTGGAAAAGTACCAAACCTCTGAGTCACTTTGTGCGATAGAGAAGTTTACCTCCAAGTGCATGGAGATGAACTGTGATTTCCTGGGTAGTTTTATCATTTCTATTCTAGACCAAAACCTAAAATCAGAAATTCATTTTTGAATAACACAAAAGTTATGTTAAATTAAATGTAAAATTGCATATAATTTCTGAAATGCCAGAGTCTTTATGATTGTATCTTTTTTGATGAAGTCTTTTTTTAAGATTTTATTTATTTATTTATTTATTTATTTATTTATTTATTTATTTGAAAGACAGAGAGAGAGTGAGAGAGCACAAGCAGGGGGAGCAGCAAAGGGAAAGGGAGAAGCAGGCTCCCCACTGGGCTGGAAGCCCAACATGGGGCTTGTTCCCAGGACCCCAGGATCATGACCTGAGCCAAAGATGCTTAACTAACTGAGCCACCCAGGCGCCCCGCAATGTCTTTTTTGATGCAATAAATAAAATACACTTTTTGTTGATATGCTCACTCTCTCTATAGATACAACAAATCTTACCATATTTCCATATTAGTCAGGCTTCCAAAAATCTTGGAATTTATTAATTAATAAGCAGATCATTTATAGTTTCTATGTAGTGCTACTTCTCTACCCACATGGCACTACAAAATTTGTGTTATTTAGATCAGGCAAAGCAGTGTCTACACAACAAACTCCAATTTAGAAGTGAGGATATCACGTCCATTCCTACAGAGCGTGACTGGCCTCCTTAGTTACTGGACTAGGTCAGGAGTTATGGAAGGCATTCGCTTGCCCGTGTTAATTACAGCTTGGCCTACTTTACTTCTTTTTTTTTTTTGAATGGTTTGTATTCCAACATCTTAGACGCTTTTTCTACTCCTGGAGAGTGAGTAGTAAAGGACTATAATTTCTAATTAAACTCCCAAATCTTAACTGCTCTAATACATTATTTATAATATGCCTGTTAGATACAATGTGGATTAATGAGATTTCAGGAACACTCTTGAGGTTCTTGAGTGATATCCTTGCTAGTCCTCTGAAATCTGGGTTAGGCCAACAGAGATGCTAATTCTAAGGGATGATAACTCACATCATGAACTCAGCAAGTCCAGAATAACTTGCTCCTTGGATTCTGGTGTTTATTCTAGACTGGCTGCTCCTTCTAAGGTTCCTTTGCTGACCCCCCTTCATCTGACTGCTGGCTGTCAGAGGCTCTCAGCAACACTCCAGGGTCTTCCCCTGTAGCTCCCTTCTCTCCGTGGGTAGCTCACCTAGGGCACTGCCTCTCAAATTCCACCTGAACTCCTTCAGGCAAGCATGTTCATTTGTAGGTCAAAGAGACAGCTTGAAACATAGATGTATCAAAATGGAACTCTTAGTTTCCCCTTCCTCCGGTAAGTTCTACTTTAGTCAAGAGTACTGCCATCTGCAGTTACTGCAATCCAAGGCTGGCATCACCCTTCCCTTGCCCCCAACATCTGGCTCGCTGCTGACCTCAGGTCCTACAGGGTACATGGTCTGTGGGAGGTTCTCCTGTCCTTAAAGCAGTGGATGGGACAGAGTCCCCAGAGAAGGTGGGAGAGTTGAAAGTCCTGTACCCTCTTTGATCTGAGATGGGATGTTCCTTTTTATGATGAAAGTCAGAAAAAGAGGGAAGATAAGGACATATGTAGAAGTATTATTGTACCACTAGAAAGAGGACAAAGTTTCTTAGGGTTTTTGCAGTAAAGTGTGGCCCACAGTAAGCGTGACTCTGGGCTGATACAGTTGAAAAAATTCGACAATATGTCACAGTGTCTTCTTTATGGGCAGGAGACAGAGCTTACTGGAGAAGTACGGTAGGATTGCAAGCCACATCTAAGTGCTCATTTGGGTTGGTTGTGAATTAATTACAGCAGCATCACTCAGCCCTTGTGACCTCATCCAGTAAAATTCAGCTACTTGGAGTTAGCACGACGTAGAAAGAAAAGTTCCTTTTGGTAGAAATTTGCAGAGTAAGTTGGAAGGAAGAACGAGGGGTGAGTAGCAAACTTGCCCATTGCTGCCTTTAAGGCTGACCAGTCAGTCTCCGTGTTTTTGAGTCTATATTTTTACTAATTTATGATCGTGCCTCACATGTCTTTATTTTACCCTCCAGAGTGCGGAGTCTTCCACAAATGCCTATGATCAAGAGACATAACCAGTCCATAATATACAGCCACAGAATATTTGTTAATAATTGATTAGGGGTCCTATTGGGGTTCATCCTAATCATTAGGACTTTAGGTCTGAACCCCATTAGCCTGGTTTGCACTTGACCCGGTGATGGTTTTCCTGCTTACAAATAGATATTAGAGTTAAGAGGATATGCATGTTGTTAAGAACTAGTCGGCTTCGCTGTTGTGATGAGCCACTCATGAACATCATGGCTCACAATAATGAACGTCTGATTTATTTCTTGCTCATTCTACTTGGCCATGGTGGTGGGTCTGCTCTGCAGCTCTTCTTCCTCTGTTTACCTGTGCACCAATTCTAAGTGACGGTAACTCACATCCTCTGAATTCAGCAAGTCCAGAATGTGTACTTCTGTACGTCCTGTGTACTTCCTCCCTTCTGTTTACCCATGCACAGACCTGGAAGACAGTCCGGTGTTGGCCACACTTAGACCAGCTCCTCGTCATTCCCATGACAATGAGGAAGATGGGCCCCTCCTTTTCAGGACCCTGCACCCTTCTTTCTCCTCTGTCTTCAGCCTTCACAGACATTCTGAGTGGCCAGTTACACAGTGAATATTCAACCACCATTTCTTTGTTTATAACAATGAAATTCTCTATCTCTCTATTTATATCTACCTATTTATCTATCATCTCCAAAGACTCAGATCTCTTTCCCGAGCTCCAAAGCCATACCCACTACTCTTTCATTCAATAGGTAATTTCGAAATGATAACCACTGAAAACTGTACTGAGCATCGGGGATAGAGCTGGGAGCCAAAGAAAACCTCCTACCTTGTAAAGCCTACATTCCACTATGGGGAATCATAGACATTTAAACGCACAAACAAACAAATAAAATATCAGAGGGTTGTAAATATTTGGGGGGAAAATTAAGTAGGAGAAGGCGGGGGCCAGACGAAGGAGGAAGTGAAGCTTGCTATCCCTTCTCGGGTGGTCAGCCGAGACCCGATCCCTGCAGAGCATCGTACAATAGGAAGGACCTTAAGAATTAGGACTGCCCTTGCCTTTGTTGGGCAGTTCAGAATCCTGGATCTTGAGTACGGCAGTTTTATGACAATGGGGTAAATAAAATCACAAAATGTCAAAAACTCATTCTGTAACTAGTACAAGTGGTGGCCATTTGTTTAAATATTAAGATACTTAGGGAATCATCATTTTATCATGCAATGGTAAGTGCATTAGACCAGCACTGATATGTACACCAAAGTTGAATAAACCTAAGGACATACAGAATACTGTCTAAAGCTGTGTTGAGCAAAGGTCCTGTAATTATTTAATGAATGAGTTATACCTATCACCCAGCCAGTCCCAAAGGCATGACTTTCTCATTGTGCAGAAAATGATATTTTTTTATTCCAAACTACTCTGCTGTGTCAGTCCGATGAACAACAGGAAACAGATGGCACACACCAGGGAGGATTCTTCAAGAAGCATTTACTTATTAATGGCCCTAATTATAAAGTAGGGGCAGGTTTCAGGGAAGGACAGTGTAGGGGCCCAGGGCTGGCAGTAGCAAAAATCTAACCACCCCCAGTTTCAAAGGCACGTGGAGAGAGATTACCAGAATTTGGAAGGAGGAAGATTCTGTAGAACAGGCCACCTTGGGAGCAGCCGTGACCTTTTGTCTGGGGACATAGCCTGAGACGATCGCACGGAAAGGGAACTAGGAAAATAAACAGCTTGATTGCTCTCTCCCTCTCTCTGTTCTCTTGCCAGATCTCCCTTCTGGCCAGAGGACACGGGGACTCACTGCTGTCATTCACGCAGGGCTGCCTTGGGCAGAGAGCAGGGCACAGAAAAGTAGGAAGGTGGCGCAGGGGCCAAAGAGCCTCCAGGATGAATCAATGAGACAGACCTGCATGGAGTTTCAGGATCATTTTCAATAGATAGGCTTTGGAAAAGTATGAACTTGGGAATTTAGGTTTAGAAAAATACGAACTAGTATCTTCAAACACAAACATAGGTTTATCTCTTTAGAGTCCAAGTAAAATCTAGCTTATGGAAAGTTTGCAAACTCCAGGGCCATCACCGAATAAATTGGTGGGAAATGGTAGAACAAACGTTTATATGCTCTTCCCCTTCTGCATCAACCTAGTCCCACGACAGACGAGATATTCAAAAGGAAGTTAACTTTTTACAGAGACAATTGCGTGATGGGCTCGTCTGCTGGTGAGATTCCTGCGAGTCTCTAGTAGCGTGGGAACGGATGGGACCTGGTGGGGAGGACGCCCCCCAGGATGGGGAGCAAAGCGGTAGTGGAGATGATGCTTAGAGGTCAAGAGGTTGTTCAAGAAGTTCTCGGAACGAACAACAGTTTACTGCAGCTTCGATCTCTTTGGTTGAGTTTCCTGGAACCATGTTGATGAAGACAGGGGAAGAGTGAAGTCATGTTAACATGAACTGTCAGCTGGGCTGGGTGGGTGATTTTGGTTTTCACGGGTAGGGCTTCTGAAGAAGTGGTAGCTGAGCCATAGAATTTAAAACAAAGCCCTATGATTGTTATACCCAGTCCCCATCGACAGAGTTTCCAGGCAGACTTTGAACTTGGGGGTGAGAATTCTTGGAAAAACATTTTTCCTCCCTTTAAATCCCTCAGTGGCGACCGTGCAGTGAGGATCTTAGGAGCCATGTCTCCCCATTACCTGCATCAGCTCTTTTCCCCGTTCCACTTCAGTCTTATAATATTCTGGGCAAATGTAACCTCAAGCCCTCTCTTTTCATTTTGATCGCTAATCCTTGATTTTTAAAAATAAATGTGCAACCAGAGATTGCCACATCTATGCAGAAAAGATGTAAGAAAAATTCTAAGGTAGGGAAAGTAAAACACTGAACCCCTGAGGAAGGATCAATATTTCAGTCAACAGAAATAGTTGTTTTATTAAAAATTCTAATTAGCATCCTCAAAGTGATTCAAGAAAATGTTGCATATATAAAATTTCTTTCTAAGAAAAGATAACAAGAAAATGAAAAAAAATTAGGACATTGAAATTGTTGGGCTGGCAGGAGATGGAAGCTATACAAAATGAAAACCCGTCCAAGATGGCGGACCCTCCTGCCAAAGCCCGTCCAAGATGGCGGACCTTCCCGCCAAAGCCCGTCCAAGATGGCGGACCTTCCCGCCAAAGCCCGTCCAAGATGGCGGACCTTCCCGCCAAAGCCCGTCCAAGATGGCGGACCTTCCCGCCAAAACTCATCAAGATGGCTGATGCCTAGCCCCTCCCCTGCTTTACCCAATAAAAGCCCCCGTCACTCTGCCTTGCGCGTGACTTCCCCGACTCCCTTCTCTCAGAGTCGCGGAACCTCGCCCGAGGGTGCTTGCAATAAAGCTCTGTCTTTGGACTATAATTTGCCTTAGCGGTCTTTATTCCTGTGCGCGACCAGAAAAACCTTACAGAAATCATGCTTGGAAAATAGTTTTGAATATGTATTCAAATTCAACAGTTGAGCTTCAAGATAGCATTGAATGAATTGTTCAGGTACTTTCATGGTCAACAAAAACAATAAAAGGCCAAACCTGAAAAATATGAGATCAATTTAAAAGGTGACAATGTTGAATTTATCTAAGCCTTGTATTCCTGAATACCAGTTGTAAGTGAGGAATCCCCAGACTTCCTGTGTTCTGATCATAGAGGACCACCCTACACTTTCCTATCTGCTTCTGAGAGGAATGAATGGAAAAAACAAAAACAAAAACAAAAACCACGTCAGTGTCCTCACAAGATTTCAAAAGCAGCAAAGCTTACTTGGAGATTGGGTGGGCCCCAGTAAGGGCATCTTTAAAAACTAACTGGATAATACACAATAGAAAATGGGATTGAGGATCCGGATGATTTTGATGATGTGTTGAAGACACAATAGTCTTCGTCAATAAGAGAAAACAAATAAAGGTTGGAAATCCCAGAACAAAATCTGAAAGAGAATATAGTGGTCCAAATGTGATACAAAGAAAAACGAGGCATCATTTGGCGTGAGTAGGGAGGGCGTGAACAGCTAACCTACCTTAGCGCTAGAAAGCAGTTTTCCTAAGTGGCCCAGGGATCCTGACCTGGGATCGTCATGGACGTGTTTGGTGAGGCTCTGTCCCAAAGAATGCTTACGGGTAGTTATAACACTGATAAATTAGTTTTGAAAAAATAATAGCAATAATCACCCTGTGCTTATACAAATAGATTTTAACGAGTCTCAACTTCATGTAAAAACTAAGATGTTGCTGAAAGAAGTTGCAACGTGTGGGGAGAGCAAAGTAGGACAGGACCCCAGGGCACTGGTGTTCTCTCTCATCTCACATTCTGGGATTTCCGGGGACCAGTGGTAAGAAAACCAGATACAAGTTTATTACTTAAAGAGTTATAAAAGTAAACAGTTCAAATGTGTAGTAAGGAATCTGGCCTCTCTTAAAAACTCAGTCTGGTCTTCGTTCCCAGCTACATTCTGAAATCTGATAACGGACTGAGCGATAGGAGTGCGTTTGCTCCCCAGCAGTGGACACCAGAAGCCGCGTCTGGTGTTGCAAACAAGGTGATTCAGGGTAAGGAGCCTGACCTGTAGGGAGGGGAAAGGAGCTGAAGGTTTAGTTCAACCCCGTGGGCAACAAATCAGTCAATCATGCCTGAGTAATGAAACCTCAACAAAAGCTCTGGGCCCAGAGTTCGAGAGAGCTTCCCTGGTCGGTGATACTCCTTGTGGCTGCGAGGGGGTGTTGGCATCCACCAGCCCATGGAGAGTTAAGGAGTCACTGTGGGAGCCTCTGCCTTTGAGCCCCTCTTGGACTCCGCCCTGTGCATCTCTTCCCTCGGATGACTTCAGTTTGTATCTATTTACTCCAGTAAAACTTCATCTTAAGTATGGTGCCTTCCTAAATTCTGTGAGTCATCCTAGTGATTGTCAAACCTGGTGGTCGTCATGGGGATTCGCAAATTTGTAACCATCCGGCCTTGTCTGGGGGTGGTCCTGGCGACAACCAAGCTTCCTCTGGTGTCTGAAGTTTTGGCAATCTGAAGGATTGTGTCCTTAACCTTGAGTTTGGCTAACTCTGAGTAATAACTTAAAAAAAAAAAAAGATCTCAGAAATTAGGAGAGAAGACTCCAAATTTTTGAAAGAAATCAAGAAATAGTAAAAAGAATTTCTTAACACCGCGTATGTAATAGACCTAATCGAAATATGGTCTAAAGTGTTTTTAAAGGATAATTTAAAAAAAAGACAAGGAAAAAGGGTAAAGCCCTGTATCTAGTGCAGAGGCAAATTAAATACGTGTTAAAGATTTTATTGAACTCATTATTAATGAGTGAAGTAGGCAGAGTCGAAAAATAGACATATTCATAAATTAGGAATATTGAAATGAATTTGCTGGTGGAGGGGAAATGTTTACACTGTAAGGAAGGAAAAAATATTTTTTTCTCTATCCTTCTAGGTTCTTGACTGAGACACCCCTACCCCTCCCCTGCCTCGTAATAGACAGAGGAGGAAAAAACAAAACTAAACGAAACTAAAACAAAACAAAACAAAAAACCCAAAGAAAAACAAACAAACAAACAAAACAGGAGGAAAAAATCAGAAGTCTAAGAACAAGTGTGCCTGCTATGTACATGGGAGAGACCCAGGAAAACAGCAGTTTCCCGAAACGGCCCAAGCCGCCACCTTCTCTGCCATCTTCAGTGAAAGACAAAACGATTTTGGGGGGAGGGGAGGCCAGTCAGGGGAGGCCCCCAGGCGAAGTGCAGTAAATGAAGGTGAGTTTGCTGTGCAGACTGAAGGTGGTCCCTTCTCCATTGATAAGAGTTTCTAGAAATTTAGTCTCCCTCCCCTTCTTGGACCAGAGAGGAGACACACTTAGAAATGGAGATTTCCCTTATGAAAATGAGTACTTTTTTTTTTACTGTTTTCAGAGCTTCTTCTGCCATTTCTTAAAAATAATCAGTTCAATTCCAATTGGAATTGGTTTTTGCTCAGATAAACTCTTACTAGTTTTAATATGCCTCAGTTTAACTTTTAACGGTTCTTAACATCAAAGCTAAGTCAGCCACAAGGGACATGTCAGGTTCAAAAACTTAACCTCTGCCATCCACAGATCCCGGAGACAGATTTGTGGAAGCTAGGGCAGCTTAAGTTCGAGGTACCCATTTGCACCAGCATCTTCCAAGGCTTGTACCTAAATCTTTATTGTTTGCCTTACAGAAGTGTCTAAGCTTCTGGACCCATCTCACTCATAGTCCAGCTAGCAAGTCACAGTCACTTTAACTACCTTCTCCCATCCATTCCATCCCCAGAACAGATCTTTTACTTCTCTGCTTTTTTCCTCCTCTTCTCTTCTTTTCACCTCAGTTGGGTAGAACAGGCCACTTGTCCCTTGAGTCCTAGCTCAGGAACTAAAGGACTTAAAAATGCAGAGTTCTGGACCTTCAGCGATGTACTCCATTACTCAGTAAATTGTGTTTAGTGGTGACTTGGTGTGTGTTAAGCATTAATGAAGGCAAGGTAAATTAGACATGGCGCCAGGGAGGAAGAGGCAAGCCATCCGGCAAAGAGGAACAGACACCAACAAATTCATCTGAGATCCATCACCCCAATGAGAACAACCAAAGACTCGTGGGTCTCCAGAGAGCAAGAAGGACAGCCACCATCATTTGTGCCTGCAGACACTCAAAGGAGGTAAGAGAATGGGAAAACTTTGTACTGGAAACAAGTCTGTTTCAAGGTAAGCTGTCACTGGAGCTTATTAGCATGGAGAAGCTAGAGGCAGGCTAGGTAGAAGGAAGCATGTTATGTGGATGGTTTGGAAAGCATTAGGGATAGAAGCGGGCATGTGGTACAGAGTTGTGGATCGGAGTTCTCTTGCCCTATATGACCTGGTCATTGGTGGTTCGTATATTCAGTCTCTCAGCTGAAGACAATAGTCATAATAATAACAATACTTAAGTGATTAATGTCAAGCCCTTTGAAGACCTTTGTTTAGGAGGAAAAGACTTTACTCTATCCTTCCAGGTTCTTTGGCTAATTTATAGCCAAAGTAACATAGGACAGATGGAAAGGAGAAAAACAAATTTAATCATGTGTGAATGAGGACCCCACAAAGACAATGAGGCCTAAGGACACCTGGGCAATCGAGGCTTATGTGCCATCTTGGGCTAAGGAATGGGAGGGGGCCTGGTGCTTCCGAGGGGGGGAAGGTGATTCACAGGTTGACAGGAAGACCAGATGCTTGGTACTTAGATGCTTGTCCTGCCATATAGATAGGTCTTTCAGATAAAAAAAAATTATCTCTGTCATGGTTCTCTTTCTGGACCAAATGCCCTATCTTTTAAGTAGTTTAAAGGAGAGGTAAATGTTCTTAAGTCTGCTGGGTCTTGATTGCCTTCAGTCCTAAGCAATTCACATGACGAAGTGGCACAATGTGGGGATGCTTGTTCTAAACCCTTTCACCTTTGAACGTGGATGATCTCATTTAATGGCATAGCAGTCCATGAGGGTGCGTCTGTAATCAAATCCATTTTAAACGTGGGTTAGTAGGGGCTGGGAGGCATTAATCAACCCCATGGCTTTGGAGAACCTGCACAGAAGACTCCACCTTCCCATTATGGGCTGCAGTTAAGAGGAGTTTCAGAGTTTCACATTAAAGGTAACTGGCTGAGGAGACAGTTCATCATATTCAGTTCACAGCAAACCTAGAGGGTCATTTAGGGTCCACAACAGGAAGAGGTCTAAGAGATGGTTTGTGTAATACAGACGGTCACCTAGTCACTGATTAAAAAATGCAGGTATATTTCAGTGTATATGAATTAACATGACTAATCCAATCAGAAAAGTGGTACTTATTTGTATACCGTCTGTAACTTCCCTGAATATATATTAGTGCAAACTATCTTTGAACTAGAAAATTCATCATGTAAATTAGTTTCCCTCTGCTTCACCATTTTGTCTAATAGGCTTCATGATTTGCGGGTTATTGTTCCACCTAACAGTAATTTTCACTTAGTAGCAAAATTGTTAGTAAAAGAGAATGCAATGGCGAACGATACGAACTTGAAATTTGTAGGATGTATTGAAGGTGTATTTCTTTCAAGGATCAGTTTATGTTTGAATTCCTGATAGGGATCTGAAACACATGCACGCACATTTATTTGAGTGAGACGTACCAAAGGGGTTAAATCCCCCCTTTAGGTAGCCGAACAATGGAACTTGTTTATGCCTACGTGATAATTAATAGTTACAAGGGCAAAGTGTTGGGAAAAATTATTTTTCAGGACTTTGAACTGAGCGTCCTGAGTGCACCTCATTTAGAGCCACCTCCTGCTTTTCAATGCTTTTGAGCTAGTCCAGGCTCTGTGCATTGTAGAGAACTGCAGAGCAATGTAAATGATCCTTGTTCAGAGTTGTCAGGTGGAAACGCAGTTGAATTCCCTCCCCTGCGTGAAAGCAGCCAGTTTTACATCTCTTAAGCACATTCCTTTCAGCCTCCTTAATAGCCTTTGTGTATGGCCTGTTCTTCGGATTCTTTTTTATATTGGTTATTACACCTTGAGGGCTCCCTCATGAACTAACGAGATAAATAAAAACTCTGCCACCTGTTCATTTTGTATTTCTACAAGAACTATCCCTTCCTTAAAAAAATAATTATCCTTCAAGAAAAGGAATATCATAGAAAGGGAGATAAAGTACTTCCTTTTAGATGGAATTCTTTTTTTTTTTTTTTTTTTACGATTTTATTTATCGACTGGAGAGAGGGAGCACAAAGGGAGGGGGAGGCAGGGGCAGAGGGAGAAGCAAGCTCCCTGCTGAGCAGCGGAGCTGACTTGGGGCTCCACTCCAGGACCCCAGATCATGATCTGAGTCTAAGACAAATGCTTAACCCACTGAGCCATCCAGAGGCCCTGGATTTCTTTCTAAGTAGGTGCATTCTAAGGGTGTAAACACTGGACCTGAGTCTTTACAATCACAAGTGAATGAAAATAGCTATATTCATCAGCCAATGAGTAAACAGACAACAGCGTTTAAGGCAAGAAGATAAAGAGCCTTCCTTTCATAGCAATGCACCCCATGTGGTGAGTGACTGGGAAACACAGTCAGAAAACCCCCCACACGTGTCCATGGCAGCTGCATTTGAGAACTCAACAAACATCATCTACTTTCTGTTTATGGCACATTTGTTTCATTGACTCAAGTTCAGTTAAGCTGCAGGATACACCTCAAGCTTCTACTATTGTTTTTAGAAATTCAAGGCTTAAGGAAAATCCTTTTTTTAGGACCAGCTATATATCTAGATGGGTTTTGATTTTAATTTGAAGTGACTTATTTTAAACAGACGTTACAGGCTTTTGAGTATCCATTGCTTTATGCGACTGGTGTAAATACTGATGTGTACTCTAAATTATGGGAAAAGGAGGAGAAACACCAGTTTTAGTTTTTTGGTCAGAAACTTATTAGTGATCACTTTTTCTACAGATAATACAAATAGTAATATTTATTCCTGTGGTTAAGATTCTTTTCCATGTAGACTATTTTCAGCTGTATAACATCTGAGAATTTATACTTCTTAAAGATAATGTGGCAATTAGTGAACATGAACAGATATAAGAATAAATTTCAAGTGAACCTCCCCCGGTGTGACTTAGACTATTTATGAGTTCAGACCTAACTGGGACCTGATTGGTTATATCCTTAAATAAAGAAGAATAAAGAGGTGATGCACGAGAGTGAAAACTTACTGCTGGTTGATTTGACCACAGACGGATACACATGGGACCAGTCTTGCTCCCATAGATTACTTGTCACTCATTACTGCTGTATAAACCATGTTTTGCCAATATGGAACCAGTTTGCAGTGAAGATGATAACATTGGTAGACATTTATATTTTCCAAGAAAGCAATGACCTTGGCATAAGCCACTAATTGCTTAACAGTTGTGTGAAAACATGCACATTGTCTTGTTGAGCTGACAGGTGATAGTCTGTGGGGAAGGGCAGGGTGGGGGTATGTGATATCCACTTCATTATCTTTATATGTTTTTAAATATATTTTTTAGAGATCTTTGCAATTTCATCACATCACATAAAGCTAAATTACACTTCTTGAAAACTTTTTTTCCCCTCTCAAATTCCAAGAAGCATCTTGGCCAAGAAACCCAACAAGAAAGAAAAGATCAAGGTCAATAGTTTAAAAATTATGGCTCTGCCTATTGATGACTACCTGTGGGATAGAATAGACAGTTTTAACTTCCAACTCAGCAGATAATCGGCATGAAAATCATTTACTATGATTCAATCATCTCAAATTCATTTAAATGTTTATAGCCTGGACTTGGAAGGAAACAGGGCAGTTGTAAAATGCAACAATGGAAGTGCCATGAAAGGCAGTAACTCATCTTCTGCCTTCAGAAATTTCTCTCATATTTAGAGGACTATGTGGCATCGCGGAGGCAACAGACCAGTTTCCAGATGAGCTTGTGTGGTACGGTCACTGAATGAACTCATTGCTCTATTTGTCTCCTGCTGATCGGTCATCTTAGCCTCCACCAGTGAGTCTGGCAGCAAACCCAAAAGTTAGCACCTTTGAACAGCCCAATCAAAGAAATCAGAAACCGAATTGTCAAAATCAGGAGCTGAAAGGCCAAAGCAAGCCGTCTCTGGTCTGCTCCTGATTACAGAGAGCCGAGGCCAGTGCTGGAATGTTTGGACTCAAGGCCATTGCCCTCCCTTTTCTCGTCTGAGTGTTTGAGGCAGGTTGGTGGATCTTCCCTAGACTACTGGGGTCGTGGGTATGGGGAGGGCCTCGGGGTCACTGTGTCCTCGGATGTGCCCTGGACATGGCCTGGTCGCTGGATGCCTTGGTGGTCATGGGCTTCACCGTAGTTTTGGCCTGCACTTGGACTCAGGAACATCCCTGGGCGATGCCTGCCCTAGGTCCCTCCCGATTCAGCTTACTTCTCCCTCTTGCTGGTTTCAGACCCCTGAGACCTAGCCATTTCTCCATCTGGCCAACTGTCCCCTGTCTCTGCTTTGCGGTCATCTCTTCCAGATGTGGTAGGTCCTGCGGCAACAGGTCCCACATGCTCAGAACCAGGCCAATAGACAAAACCAGTTCATCGTGGGGTCAATCTGTTGAATGATTCATTGGCAGGATGTGTTTCTTTCCATTATTTGGGGTTGACTTATTTTCAGGTTAAGAGCACATTAAAGAATGTCCAATTTATTTGTAGCAGCTCCCTGCTGCTGTAGCTGGAGGCCAAAAAAGAGGCAAGCTGATGGGATGTAAGAGAAATGCATTCATATGAATGTGTTCGCGAATGAGATGATTTCTTCTTAATAGAGTTTTCCCATGAATATATTCTTCTCACTGATGAATGCTTATTATAGGCCTTATTCACAGATAATATATACACTAGGAATGTATTCTCAAAGAACACTTTCTTTTACGTATATATGTATTCTCAAGTACATTCTTGAATAGGAAGAACATCATATGAATGCATTCTGATGAAAAAGAATATATTAATAAAAAGAGAGTCTTAAGCATTCATCCTATTCAATAATCTTATGAATATGTTTCTGGGCTCTAGCTCTCTTTCTATTCTTAAGTCTCCGGATCAGGGTCAGGGAGGCAGTGACAAATCAGATGTCCCTTGAAATACTGTTAAGAAGGAAAAATGGAAACGGGCCAGTGAAATCTACGGGTGAAAGGACTTAGTGAAACTTGGCACTGTGCTTGTTTGATGAACTGACTTTACGGCACTGCTGATGAGCTGAGCTCTCCTGGTCCCCAGGAGCAAGGCACCCAGGAATTCCCTCGGGACTCTTCCTTTGCATTCCATAGAGAAGGAGCTGGATGTTTCCCCATCTCCCTCCTCCTTTCCCCTGGTGACAGTCCTGGTGTTCTTAGTCTTCCAAGCAAACTGAGACCCCAGACCAACTGGGTGAAGTTCCGTGGTAGGTAGGTAGATAGGCGATGGGAGATGACAGATTCATAGATCTACCTATTATCTCTCCAGTTACCTACCTACCATTGTCTGTCTGTCTATCTATGTATCTATGTATCTATCTGCCATTGTCTTCCATCTGTCTGTCTATCTAGCCACCCATCATCTATCAATGGTCTATCTCTATCTATTAATCAGTTGTTTCTATCACCTATCTTTATCATCTATCTACCTATTTCTCTATCTAATCAAAGCTGCAGAAATTTTATGCAATAATTGCATATGAATCAACTTAGAAAAAAGTAAAAGAAAAAAATTGTTACAGGTAAAAGCATCTGGGGGGGTTCTGGGTTGATTTATTCTGAAAATAAATCCATAACTCCTAATTGGTTATTTCTAATCTAGGCTGTATATTTTAAGTTAAAAAATAGTTGCATATATAGGGAACTTAGTTCCAGGAAAATAAAAATATGGAAAATTCAGTAACATCAAATGCCAACTTATTAACACAGTTTCCTTAAATTTACATTCCTATGTCAGGAGATAGTTGTGGAATAAAGTTCATTCTCTGTGCCAACATATATGATATATTTAAAGTTAGGCCCTGATATTAAACTTAAACCCTCACTTGCTTTTTATTCAAGAATTGTTTAAGGAAAGCACCTGGGCTTTCATACTGGATAAACAGACAACCATTGTGTGCAATTTTAGATAAACATCTTTAGTGTCCTATAACACACAGTTTTGTAACAAGCATTTCAACTTTGTGAAAAACAAATAGTCTTAGAAAGCCATTACCACGATGCGTTCGGAGCCCCCGGAGGGTGCGCTCTGATTTCTAAGCTTGGCAGTGATGTCTAAAGGAATTGCATTAACATGGACCGGGCTGGCTGCCTAGGAAAAAAAAAAGATCCAGACGTGCTGTGAAAAATGGACTTCGTGTGATGAATTTTCTGGTTTGATAACCAAAGCATTACGAGTATATCACTCTAATATAAAACTTAGTGATTTGATATAAGGCAAACATACCACCTAATTTACTCGTGTAATGATAACACATGCATTGTATAAACAGATATCAGAGTGCTGGCTTGCATCCTGGTGCCTGATGGTCAGGATTTGGAATATACATACAATTTCTTTCTTCTATTTAGCAAAGCCCTAGCTTTCTCCGATATCCTCTTTGGTCCCGTCTGGTGGCCAGCATCCAGCTTGGCTAAACTCTTGCCTGTTGGGAATACGTACACCTGCCCTAATGCAGACACAGCTCACAAGCTGTCTGGCCAAAGAGACCCTGGCTGGATTTTGGCTGGAGCTGGGCTTGGTGCCTCTCCAGACCCCTGATTTGACATCCCAGTCTCACGGGCCACCTTCCATCTTCAGTTGCTCCCTGCTCCCTCCCCCTACAAGGACTATGCTCTGCTAACTGTTTCAGATTTTCCACCTCGTGCTCGCCATTTACTCCTTGATGCTGACTAAAACCTCCTTGCCTTAGAGATCATCTCTCTATAGTCAAATCATCTCTCCAGTTACCTACCTATCATTGTCTGTCTATCTCTCTCTATATATATGTATCTATCTATTATCTAGCTGCCATTGTCTTCCATCTGTCTGTTTATCTACCCATCCACCCATCATCTATCGATCATCTCTATCAATCAGTTGTCTCTATCACCTATCTCTATCATTTATCTATTTCTCTAATCAAAGCTGCAGAAATTTCAATAATTGCATATTAAGCAAGTTAGAAAAAAGCAAAAGAGAAAAAAAACTGTTATAGGTAAAAGCATTTTTTATTGGGTTCTGGGGTGATTTATTCTGAAAATAATTCCCTAACTCCTAATTTGTTATTTCTAATCTAGGCTATACATTTTAATTAAAAAGCAGTTGCACATATAGGGAACTTAGTTCCCTATATAGAACTTAGAACTCTTGCTCATTTATGAAACCATCCTGTGGACATGTGATCTTTCCATCAGAATGAGGGGCTCAGATACCCATAATGAAAGTGTGACTTAAGTAAGCCTGTGTGAATGACAATGCATGAGTTGATGAACCGATAGACTCTCGAGATTTCTTTAAGCGTGTGGGGGCGATGTGAAGGCCAGAACTAGGGTTTCTAGTTTGGGGACAGATAGAGCTACAAATAATAATAACAAATCTTTTTTTTTAAAGATTTATTTATTGGATGGAGAGATAGAGAGAGAGCACAAGTAGGCAGAGCAGCGGGCAGAGGAAGAGGGAGAAGGCGGCTCCCGCTGAACCCAGGACCGTGGGATCATGACCTGAGTCAAAGGCAGACGCCTACCCATCTGAGCCACCCAGGTGTCCCAATAACAACAAATCTTGATAGGTTGCTTACAATAGTCTAGGTGCTGCTCTGAACCCATTTGATATTTTGATTCACTTCACTCACATAAGAACTCAATGGGGTGGGGTCTTATTATTTTTATTAATTATTAGCATTACGTAAATAAGGAAACTGAGGCCAAGAGAGGTTAAATAAGCTGTCCAAAGTCAGTCATTTTGAGCTTGGTGCTGTACATTATTTGGTATGGTCCGACTTCACACTTGGGCAGTATTTTGTTGGTTATTATAAGTAATCATGCCTGGCAACATGGTAGTCGAGCTCTTTGGTCTTCAGCTCAGAATAGACCAGTGGGAACAGATAATAAGATGGCACAGTGATGGGGAAATTGCTAGTCTGGGTTTTCTGTCTAATCCTTTCCGGAGGGGTGAGGCTGGGCCTTGGGGATGGAGTCATGGGTTAGGCAGCAGCCGAGGACAGAAGCCTTTGGGGAGAAAGGGCCGTGACCTTTAGAAGGATGCAAACTTAGGGCAGGAATGTCATGTTTCCATCTCTCTATTCTTATCCGCACCCTCCATTTTCTAACTGAGCTGTTCTTTAGACGTCAATCTTTCTCTGTTTGCTCCTTCAAAGGGTTTATAACACCAGCCAGGAGGAGGAGGTTGCTTGTGGTTACCTGATGTAGAAGAAATGTGGCTATTGTTTGAGATTTCATCCCCACATTTTTTGTTCAGTTATGAATTAAATATTCCTGCTAAAACGGTTATGCCTTTTAAAATCAACGGTTCTATCTCATTTTCATCGTGGTTAATATTCATACAATCATAGCATTGTGCCATTATAGGCTTTAATCCTATTACTTCTGAAATGCTAAGACCTGGATCCAGAGGGCATGGTGACTTCATAAAGACCCAGAGTCAGACAGCCCTGGAGACTCAGAGCCCTGAGTTGCTGGCAGACGGGCTCCCACTCTCGGGGGTGGGGGGGGTGGTTCACAGTGGTGGGGATTGGAAGATGACCATGCGAGTGCCACATTCTGTCCAGGGCCATATTGTGTTGGCCCAACTAAGTTTTTTAATATTTTGCCCATTTAAGTATTTGCAGACTTTGCCTAAAAACACACTGCCTATCTTTCCTGAGTATGCCCTGATCTCAAAATACTGAATAGAATGCAGTCCCCTTGCCGCACCTCTTTGCTCAAAGGTTGTCTTATCATTAAGGACTTCTCCAACTGTCTTAAGGAAAAACAGCAAGCTCACCCCCACAGCCCTTCCCGTGCCCCTGCAGCACTAAACAGTGGAAAAGCCTGGGTTTGCTCACTGTCATTCTTTCTCCACTGGAAGGTCACCTCCAAGATAGCAAGTCTGTTTTGATCAGTATTTTCTGAACACCCAGAAAGCAACTGACTTACAGTGTTCACTCGGTAAATATTTATTTGATGAATAAGTGAATATTCCCCCAAAGCAAACAATTTACTGCTGCTGAAAGTGTTTCCACCTCCGTATGGAAAACAGACTATCCTCTTTGCCACAGTCCCTATCAGTCCTGTCCTGTTCCCAAAGCTAAGGCCAAGTAGATTCAAATGTCAAGTTATTTCATTCTTAATTTTTAGTATGTTCTGAAAACCCTACGGGAGGTAGTGTTGACAATAGTGTGACAGAGTTTGGGTAAGCATGGCTTAATTCTTCAGACGGTGCTTTGGGAAATAAAATGAAATTATTTACACGCAATTCCAGCTGGTTACCTGTGTCTTGAGGAAAGGCAACACACGGGTTCAATTCTAGATGAGGGCTGCTGTTCATAGTTCTGAAGTTTTGTCGTTAATGCTTATTTATGATGTCTACCTGAAATTTATTGTTTAGGGATGTGTGAAGTTGAGATTCAGTTTTACTTTTTTCCATACAGATAACCAGTTGTTGTGGTATCATGTACTATGAAACCCACCCATCTTTTTCCCTCTTATTTTCTGTGTAACCTGCATCACATACCAGTTACCATATAAAAATATGGTTGCTTCTGGATTCTGTAGTTTGTTCCAATGGCATATATACATACAATGTATACTGTCTATATATCACATTACATATATATGTAATATATATAATATATACTAAATATGTTATATACTATTTATATTATATACTAATTATATATAAATATATATTATATGCTAATTATATACTAAATATATAATAATATATACTAAATATAATAAAATATATGTACTATATATTACATTACATATATGCAATATATAAATATATGTAATGTATAATATATGTATAATATATATATGTAATATATATTACATATATGTATAGTATATGTAGCATACTATATATGTGAAATATATATAATATATATGTGTATATATATACACACACAATGTATACAATATCCTTATTGAATCCTATTTTCTGGCTTTATCCATTATTAGAAGTTGATTAACAGGATCTATCACCATATAACTAAATGGTTAATTCAAATCAGATCACCTAATATTCACCCTGTAATCTACATGAGTGATTATTTATCACCAGTTTACATAGATGAGAGTTTATGCAGGACCATGAAGAGTCCTACGTATATTCTGATTTTAGGCAAACATGAGCTACACATTGAATCAGGATAGTTTCTAGGGCAAAAACACAAATCATGAGCTAGTGTTAGGTTTCTCTAATACATTTTTTTCTAGATGTTTTGTATGTGATAGAATGAGAAACTTATTAAAAATATCTGATTCTTCAAAACCAATTGTCAAAAAAGTGACATTATACATTAGCCTTTTCCCTGATAACAGAGCTTCTTTGCTAATATTTTCTTTTAAAATTATCTTCCAAGCAATTTCCTTCTTATACTTTGCTTTACAGTCAATTATGAGGTATGTCAAGGCAAGTGAATATTTGAGAGATAAATATTCATGGTGGATTTTTTCTAAAAGTCTGCATTATGATTCTGATCCTTTATATTGGTATTCATTGAACAATAACTCCTTTATCTTGCTGAATACAGCCCATCACAAACTTCATGCAAGTTATGGAAAATAGCTCGGTTTATTTAGGAAGAGTCTTGACAAAACGTGCGGCTGGGTCTGTGTGTGGGGCTACTGTGTGTGTGCACGGCTAGGTTCAGTTCAGTATCAGAGTTACCGTTCCATCTAGAATCCCCCCATGAAAGCGCAGCAACTGACCGTGGCTGCAATGCAGATACTTTCTGAGGAGTAGACCATTAAGCTCTTAGCAACACTGACATTAATTCAGTTGATTTGGTCCCATTAGCACATTAATTATCTTCCAGGGCTGCAAGAAAATGGGACAGAGGAATTTTGAGAGGAGGACGGAATGGCTCCTGTGGCCAGGAGCAGGCTAGGTGGGACACTCCATGTGGGACCTCAGGCTTCAGCGGGCTATGACACGGGCCACTGGCCACTAGTAGGCAGGTTGAATGTACTGAATGTACTGAAAAGTAGGGAAAGTGAAAGAAAGAGAGAGAGGGTCTCCAAATAATTTTCACATTTACACTTGGAAACATTTTGGGTGTGTCTTACACATAAAATGTACTCACTCATGCATCACATTGGACCACTTGGAAAATGTCTTCTTCGTGATGGGAACTGTGTTAACACACATCCTTCCCCTGCCCTTGGGTTTGAAACAATAAGTATTAAAAACGTGACATAATCAGAGTATGTGAGGTTGACCTAGGAGATCCCTCCGTAGCGAACTCGTGGGCGTCAACAATGGGATAAACTTCTCCAGGGCATACAAGCACCCGCCGCTGCCCTCGGCAGTAGGGGGCGGCATCCTGTCTACGCAGAACGGGTCATAGCTCACTGGGGAATCTGTGCACACAAAGACCATAGAACAGTGGGGACAAGTGGCCGAGATGCAGGAGGTCTCAGGATGGAGTCAGATGGAGGAGGCTGAAAAGTGAGAGGGAAGGGACAGATGGGTGGAGGTAATAAGATCTGAATGAAAAAATTGGCCATAAGCAAATGAACAGAACTCATTTACATTAGTTGCAGGTAATGTATTAAAAGTGCAAATTCCTTTACGATTAAAATTTTACTGTATTGCTTCCATTTTGATTTTCAGCCACTTTTTCCCACACAGTCACAGAAAACAATAACATCATCTAAAATCATAAGGGTAAAACTATTCTTTTGTGCAGTGTCTCCCCACTAGTCATGGTCACCCAGAGAGCCTCAGAATGAGAGCTTATTTGGGTACAGGGTCTTTGTTAACGTAATTAAGGATGGAGATGAGATCATACCGGGTTAAGTTGTAGTCTGAATCCAATGAGTGTGTCCTAGAAGAGACAGAAAACGACACAGGAAGATGGGAAGGAAGGCCATGTGAAAACAGAGGCAGAGATCAGGATGATGCTGCTGGAAATCAAGGAGCTGCGAGGAGCCAAAAGGCGCAAATAAGGACCCTCCCATAGAGCGTTTGGAGGAAGTGGGGGCTTACCGACACCCTGGTTTTGGACTTCTGGCCTCCAGAAATGCGCAAATAAATTTCCTGTTGTTTTAAGCTACCAGTTTTGTACTAATTTTTCGCAGCAGCCCAAATAATCTGATAGAGGCAACTTCTGTGTAAGATTGACAGATAGATAGATATTCATGGAAAATAAGAGTAATTCAGACTCAATTATATAAGTCTGTAAATCGATTTAATCACAAAATATAAATGTTAGTATCTTCTGTGGAGGAAGGGGCCCACAAAAGCAGAAGTTCCTAGGACCCGCAGAAGTCACAATGAAGCACCCAGGAGAAAAGCCACCTACATGCCAGAAACCGGTAGACATTCCTACTAAATACTACAAGTGTTAGCAGATGCTCTTTGGTTTTATTCCCTCCTCCCATCGTTTTTTGCCTTCCAGCAACTGAGCTTCTTCAAACTAGGAAGCATCAAACTATTTATTTTTCCATAAGATGTCACACCTGTACCTACCATCTTTTATCATGAAGAATCTGAGCCCCCTTGTATGGAAGCATTTTTCCCTCGGACAGATACTGGCAGACAGATCAAGGGCTCTGATAAAGCTAAGAAGCCAGCTGAAGACTTTTGATATCCTTGGTCCTTTACTGGGATTGTTCAAGCCTCTGTGTGTGCCCCACAGCTTAATAATCTGGCTTCATGAGGCATGCCAATCTAACTGCAGGCTAGATCTATCATATTGGAGGGCATGTGGATCTAATAGAAGGGCCAACATATATAATTAGAGGACAGAGCATTCTAATTGGGGAGCTTGCATTTCTAATAGAAGGCTGAGCTGGTCTGGTGGGTGGACATGCATATTTAATAGGTAGATACAGGTATCTAACTAGAGGGCACACATATCTGTTTGGAGGGCATGCTTATCTAATTGATTGGCATACATATCTAATTGGAGACCATAGGTATCTAATAGGATTGATTCATTTCTAATTGGAAAATAGTGGATTAAAAAAACCAACCCTGTGTATTGAAAATGGACGTTTCTATGGAAATGAGAATGATATAGATTTTATTATTTGGGATAGGGAGAAATACAGATAAAATGTTTATCCTCAAAGAATTTTCTTCCTCACCCAGAAACATGATAACTAAAGCTACAAAAATCAGCAAATTCATATACAGTGATCTACTCTCACCCAATATGTTATTATTTTCTTATCGTATGTTATACAGAATGAATATTTCATTTAACTATTAGGTCTTTGGGGGGGCTTATAATAATTCCCCTAATCGATATTCTTACAAGTAAAATTATTTTGACTTGAGTAAATTAATTGAGCATTTCACCAGTTAATCAAGAGAAGCAAAAACAAGGTACAGAATGCTTCATGTTCAAGGCATTTCTGATCTTTCAATGACATATGTCTGCACCTGTATTCTGGAATGGCTTTTCCCTATATCTCAAAATTTTATTTCTATTCATTAAAAAAGAATCCCAAGATGGCAAGAAACATTTAAAAATAACTGAACTGACAATATACTTTGGAATGTTCCTGGTAATTATAGCAATGTGAACAACTGACAGCTAATAGGCTTGGTGAGATTCTCAATAATCATATAAATTTGAAGTTAGTGACATTATGGTGTAGTTGGAAAACTTTGACATTCATTGACTTTGTGAGATGTTCAAGCTTGAGAAATCTACTCTCTTTAGGTGTTACCTTGTTTTTAATTATTTGTTTTTCTTGGGTTTTGTTTTGCTTGTTTGTAATAAGGATGACATTAGAAGTGAGGTTTAACGTTCCCCTAGGAGTCTTCCCAGTTGGGCAAGGCCAAGCAGCGTTAAGAATAGCCCGGAAAGATTCATCATGTATGCTGGGAAGTATGTATCTGGCAAGCTTGAAAAGGACACTGACAAAAGGAACTTTTGCTTTATTCTATTTGGTCATTTCCTATCATACTCTTGTAGAGAAGAGACTGAGTTTCAGAAAAATATTTTAATCATCGCTAGACTGCACATTTGGTTCTCTGATGTGTCTCAAACATTTGCAATAGAGCTTGGCATATGGTAGGTCTTTCATAAATATTTTTGTAGGAGTGGATGGAAGGCAAAAGGAAGAGAAGAAAGGGAAGGAAGGAAGGAGGAAGGGAAAGAAGGAAGAATTTGTATGTTTATATATGTTTGTAATACTGACAGAAAATCAAGAGAATTAAACTTTGTCTACTTTGAATTATAATATTATGGAATTTAAAATCATTCTACCCGTATATAGTAACAGTGCACAGCTGGTACTGTTTTGTTATTTTAAAAATATGTATCTTTATTTATTCTCATTATTTTAGATGTCATTATATTATATATTTAAATTGGATAGAAAATTTCATTCTGAATTATTTTTCAGAAAACAACTGTCTAGAGAGATCTAAAACAAGATATAAAATATAAAGGATCTTTATAATTTGTGAAAACCAATGTCATCTGTCAAGAGCCATAAACAAAGGGACCAACTTGAAAGTCACTCTAAACCACTGGTTCCCAGTAGAATTTTCTCTGATGATGGAAATAATTTTTCAACCAGGCTGTCGAATACATTAACCACTAATCCTGTGTGGCTATTGACCCCCTTGAACTGTGATTAGAGTGATCAGATTACTGAGTTTTTAATCTCAGTTAATTTAAATTTAAATTTAGATATTCATGTGTGGCTAGTGGTCGCAATGTTGGACAACAAAGCTCTATTGACCACTGCAACTCTAGATGATGGATAGGCTTATTGTAATTATTATGTTTACCCTTAAAGAAAAATCACTGTTTGCTGGGGCAGACAGACTCTAAAGGTGTGTCCTACCACCCCCCACCCCCGCCTCCCGGCGTTCGCATCCCCCTAGGATACCTTGCCCACTTCCCCGAGGATGAGACCTGTCACTTGCTAATAATCCATAGGATATGGCAAAGGTGATGGGAATGTGTGATTCCCCATTGTGATAGCCATACATAGGATCGTAACTCATCTCATTAAGAGACTCACATTCCTTCTGCCGTTGGTTTTGATGAAGCAGACAACCTTATTAAGGAACCCACAGAGCAAAGAACTGGCCGTAGCCTCGAGGAATTGAGACAAACTCTAGCCATCAGCCTGTGAGGGTTTCTGGCTTACAGCCACGGAGAAAACGGGATCCCATTCCTACAACAGCGAAGAAATTAATTCTGCCTGCAGGCTGAATGAGCTTGGACACAGACCCTTCCTTGCTCAGCCCAGAGTCCTGGGGAAACCGCTAGCCTCACTGGTGTCTTAGTTGCAGCCCTGCAGAAAGCCCGGCTCAGTTGGGTCTGGGCTCCCCCAGAAATTGTGACATAATAAAGGTGTGTTGCTCGAAGCCCCTGAGTTTGTGGCAATTCATTGCGGGGCAGTAGAAAACGAATACAAATGTTCTTCAACATATTCATCCATGAGACAAGAGGCCTTCCGCTTAAACCAATCCTGCAGTCACTCTTGCTATGGCTCTTAACACGCATGATCCATTGCTTCTAGGCATACCTCCCATTACTTTATTAGCTTTCTTGGTCTTTCCATTCGCGTTTCTGCCTGTGCTCTGGGAAAGGGGGGAGTTCGTAAACCCTCTTCCTAATGTCCCAGCGGCTGACAGAGCGGCCGTCAGCCTCCGCTGGGCCGAGGCCGAGGGGGCGCGTCCGTCACACTCATGGCCCCGTGCTTGTTAACCTGAGGCCATTCGAAACCCATCTGAAAGGTTTCAAGTCAGCCGAGCTTTTCTTACAAGAGCTGTAGCTGCAAAAGAGCCAATGAGGACGTTTCCTTCTACGCGCTATCCAAACTATTTATGATTTAATCCATGGTAAGCCAGGTTGTCAGAAAAACCTCCCATCATCGTTCAAGAGATTGCTTGGCATCTATACTTTCCTACTTATTATAATTAATTGTTATTATAAAATGCTTTCCTACTTGTTTTATCACATGGAAAAATTTCTTTGAAATATATAAAGACAACCCATTGATCTTGTTTAAAAATTATTCATATGTACGGGGGCGCACTGGCCCGTCGGCCTTTCCGACATCATGACGGCACGTGACCGGACCAGACGTTTCTGGGCCCTCACATCGCAGGGAGCGCCTCAGACTTTTCCTGAACCATCCAAAGCCAATTAGCCTTTGATCCCTTTACATTTCATCTGTCATCAGTTTACAGCTTCCAATTCTTTCTTAAATTTTTTTTTTGTATTTTTTGGAATGAAGAAATGGTACTTCCTTTGCAGAACTGATGTGAGAACAATTCAAGAATCAAATGAGCCAGAGGTATTTTAAAAGAAGTGTGCAGCCAGCCAATTGTAAACAGAGGAAGTTATAAGAAGCCTTCAATGTGTTCATAAACCAGAGAATTACTTAGAGATTACTAGGAAGGAGGAATGTCGTTTCAAAATCCTCTACAATGTAGTTTTGGAAATTCATTAAGGCTGAACTACCTGGTTATGAAACACTTTATCTTCAGTTCTTCTTAATTATTAATAAGTCTTCAGTTATTAATTAAAAGCATGTCTTGAAACGATGATTCTGGAAGCACCTAGCCGCTCACTCCTTGGTGAAGGCAAACAGTCAGGAATTCAGGATGAACGAAGCTACAACTGCTTGCTTGCAAAATGCACATGATTCTTACACTGAGCAGAAGGAAGTGGCAGGATTTGAGAGACAACTAAGTACTTGTGCTTCTGCAAAAAAGGACCATGTATCTCAACTGAGACCTGGTCTCTCCCATCCTGGAATGCCACAGGACTCTTCATGCCCAAACCCTTGCCCGTAACGTCTGATCCACGTTCTGGGAAAATTCCTTGAGTGTTGGGGTATTTTTGCTTGACAGTGTTTGTCATAACTTGCAAATACACATCTGTTTGTGTCATTACATTTTTCAAATGAAAACTTATTTTTTAAGAGTAGTTTCCTGTTCCCAGCACAACTGGGAGGAGGGTGCTGAGGTTTCCCATAGATACCCAGTCTCCACAACCCCATAATCCACACCCCCCTGCTAGAACGGTGCGTTTGTAGACCTCCATGACACAATCACCCTAGTCTTAGTGTTTGTAGTGTTTGCTCTCCATGTGGTGCGAGATTTTCTCCTAGGCGGTCCTCTAGGAGTTTTACAGTTTCACATTTACATTTAGGTCTATGATCCATTTAGAGTCAATGTTTGTGAAGGGTTAAAGGTCTGTGTTCAGACTGATTTTTTTGCATGTGGATGTCCAGTCATTCCTGCACCATTTGTGGAAGAGACCATCTTTGTTCTGTTGGGTTTTGCCTTTGCCCCTTTGTCAAAGGTCCGTTGACTATACTTATGAAGTTCTCTTTTTGGGCTCTCTGTTCTGTCCCATTGATCTATTTGCTTGTCCTTTTCCCAGTATGACACTGTCCTGAGTACTGTAGCCTTACAGTAAACTTGAAGTTGGATAGTATCAATCCTCCAACCGTGTTCTTCTCCATCAATATTGTGTTGTCCATTCTGGGCTTTTTGACCCCCTCATATAAATTTTAGAACCAATTTGTGTTTATCTACAAAATTCTGAAATTTTGTTTGGAAATACATTAAATCTATAGATTCAGTTGGGAAGAACTAACCATGTGACTATATTCATTTCTGCACTTGTTAGGAGGATGGAGGGATGACTTCCAAGCTCTTGAGATACAGAACCAGTGTCATTTCCTTTTTGTATCTGAATTATATGCACTCCAGAGAGTAGGAGGTATATCTATTTTCACCCCTGTATCTGCAGCATTTTGTACATCACGGTATTTGATAAATAATTGTTAAATAACCGGCTGCTAAGCAGACTCAGGTCAACCAGAAAAAGTCACCATGAGCTGTAGTTAAAGTCAAAGCAATGAAGAAATCTCATGCTGCTCAGAACTTGGAGAACATAGTGTTTCTTCGCCTATAATTTATTATCGATTTTGAAATATTAGATAATTTTAAATGCCCCAAGTTTTCAATCTAAAATAAGTTTAAATACTATCAAAGTGCTTCGGTGATATTTATTGACTCAGCGCAAAAGGTCTAAACCTCTTCCCCATGGAATTCTGAGAATAAAAGAACTGCATAATATGTAGAAATAATTCTGGTACACATGGTTCTAAACACATGAAATTTCAATCAAATCACAAAATGTTCCGATTATTTTAATCTATGAACAAAGCCAAAACTAGTCAGAAATGTTATGGTCTTTCTATGAACCCAAATTCTACAGGTGATTTAATAGAACAGAGATTCATTTCTGACAGTCTCATTGAGGTTTAATTGAAATATAATAACACACAGTGCATTACACTTGATCAGTGTTGACGTGTGCAATACACCCCTGAAATCACAGTGACAGTCAAGATAGGTCTTGACTTCATATTGGTAATAATTGCTTTCTTTTTAACCCAAATTCCTCCCAGAGTCTAATAAAGATATAAGAAAGATATAATTTTATTGCGTGTAGCCCAATGTCCAGAAGGTTCTATCCTGCCCCTTCTAATGAGGCAGGGGGCTTTCCTGTGGTGCCTCTGCTCTCCAAGGGGCACAGGTCTCCACCACCATCCACGCTGGGTTGTGTATCAGTAAGTGTGGCAATGAGGGGACCCTGGCAAGTCTCCAAGGTACTCTAAATGTCGCTTCCAACCGGAAGCTCCTTAGCTGATGGGCGGGTGGTTACTTTGAGTGGCAGCAGGGAGGAGGCTCGGATGTCATACGCTCTTCCCGCCCACTCCTAGGACTGTGTGAAGAAGGCCCTTGTCCACAGCCTTGTGCTGGGGGGCCTCACTCTCCAGGACCCTTCGGGAGCCCGTCTTCTGGTCCCCTGCCATCTCCGACTCCCACAACTCAAGTCCAGCCCTGTGTTTTTGTTGCGTCTTTGAAATGTTTATTTATGTATTCTTTTTTTTTTATTTATTTGACACAGAGAGAGAGAGAGAGAGATCAGATCACAAGTAGACAGAGAGGCAGGCAGAGAGAGAGGAGGAAGCAGGCTCCCCACCGAGCAGAAAGCCCGATGTGGGCCTCGATCCCAGGACCCTGGGATCATGACCTGAGCCGAAGGCAGCGGCTTTAACCCACTGAGCCACCCAGGTGCCCTATTCATGTATTCTTATGGAGCTCTCACATTAAAGGCAATTCTCAGCACAGAGTAGGTTTCCAATAACTGTTTGGTCAAAGAACGAATGAATAAGTGAGTCTTTGAAATAGTCAAACCTCTTAACATACGACAAAAATTTTCTTCTGGAGTTCTCCATAGTCAGACCTTTGCTGATGCTTTATGTGGTCACATGAACATGTACAACCTGGGGGTGATGAATCTGTCCTGGGAAGCCAGCCTTGTCTTGAGCATGTGAAGGGGGTTTCTTCCTTTGACGTGATCTCCACCCACTCTGTGGACAGGTATGATGACAATCCCCAGGAGGTGGAGTTTTGGTGACTTGCCAGGGTCACACCTCTAGTAAGCCCGAGAGTAAAATCCAGTCTCAAACTCAGGCAGTCTGAGATTGCACATGAAACTCTTAGGCTCTGTGTTATTAAGCCTCTGGCTTTTTCACTTCCCCACTTTTAAGATGGCAAGTAATGTTTTCCTTTGGTAAATATCAAATACTCTTCAACTGAAGAACAAAAACTGTCATGTTTTCGTATGTAAATATTGCCCTTTAGGACTTTTGAATGACTGGTGTAGGAAAATATGGAGTTTCTATAAATGCTCACATCTAACATAGGGAAGCACTCGAGATTTGTAAGAACAATATTAACAGCTAAAGAAGAGAAAATACTTTCTGGGGCGCCTGGGGGGCTCAGTCGGTTGAGTCAGGAGCTCATTGACCTGAGATGACTAGAGAACGATATAATGTGCGTCATTTCTTCATCTTTCATTGGTTTTTGAACATGTGAATCTAGTAGTTACTGAAAATTAAAATACTATTAATTTACTATTTAAATTCCATATTTATTGGAAATTATATTTATTAATGTTTTATTTTCATAAATGTTAATAAAAATAATTTTATGAATTAATTTTATTAATTTATTAATAAACGGTGATGCAAGTTATGTAAATTAAGTTTGGAAGGTCAGCTAGAAAAACAGTTCACCTCGAAACTGGGAAGTTGTTTCCAATAATACAGATTGCAGTCTCTCCCATACAGTCCAAACGATCCTCATGTTGCTAGACTTCTTATACCCACAGTGGTTACATTTCATTGGATACCCTTTATATCCATGACCTGAGTTACTTGTTTCAAGTTTCTTTCTTTGCCTGTTTGGCAAATGGAAGTCAGAGAATTCATGTTTGAGAGAATCAGACTCAGAGTTGCTTTGCGTTCCTAAAATCCAGAGAGCTTCACGACCCCTAAAACATGAGCAATTGTTTCTGTGGAATAGCAGCACTGAATTCACAAGTTATAATTCTTTTGAGAGAAATAACTCTTTATGTCCAATAGTTTATGTTTGTGCCTATGAGCCAGACACCTAATTTTCATTAGAGAACTCAATAGATTTTTTTTAAGCGTTAAGTATTGCTAAAGTGTTAAATATTGTCGAGCTGTTTTGTTTTGGCTTCTGGGGATGAAGGGCTGGCTACCGCAGACACAACCCATATCCCGATGGGGCTGATCATGCGTGGGTGAGACAGCAACTGTTGGAAGCCAATACCCCACACAGAAGCCACAGTTACCCTACTCCTTTCGCTTGAGCCACAGATGGACCTACAGTCTGATGTGATGCGCAGGGCACGGAGATTAGGGGGAGGGAGAGTGCCCTCCATGAAACAGGTAATTGTCTCTAGCACTTCGTGAGGAGTGGGAGATGAACGCTGTCCTCTTCCGAACCACAGCCAAAAAATCAGCCTTCACGTCTTTGAAGTATTCACACTACAGGCCTGTCAACAAATTCAACTTCTCAATTTGAGGGTCTACCAAGATGAAAACAATTCATGGAAATAAGGATTTCGGTGAGCTTCTGAATTTAGGGAATGGCTGTTAATTTTATCCAAACATGGTAGGCAACAGGAATCTTTGTGATTATTCTAAGAAAATGTAACTTCATTAAGAATAAAATATCTTTTCATGAAATGGTTTGAACTGAAATAAAGTGCGAAAGCCTGTCATTATGTAATCATGAATCTGAAGAATTTGATTCCCTTAAGCATAAGTTTTTGGGAAATCCTTGCACAAAATGGCAAGTCAGCCACAGGCATCCAACTCCACCTTCCCCAGGGCTTAGCACGCTCTGAATAGAGTGACAAAAAGAAGATCAAAATGTGGATAAGCTTCATCCATAGAAAAATGAGAAAAATAAAGACGATGCCACAATGGGGTATTTTCCATTTTAAAGACTCCTCTGTTTTTACTCTTATGTCTGTTCTGTATTTTACAACTGCTGAGGTACTTTTCATTTTGAAGTAGCTGTGATCATAGATAGAAGGGGAATCCGTTTGTGTCTAATGGTCTTCTCTGGCTCTATTCGGCTGGACACACGGGCAACCGTATGATCCTCCTGTGTGTACCTGCTCTTTATGTATCTCTGTGTTTGTGTGGGTTTTATGATCCCCAACATCCAAAGTCTGATGTAGGCAATGATTACATGCATTTAATTCTGGATGAACCAGAAAGTTTCATTGCTTCCATAAAGCTTTATGGGAAAAAGCCCTCATTACTATACGTTTCTTCTCCCGCATGTGGACGTGTCTGGGCGGACCGGAACACAGGACCCGTGAGTCTGCCCTGAGGGGATCTCACCTGCAGGTTCCCCGGGGGCTGCCCACGCACAGACTGGAGCCCTTCACTGCTGTTCGCCTCTTGTAAGAGGGTTTGTCCTTCCCTGAGCTTGGCCCCTGCTGAGTCATCTGGTCACCTCTCCCCACTGTAGGACAGAGCGCCAGCCCGCCACGCTCTCCCCAGGGCCCTTGACTGTGGATCCACTCGTTTCTGAACAAAATGAAAGCTGATTGAAAAGAATAGTTGCTCAGGATGGTCATGTAGAAGATGGTCTACAGGATGTAAAATTCAGCTATTTCTCTGCATCTGCTAATTTGTTTTCCGTTAAGCGGGGCGAAGGGTGAGCTTGAATGGGAACCGCATTATTTTGGCCCCGTAGAGACCTGCTTTTTCTGGAATGCAGCTTTGCATTGTTATTGCCATCGCCTGACTCTGAGGGATGTTTTAAGATAAAAACCTCATGGAAACGAAGCAAAGTTGTCCAGTGATAGAAGAAAAGAGAAAAAGAGAAAAGGAAAAGGGGAGGGGAGGGGAGGGAGGGGAGGAAACAACTCTCTGAAAACACTTCATTGTTTAAAACGTTGCTCGAAGTGACCCTCAGAGTCCATTCTGTGAGGTCCCCATGGAGAGCATTTATTGGAGAGCCCGCCGAACGCCCAGCACCGGAAGCCCTGGTCACATCATAGTTCAGCCCTACAGCCGAGACTCCCCTTTGCACTGAATTCTGCAAAGCTGAAAGGTAAATTGGCCACTTCTGCACCCGTCATAGACCAAGCCCTGTCTTATGTTTCATATGCCTGCCTTACTTTTGTCGGATTTTCATCACATACGTGGGAGTTGTTGAAATACAAGATAGGATATGCATACGGACATTGAAAGGACGCCCAGGTACCAGGTGGGCATATTTTACCCAGAAAAGCAGGGAATATAAATGCCAAGATAGGGAGAAAGCCTCTCACTGCACAACTCAAGTGGAGACAGGTTTTGAAGGAACTGAATACATAAAAATCACATCTTTTCAGTACAGGAAATAGGACATTTTTGTTAAAAAGATCATGGTATGAGAGGAAAGATGAGAATTTTACTACAATATTTTACTACAATGCTACTACTCTTCTGCGTCTACTCCTCTCATTAACCAGTGAACAGAAACTTTACTCAAGGACATTGTTTTTGAAATGTGTCGAATGGGCCCTTCTATTTGAGAAAGGACCTTTCTATTTCTGACATCTCCCGCAGACCCTTTACCTGCCCTCCGGGTGCCAGGCAGCAGAGTCTAAGGGGATCAGTGTCCTGGAAGCAAGTCTCTGTGTGTCTCTGAGCTCTGGATCCCTGGGACAAAGGATTCCTGAATTGGAAAAGAGAAACAGGAAGGCCACCTGTCCCTCCGTGCACTGGGAGGCAGGATTCTCTCCTGGGAAGTGATTTATTTCCTACGAGGGAAAACTAGGGCCTTGAGGTCAGGTTGTCTTGGAAAATTTCCACCGTTGACAGGTGCTGTCCATGGAAGCACTGGTCTGGCTGGGAAACACCTGCTCCCCCGTCCCTGTGGCCCCTTCCAGGGGCAGGACTTGAGCCTCTCAGTCTGGGATACTTCCAACGTGCAAACTCTCGAAAGGGTAGCCATTGCATTTTTCCTCATTTTTTTCCTGGAAAATCAAGAGCTGAAGAGCTACTCTTATGTCTTCTAACGTAAATTGGTATTCCACAGTGATGTGATAGAAATATTTTTGAGTTGTACTCTAATTAGTTTCAAAAAGGACTGTCTATATTTTGCCTTTACGGCAACTGACAGCAAGGACAGATCAAACGAATTGAATCATTCTACCGTGGCTGGATGCACAGGGCTGTCCTCAACATTTAGCTCCTATAAGATATTTAATACAAAATACAGAAATAAATATGTGCAATTTGAATAGATTTAATAAAACCCTACAAAGCTTGGGCTCTATATTAGGAAAATTGTCAGTCATGAAAGATTAAGAAATCTTACGGCCAAGGGAAACATTACAATTTATGAAAACTTGGCTTGAGCCATAAACCTGAGTCCCCAAACGTAAATGTCAAGACAGTTTAAACTTAATTAACATGAGTTAGAGAAAGAAAAATTGAGAACATGGGTCTGTGCCCAGTTCCTGGCCATCTAATGCAAATAAAATGCACTGCTTACAGCGGTTGGCACGCTGAAAGATTTGATCTTACATTAAGAATTGCTTTGTTTTCTCTTTGAGTCATAGTTTTTACAAGACAAGTTTGTAATTTGGGCATAAAATAAAGGCTACAAATGAAAAATTCATTCGAGATCAAATAACCATTGATGTTATTTTTAACAATCTGACATTAGCCCCTCGTCAATACATTTTTAAGCAAACTGAGCTGAATTTTTCATGGGAGTCTGTTTATTTCAGTGGATTCTATTTGCTAGTTGCATTTCCCTTGAATGCCCTTGGGTGTTGTAACACCAACACAGCCCCACTGTGTTCAATCTCACACCTCTTGGATTTTCTAGAAAGTCAAAGAGGGCTCCTCTGGAGGACTTGCAGGGGTTCCTGAGGCTATGCTGCCCAGGCCTCTGGGATCACTGAGTTCTGTAAAGTCACGTTGGCTCCATCAATCTGCAAATTCTGTATAAATTAGCTCTTGCCGTAACAACAAAGCACCCCAAACCCAACGGCTTAAAACTGCATCCCTTAGTGTATCCTCAGCCAGAAGACCGATGATTAGTTCATCTTATCTGGGCTTGGCTCATTTCTTACTCGGCTGTCTGTAGATTGGCTTGCTTTCTGGGTTTCTTATAAATACCTCTGTTGTCATTTACACAAGGATTGAAGGAAGCGAAGGTCGTGATGCCATGACTTTCTAAAATCAGTCTTTTAATCCCGTCACGGTTCCTTCCCTTCCCCATCAGCACAATGCACTCCATTGCTCAGACATGGGGTGTGTGTTAGGGTGGGGGAAGAGGACCGGGTCTGTCTCCTGTGTCAACTGTGTCCTCCAGCCATCTGGCTACAATATGCAGGGTGTACCCGGAATTCATCAATACCACAATCGTCATCCCAGTTACAGATCTGATCCCTCTGTCTATCATCTCTGCCCATCATCATTTCAATAAGAAATTGGGAGGAAAATGAGGGGAAAAAACCCACCTATACGCTATGTGTTTAAATCACCGTTTTGAATTGGGAAGCCAGGACTGCCTTTCAAGAAGTTCACTGTTTATCATTTGGATTTAATAAGTTTTAAATTATGACAATCAGTATCTTTGTCCTCAAGCTTTCAAACAATGTTTTTATTAGGTCATATCTGTTATTTCTGTTTTCGCTAAGTTTATCAAAAATTGATTTTCAATTATTTGTAAGAGGTAGTCACCACACTCTCTGCTTGATCAAATGAGGTACTCGATAAACTTCTCATTCCAAGGCTTTCCACTGAAAAGATTTTGTGTATGCAGAATGATACAGAGAAGAAACTGAATTTAAAAGAGTTTGCCATTCATAAAAGCACACTAGGGAAAGTGGATCTTTGTAACATACAAAGCACTGTCTCCATGCTTCTAGCTTTGTAATATCTTCTCAAGCCCACTTAGAATCTTACCGAGGTTTAATGTGATTGTAACTGTTGCCAAGGTAATATCCTCTCAGTCAAACGTCAAAGTCTATTTCAGCATCTCTTTATATAATTAACAATTCCTTGCAGCGATCCAAGAATTCTCAGCCCAATTTTCACTTAAAATAGTCTATACCTATCTTTATGAAAATATGGCTCGATCGAACATCAAGGTGTTTTGCAACTCTTAATAAAGCAATGATGCTATGAACATAAAGCAAATTTCCAGTAGAAGACGGATGGCTCTTTGTGTAATAGTTTGATGTTAATTCTACATTTCAGTACTTGTGTCTCCAGCTCATCCTCTAGTTTTTCCTTTTCACAGTATTAACTGCTGTTAGCTGCTTCCAACAGTGGTCTTATTCCAGAAATGTGTTGTTGTGTTTAATTGTAATCACTTATCTTTGCATGCATGTGTCTAACACAGAGATGCTGTGTTTTGAAGGCAATATTGTGGTCAGATTTCACCACTAAGGGGACTTTTAACTTGATGAACGCCTCTGCTTCCAAGGACCAGAGTGGAAAGCACGAGATCATCCACCTGCTGTACTGAATGTGGAGGCCGGCAGTTGTGAGTTCAGAGGTTGTAACCAAGACTTTCGCTAAGTAGTCCTCATACAGGGTGTCACCCGTTTCTCATGAAGACAGCCTCGGAGTAACAGACCGCACGCACCTCGGTGGATATCTGAAGACTTGCAGAGACCAAGCCATTTATCTGAGGCACGTTACTGAAGGAGCTGAAGGAGCTTTCCAAGCCAAGTCTGTCTAACCCAAATGCGAATATTTCCTAAAAGCAAAACTTTCGAAAGCAAATTTTCTAAGTCTGCACATCATTTCTCACTTTCCTTGTGTGTATGAAATTCTCACAGGTCAGTACTGACCGTCTTTTCTTGATGCTCCTTCCTGATCTTCCAGAGAACTGTAAATGCCCGATGTAAGTGAACACCCAGAGGTCCGCACTTCCTCCTCTGTTCCTCCAGCAGCTGCGATGTGAAGGAATGTGAGTCTGAGCCCAGAGAGCAGGTTAATGTGCATCCACGGCCCTTGGGATTAGAAGGTATTTTCCAAATCCTTTCTTCCCTTCTACGTGTGGGATTAATGTATAGTAATTCAGTTATGTTGGGCATGTGGGAGGAGTGAAGGTCCTTTTCACTGTTCCGATGCCTGCTTGTAACTCAGAAGAACTCAGGAAAAGGCTTCGGCTGCTGAGCTGAACTGAGCTTGTGGGTCAGAAAATCAAGGTGCTTGGGAGACTGACAGAATGTCATGGAGCGTGAGATCCCCGAGCCTTAGCCAGACTCCGCTCCTGGCTCCCAGGCATCTCCCTGACCCGGGTGTTGGAGAGGATCTTTCTCTTGCACTAACTCGAGCTGCCGCCTGGTCTCCCGTGGCACCGCGCAACAGATCATAGGGGAAGTCTGTGGGTTTGCTACTGTAGCCTCCTCCCACGTTTCCCACACCCACCACTGTCCCGCTTGGAGGGGACCAGCTGTCTGCAATGGTCTCGCAACCTCTCCCTTCATATTTCCAGGTACATGGTTTTCACTCAAGATTTATGTGCTAAATTATTTGCGAGGGTATTGAGCAATACTTATTATTTGAAAAGAAAGGACTACTGTCCACTTAAGTCTTGGGGTTACTTCGTACCTTCAGTTGCTGATGCTACTAAGGATTTCTTCTTACTGGGCATCTCCCCAGTATTCACTGACAGTTGGGGTGAGCATCTCTGCTCTGTCACTACATTTGCCAAACTGGGGACTGACTGAAACTACGTTTATCAGATAAAACTGAGTCCGGGAACACACTTGAGAGGAATGTATCCAAAGTTTTACTCTCCATCTTCCCCCTTCCGAAAGTAATAGCTCACACCGTAGAGACCAGACTCCAGAATCCACTCAGGGCAATGTGGGTTAAGCTGGGGAAAGATGTTGCACTGGACAGTCGCTTGGAGGGACTGATGCAGTCATGACGTTCTCCCAACGGTCGGGCCAGGAGCCGGCGGAGCGGTGCGTGGTGTGCTGACTTCGGAGATGGGGCTGTGTGTCCTGCCCCCTGCAACCGAGGCTTTGGGAAGAAGCAGCAGGTGGGCATCAGAGGAGCCCTAGAGACAGTGAAGCCGTTCACAGTGCCCCGGCGATGACTGTGATTGACAGATGAAAAGAACGCAAGTGGCAGAATCCATCTTTCATGCAGAATTCCTCGTTTAAAAAAAGCTTGAGGCTCTAGGACGTCCAGATCGGTAACCAGTGATTCTAGGGCAGTCCTTGCAAGTTTGGACAGAAAGCTAAGATCCAGATTGCAAATAACATTAATAGAGTGAAGTATAAATATTATGAAAGTTATGCTCACATAAATAATCTTTTTCTGGAGAACTTTGCAAAATGATGGCATACCCAGTACTTTATACAATCACATAAGTACTTTTTAAATGTTTAGACATATAAAACGATCTGAGCTAATCATAAAACATAATTTACTTTCTGGGAAATCTAGAGAAGAGAAGACAAAGCACAATGGCCCAGAGAAGGGATATAACTGATTCTAGATGAACAAGGGCATGTATTATACATGACTAAGAGGAAAGTTTGAGCAACTTTTAATGGTGACTAGTGCACGCTGTGAAAAATGAAAAGAACAGGAAAGCAATACCAAAGGTCGGAAGAGTACACCACCATCTTGGGCTCAATTAGTTGATGCTACTTGTGTTGAATTAACCAATACTGTTGTTTGATTTTATTTTTGTTTATTTTTTGCAGATTGATTTATTTATTTTAGAGAGAGAGCATGTGCGCCCAGCGGGAGGGCCAGAGGGGGAAGGAGAGAAAGAATTTCATGCAGACTCCCCTGCTGAGCATGGAGCCCAGCAGGAGTCTGGATCTCACATCTCCATCTCACAACCCTGAGATCCTGACCTGAGCTAAACCAAGAGTCCGAGGCTTAACCAATGGCAGCACCCAGAAGGTTTTAAAGACAGAAGGTTTTACCATAAATACTAAAGTCAAGCATGATGAGTTACCTTTTTTTTTTTTTTAAATTTTATTCATTCATTTGAGAGAGACAGAGAGAGCGAGCACAAGCAGAGGGTGAGGCAGAGGGAGAGGGAGAAGCAGACTCCCCTGGAAGCTGGGAGCCCAACATGGGGCTCGATCCCAGGACCTGGAGATCATGACCAGAGCCGAAATCCAGAGTTGGTCACTCCGGCAGACGCCCAACCATCTGAGCCACCCAGGTGCCCCAGTGACTTACCTCTTATGAAATTCACAGGCTCTTATCCACGGATTCTCAGGGCTGAACACACAACGAGCTCCGTTGACCTTCAATAACCTGGATGAGCACAAAGGAGGAGAGAGCTTTGAGATGAGTCACAAAGGACCCTGAACTCACGTCTTGTGCTGACCCCTCTGAAGCAGTCTGCTGCCTCACCGGCATCCAAGGCCATGCAACACCAGACCACCACCAGATAAAATGGCTGGAGGACACATGTGCAACACGCATGCTCACATGCACTTGAACACGGCAGGAGTGAAAACATCCTAAGTCTTCCCGCCAGCTCTTTGCCTGATGTTGCATCCGGAGCTCCGTGATTGACATGAGTGAGTGATCATCTACATTCAAGCCTCGTCGGGACGTGCTGAATACTTAGAGCTGAACGTTGTACATATGCTATGCTCTCCTACATCATTAATCTATTTCATATTTTATCTGAGATTTTGAGGGATAAATATTTTATTAGCATTAGAGCTGAAAATTTGCTACTAACTTTAAAGTGTCTTATACTGGGAATACACTAATATGAATTTCTTTAATCATGCCAAATGTCGAATATGCTGGAATGGTGTTATTATCCTGGAAAAATGTCTTTCAACTGTATTTGTTAGGAAATAGGTTGAGCATTTCACTGAAATCCAGCCCAGGGTGTTACAGGAGCTTGGGTTCACAGGCCTTATCAGCCACGAAAACCCTTCGGTATATGCCATGCTTTCTCCTTTCTTATCGTGTAAGAAAGCTCACCCCACTCCAGTTGCAGGGACAATGAGCTGGTTTGGGATTGTGTGTGTGTGTGTGTGTGTGTGTGTGTGTGTGTGTGTGTGTGTGTGTGTGTGTTAGAGGCGGCTGGCATGAGTTTTCTTTCCCAGCAGTTTTCACAGTGGCTTGAAATCTTTTCCCTATTATCTCCAAACCTCCTGGCTGTGGGAAGGTGGCTTTGTTGGGGTATTATTTATGTTCAACCCCCCTACCACACTCCCCCAAAAAAAGGAAAAGAAGAGAAAGTTAAGGCATAAATTCTCCAGGAGAGATTCCAATTAACAGCTTTGTCTGCCCTTAACTAACTCTTCTTCCTTTATGTGCCTTTCCCCCCAGCCCCACCAGTTTTCGGAGTCCTTTCCATCTCTAGAATATTGATTTCAAATGTGTGAATGGGGCCACCGGCTGGGAGATCACTGGGAAGGACTGAGACGGGCTCAGCATGCCCGGAGAAAGAGAGTCACTAGCTGTCTGCCGGTGTAACTCGGTGGAACATTTGAAGAGCCCCAGAGATGAGCACAGCCACCACCCGGGGCCGGCAGGTGTCTGCTGCCACGGGAGCACAAAGGGTTGCTTTTGCACCAGGTTGATTGGGCTTCCAGCAGCGATGCTATTCAGAGACTGGGGTCTTGGTCTCCAGGACAGCCTTGTTTTCCAGTTGTGTCCTCTCTGAGCACCATTTCCTGCATCCTGATAAAGTCTGTGAGGATGCAGGGAGTCCTAAAATACACGGAAGGTGACCCCAAGCTGCCATGTTCCCCACTGGGTGGGGGGCCCCCCGCGTGGAGGGAGGGCCCAGCTCTCTCCGGCCTGCAGCTCAGCGTGCTGCGCATGACCCGAAGGGAGCCCCAGGCTCTCAGGTAAGCAAAGACGAGAAGCAGGCGGCCAGGAAGCAGTGTTTGTTCTCCTTCTTCTCAAACTTGCCCATGACGGTGATGATGGCCAATGCAACGTGCCACCCACAGCCTTGTGTGTGTCACAGAGGAGGCCGTCAAGAAATCCGAGAACTCGGGGACAGAGGACAAGCCCTCGTACCCTGGAAGCTCTTGCTCTCTGGGCTAACAAAGCCCTGCACCGGACACCCCTCCAGGACACCCCATGGAGAACCCGCCCCTGACCCAGCGACGGGCAGGCTGGGCTCAGCTCGGAGGACCCTCCACCGTGGCCAGCAGATCTGTGGGTGACTGAGGTGAGTCTCCCCCAACAGGCAGAGTGCCAGGAGGAGGGGAAGAGGGGCACAGAGCCTTGCTTTCCTTGCCCTGCATGCGTGGAGCTGCACCAGGAAGATGAGAATTAGAAGCAGGAGGTCAGAGCCCGGGCTCCGCCACTGCCTCCTGGGTCTTTCCCCAAGAGGGGCACCTCTGGAGGGCTAGGGTTCAGCCCACCTCTGGGGCTGCTTGCATTCTCCAAGGGTCTGCAAATGATTGCCAGATCCAGCAGGAGAGTGAGCACCCAAGAAACGTTCCACCACATCCTCGCGTCCCGACCGGTGTGCACCTGCCTTCCGGCCCTGCGGGAACATCTCCAGACATCCCACGCTTTTGAAAGGACCCATCAACTGTTGCTTGGATTCCAGCCTTAACATTACTAACCTTGCTTTATCTTATCCCTATCTTCATTTCTCTATTTATTCATCAGTGAACCTTTTGTCAGATACTTTTTTTTAAAAAAAGATTTTAGTTATTTATTTGACAGAGAGAGACACAGTAAGAGAGGGAACCCAAGCAGGGGGCGCAGGAGAGGGAGAAGCGGGCTTCACGCCGAGCAGGGAGCCCGAAGTGGGACTCGATACCAGAACCCCAGGATCATGACCTGAGCCAAAGGCAGACGCTTAATGGCTAAGCCACCCAGGTGCCCCTTTTGGATACTTTTTAAAGAAAATTGCAAATGTCCACCTGCTTCTTCCTAAAGACTTCCACGTGCATATAAAATGACCCAGGTCTTAGTATTTGCTCACAACATTTCTGTTAATGAGAAATCTAGCTCTGTCTTTAATCACTGTGTCTGTGTGGGCTTCTGAGAAGAGGAACCAGGAGGGGACAAACATGCGAGAGATTTGCTGGGTGAAGGTCTGGGAAGGGAAAAAAGCAGGAGACAGCTATCAGACCTCTGACCCTGGGAGAGACGTGGGAAGAGAAGGCTAGGATAGGAGTCGTAGTGCAGTGCCACGCAAGGGAATTTAGAGCAGCCCAACGGGGAGTCCAGACGCCAAAGCTGCGCTTGCAGGAGGCCCACATTGGGCAGCAAAGGGCCTACACTAGAGCCTTGCTGCTGATCGTGGGCTGTGGGCAGAGTCGGGGAAGGGCGGCCGTGCTGGCATCCTGGTGTGGACCCACAGACAGCAGCAAACCACCCGTCAGCTCTGCTCCCCACAGCAGATCTGAGCAGCTGCCCCATCCCTGACCCCCTACTCCTCCCCTGCGATGGCCAGGGTCCTGACCTTATTCTCTGGTTCTAGAACGTTGTAGGCATGGATGCATCCAGGACGAATTTATGTGTAAGTCTCCTTTCACTCAAGGTAACATTTTTGAGACTCATCCGTGTTGGGCTTAGTGTAAGCATTTCCTTCAATTCTTGATTTCAAGTTTAATTAAAGTGACCTTTTCTGGTGCACAAGCTTTCTGGACAGAACAAACACCAGGCTTCAGGGACCAGGGACACCAACAACGATAGAGCTGCCAGAAGTATCCAGGCTGGTTGGAAAGGTTCTGTCCACTCGTGTGAAGTCCTCTCATTTTGTGCCTTGTTGACAGAGATAAAGCCCAAAGCCCTGTAAGAATGCAAAAATGTGAGCTGAATAGCTCACAGAGCAGGACAAACAATAAGAAAGGAATTAAGCTGTATTTGGGGGCCAAGTCATACATGACTCCCTCAGAAGCAGATAAAAAGGAGCTATCTGAAGCCTTGCAAATATGAATCCCTGATTGCCTCCTAACTGTTTTTAGGAAAACCATTCGAGTGCCTCCAAACTGTAGAGTCCTGACATTATCTTCCCTTTGTAAGAAAAATCAAATCATTCTCATCCCAGACTGTCTACTCTCTTCTGTGCTCATGGGTTTGGACCAATGTTCACATCTTTATTTTTATGTCCAAAGTTTATTTTTGCCTTTATTTTATTTATGAATCAAATGGAAATTGTCTCTAAGCATCGACTGGGCAGCTCATAACATCTTTTTTTTTTTTTAAGATTTTATTTATTCATTTGACAGAGAGAGAGAGATTACAAGTAGGCAGAGAGGCAGGCAGAGAGAGAGGAGAGAGGAGGAAGCAGGCTCCCCAGTGAGCAGAGAGCCCGATGTGGGCCTCGATCCCAGGACCCTGGGATCATGACCTGAGCCGAAGGCAGCAGCTTTAACCCACTGAGCCACCCAGGCGCCCACATCTTTTTTTTTTTTTAATTAACATAGAATGTATTGCCCATGAGAGATAAGTGTACTTTTTGCCTGTCTATACCTACAGCATATGTTTATTACTTGCATGAATGTCCCAAACAATGTTCAATCCATAGCTTGCACTTTCCTCTCCTTCCACCTTCCACACTGACAGTGTCTGGCCCTCACTGGATTGTGGTCACTCCACAGGTAGAATGGAATTTCCACATGGGGGGACCATTTCTTTTTGGTTTATCATCACATCCCTAGGACCAAGGACAGGGCCAGAGACAGAGTAGGCGGTCTGCACATATTTGAATGAATGAGTGACATCAAGCTATCGTTTCTTAACAAGAATTAACAGCTCCGACCCCTCAGAGCGGACAGCAACACAATGATTTTTGATCAGTCCTCCTTTGTCTGCAGAAGTTCCTCAGGGAAGTTTTATATTAATGGAGCAGAAAGGAACAAGAAATAAATCACGTGTTCTGTAACTGTTGGCCAAGGACGACCATGGTGACTGTTCACGGCGTGAATAGATCATTACAGGGTCTTCCTGTGGGGAGAGGACACATCAAGGATTGGGAATCAGGCACATGTGGGTCATGTATTGCCCCTTCCACTGACCGTGGCATGACCTTGAGGCTTGGGAGGACTCCTCTGTGAAGTCGGATACTAGCTGTCCCCATGGCATAGAGTGTAGGAAGAGCCGGAAGAATCAAGATGGTCCTGTGCTGAGCACGTGTGAGCCAGGCTTGCAGTTATGGTTGGAAGATGACTCCCGAGCCGTTGTGTTGGGGGTTGCAGGGGCCGGGGGTGGGGGGGGACTCTTGTGACGGCAGGTGGAAGTCAAATGTGACATGGGAGGCACTAAGTCTCTGCGGGCACTTGATTCCACTAGTTGTCTAGCTTTTTTCTAAACAGTTCCAACACCTTGTATTTTTTCCCCATAAAAACCTAGAATAGATGATTTAAGTTAATCTTCTCTTTTTAAAAAAAGATTTTATTTATTTATTTGTCAGAGAGAGAGAACATGAGCAGGGCAGGGGGTGGGGAGCAGAGGCAGAGGGAGAAGCAGGCTCCCCGCTGAGCAGGGAGCCCAATGCAGGACTCAATCCCAGGACCCTGAGATCATGACCTGAGCCGAAAGCAGATACTTCACCGACGGAGACACCCAGGTGCCCCTAAGTTAATATTCTTGACTTAAAGTGGGTAGACCCACGTCTAAATCTTGGTCCTGAGGCTCCATAGTGCAGTGACCCCACCAAGACATTTTCAAATCTGCAAAATCAGGGTTCACTTGCTACGATGCACACCCAGGACTCCAAACATGAAATGAGCAAAGCGACCAAGGCTGATGGAGTGGGTGAGATCACCCTCACCACAGACGAATTCTGCCGACATGGGACCTCTTGACTATCAACTGCGGAAACGGTGTCCAGAGCAACAGAGGAGATTAATTGGAATTGTAGAGACAACTCACAGATCGACGAGAAGGCTAGGGCTCAGCCAACGTTCTCCGCCTTCTATAGGCAACCTGTCTGTGCAGTGCTGTGGGCAGGGGTGCGGCAGGGGCACAGCGTCGCAGAATTCCAAGTGCTCTTGCTTCGGAAGCATCCGACTGACAGAGGTTCACTTCCAGGGATCAGAGGGTGGATGCGGAACCCATGCCTTCCTTTAGGTTTGTGGGGCTCACACACTTTTGGGGTTCACGAGCAAAGGGTGACAGGTCACATACCGCACAGCCACAGGAAACAAAATCCCCACCCCCATCATCCCAGGGAAAAAGAAGATAAAACAGCAAGGAACATTTTTAATTAAATCCTGATAAGTTACAAAAAGAGCGTAGTCTAATTAATGGTCTTCATATGCCTGGAGACAAAACGTGTAAACACAGAGACCGGGTTGGGAGAGAAACCAAAATAAGAGGCTAAGAAATAGGGACTCGCAGTTTCTCCAGGTCTGTCCTGGGAGGGGACCCTGGGCTGGGGGGGGGGGTCTTAGCCCCAGAGCACAGCTGGCCAGTTCCTCCAGGGGAGAAGCTCAGAGACCACAGGACAGAAAACCATTCCAACCATCCTCTCCACGTGTGCCCGAGCCGTGAGCACAAGGCGTGGGTCAGATCTGTCCGCCGGGAGGCGAGGCTGGTGGAGGACCCGGCGAGCCCGGAGGCCCTCGTCTTGTACTTGTCATGACTTTGCTAAGCTGAATTTCCTTGGATGCAGTTAATTAAAGAGGTTTCCTGCATCTGCCTGGACTGAGGCACTAAATTGCAGAATAATTAGAAATACCAGCAGAAACACCAGAGCAACTGGCATGATTTGTATTAGAGAAAACGTGACAGAGAAGAAATGATATGTTTATTTTCAAATCTCTACCCCAAATGTCACGAACAGGCTTAAAATAAAAATCTGAGCTCTGTATCAGGGAAATGCAGTAAATGCTCACTGTTTGAATCACAAGCCTGTCCTCTGGTCCCACCGTCAGTCCCACTCCCCTCCCCCCCCCTCCCCGCCGCCACACCACACCGCACACACCCACACAGCACACACACCCACACACGCGGACACACGCACACACACACACACACACACACGCACACACACACGCACGCATCATCCCCTCCTTGACTGAACACCCCAGACATACTAACTGAGTGAATCGGTTTGACGTGTCTGGACTGATTCCCGGGCTCCTTGTGTCTACATTGTCATCTGTGTTTACTCTTCTGAGAGGAATCCTGTCAGTGTCTACCTCCTCAGAAGAGAGCAGGTCTGTGGGATGACAGGGCACGCGGTGTCCAGGTGCCCCCACACTTCCTGGACCACTGGGGGCGTCAGGAGGGACCTGCCCAAGGCGCCAGTGAACAGGGGATGCGTGTGCCTACCTGGACAGTCGTGGCTGCTTCCTGAAGTGGCTTCTCTGAGAAAGAAGCTGGAGTCATTTCCCTCGGGGTGACACGGCTTAGCACAGGGACAACCTTCCCGCGTCCAAGCAGATGACACCAGCCTCTCTGCGGCCCGGCTGCCCTCGCCTTCCTGATGTGACCAGATAGATAGCTCTTCCCTGGAAAATCTTTTTAGGCGACTCCTAGTATTGAAAAAAACAACGACACCTGTCATCGGGGCCAAGGATTCTCTCTCTTTCTCTCCGTCTCTCTCAAGATGACGTCGTTACTATTTCACCAGCTAACCAGCTTGTTGGAAAAATCTAGATAGACAGAGGCAGGCGACCAGGGCAGCTAACTTCGCTTCCCACGTCCCACTGGACCCATTTATCCCGAGGGGGTGAAGAATGTCACACAGCAGGTGGCCACGGGAACCAATGGAAGGGGAGGGACCAAGGGAGAGTGATGGCAGCAGGAAAAACAGCAAGGCAGGCAGCTCCTTCACCTGAAATGTGGCTGCAAAATGAGAGGCAGGCATCTCTGAGAGATGGACAAGTCCTACTGAGTTCCCACCACATTTGACAAAGCCATCGCCAAGTCAGGCTGGTCTATAACTAAGTCCGTTAAAGAAAAATATTCAAGCTTTTCCTCCAGAGCCCGAAGACATTTTCCCCCAAACATACTACAGTGTGTTTGTAGTCGCACTGTGGTTAGGAGACAGAGACAATTTAAATTGGAATAGATGTATTTGTGCTCCTTCACACTGTCAAAGAGAAATTTCACTGCAACGCTGGTCTTTCTTAGTACAGTGTTTTCTTCGTGTGTGTGGATCAGAAAGGCTGAACCTCACGTTCCTCACTTTATAAGACACTGTTTCCCGTGAATTGTTGCTTTTAAAAGTATCAGTGAATGTGATTTACATGAAATTAATGAGAAATGCCTTATGCTTCCTAACATGAAGGAAAATGTTTCCTCTTACAACTTCAAATGGTTGTGTTTTTAAGACTATTATCAAAAAGTTTAGAGAAGATGACTCATGTGGTTATATAATATTTAGTTCAAAATTGTTTTCAAAATGTTAGGCGCTAAATTGAATAAAGTTTTATCAGCTGAAAGCTATCTGCAACCATTGGATGATTTTCAACACTTATAAATTCTGAAAAAGAGATTATAGAACTAATTAAATCAGAAATTCATTCCCCAGATACCACCAGAAAGCTGAATGTAATTTATATCCACTTTTAGGTATGTCATATATAATATCTTATGAGTTAGCTCCTAACCATTATTTGCATAAAATTTCATGACTATCTAGCTATTTAACATGCTCGAAATTGGTACACTGGAAAACTAATTCTCTCTCTACACACTGTTGGAAGCAAAATATATTTGACTACTTTTAATTAATATTTCATAAATATGAAGAAAGCTGCTGTGCTGGGCTTTCTTGGTGAAATCACACTCTTACATGATACATATTGACGAAAGACTCATTGCTTCTCAGATTAAATCAGAACAAAATACATCATCTCAAATCAAAATTAATACAACCGCTATTTGCAGAATAAATGCCGTGCAAATCAGCAAAACTTTAAAACTGTTTTTAAAGACCACTGTAGAACAATCTATAGTCATATTATAATTGTTTTGCATAGATGTGTGGCAAGTGGCATTTTTTATTTCATAATTGTATTTTAAGAGTGTTTGAAGAAATAGCTATAAAGAAAGAATGTAAGACTAAAAAAGATAGGAAGGCAGGAAAAGTAAGAAACAAAAGAAGAAAAAACAGGAAAATGAGAAAAAAGAAGCCAGCTTTGTGAAGTCTTTCATTACAGTGAAAAATTGTCTCATTTACTCGCTGGTTGTTATTCTGCACAGACACAGGCAACAATTTAGTTTGGTATTGTAGGGACACTAAACCTGGCCAGACTGTGGTCCTGGATGTGCACTCCAGCGGTTTGGAGAATTCACCAGACGCCAAGTCTTCCACGAGAAACCGGAAGCTGCGTTCACATGATAGGACAAGGGGATGGAGATCTTTTGTATATTATAGATTTATCAAATGCCATTTTGGTGTCTGATAATCACTTCTCATGTCTAATAAAGATGATTGGTCATGAGATCCTTAAACGTTTCCACTGTATATACGAAACGATTAAAATTTGTTTGACCTTACACCGGTGATCCATACAGGAGCAGACCGGCATAGGTGTCTTCTGATACGGTATACTGTGGAGGACACAGGACTTCTGTGTCGTTACTTCCAAAATGCATAACATTTTGACACTCATGAGAGAACATCTGACCAGCGCCCCATGAGGGACACTCCGCAGAACGGTCTATGATCTTTACAAATGTCAAGGTCAAGAAAGGTAAAAGGAGTCGGAGGAGCTCTCCTGAACCAAAGAGGAGTAAACAAATAACGACAATTTGTGATCTCGTGCTGGGTGCCAGAACAGAAAAATTAAATACTTATGAAGAACACTGTTGGTGCAATTGCCAACGTCTGCAGGGCAGTGCATTAGTTAAAAGTATTGTATTGAGTTAAATATTCCAATGTTGATCATGGTACAGTGTTAGGCGAGAGAATGTCTGTGCTCTTCGGAAATACGCAATAAAAAACGTATGGGAAAAGGGGCGAATACAGCATTAGAATCCAGAAAACAAAGAATAGCAATAACAGTATGGGGGGGGCGAGTAATTTTTCATCTTATTCTCAAAACTCTTCCCTAAGTTTGAAATTAAATTACAATGAAAACTAACCAGAACACTGTGCCTGAACTGTCTTTGCCCAGTGGGGTCTTTTAGTCCACTTGTCACAGCCACTTAAGCCAGACCCTGGAACACACTGTGTGAGCGGGGAGCAGGTGCGGAGAGCGGCAGCCGTGGGAGCGCCCAGCGCATCACGCACCCAGGCCACTGAGAGGAGCAGAGCACACCTGCCCCGAGCAGTTTCTTTGGAGAGCGAAAGGTGCAGGGGCCCGTGCATCGAGTTAGCTTCCTCTTTGGACTAATTCACATCGGGACCCGAAGTGATGACTCCGATTTTCGATGCTAAGCTATTGTGGCTTGATGAGACACTTGTCATCACTGCCCCCAAACCAAGTTCTTCCTCCCACGTGCCTCACTGATTTTGACTCTTCCATATTGAGTTTTAAGGACCAGAACTAGTTTTGACATGTTCAAAACACCAAAGGGAATCAGTTTTCTGATTAACTGCAGGTTAGCATTTCCTCGTACAAATTGAAGTGACATCCATACCAGAGAGTTGTATCATGTGATGTCAGTGATCCGAGGCAACATTTTAATAGTTGTGTGAAATGATACTTGGTTAAAAAGAAAGGTAAATCGTGACTGTCATGTAAAAGATACACATGGGTCAAAGATTTTTTTTTTTGCACAAAGAACCCGGATAATGTAACAAGTAGTTAAACAGAGAATCCAACATACACACACATTTACTGGTCATCAGGAATGCTAAAATAAATGTATGAGATAGAGGCAAAGCTGCTCAATGTTCACATGATAATTCTCAATTGCATTTCTAGGGACAAATTTGCATTTCTAAGGATAGGAAGACTTGCATTGCTATAAAAATTCTGCAATTTGCAGCATTATAAAATAGTTCAATCAAAGAGGTAACCGGAAATGTGGTAGACATGACACCCAATAATCATTTTTACCCACTTCAAAGTCTTAACTTTTCCTGACAGTTACTCTTGGGAACCCCCAGCATTCTGAAGTGCTTATTCCATGAACCATTCATAGATCAGTGCTTGGCTTGGTCATTTAGCAGTCTTGGCTCAAAAGAAGTAAAAACAATTTTTGGAATCAAAGCACCGGACTCTGGAAATCTATTAACTTCAAGAGGCAAAGATGGTTTTCTAATGTTTATCTATTTATTTTTATTTACAGCATTTTTGAAGGTTGAATTACCAGTTTATTACCGAAGACACTGTAAAAAATTCATTTCACCTTGATTCACTGAAATGAAAGCCTCCAGTACATTTTGGTACATGACTTAGCTACATCAAAGTAAAATGGTAAAATTAAATAATAGAGACAAGCATTTTGGTAAAATGTAACTCAGGAGACAATGTCATTTTATCAGTTTCCCTGGGTAGGAGTTGGAGCCCTGGCCCCCGGATCCTAACTCATCCCAGTTACTTGTAGCTAGCTGTGATTGTGGCTGAATCACTTCCCTGGCCACAGCTCAGCTTCCCCATCTGTAAGATGGGCACGAGGGCAGGACTACTTCCTAAAGGGGCTAGAGCATTAAAATAGTCAATATGCAAGGGTGGCGATAGGTCTGAAGTTAGTATTATTGAGTGACAAGGGAAGCTGGCGGAGCCTTGGGCAGCCTGACCTCAAGCCCCACTCTGCACCTGAGGGTATGGTGCCCCCCCGTAAGCAATCCTCCTCGTCCAGCAGACCAGGCGAGGTGGCTGCTCTGGCTCCAACTCACTGACAGATCGCAGGATCATTCAAGGGAACCCCTCTCACCCTCCTGGGGGACCTGGGGGTGCCCTACCCTCTTGTTGCCACAAAGCTATCTCCAGCAACCTGCTGGCTCGCTCGGCTCCCGAGTGCACACCCCACATGGCCCTGGGTGGTGTGTGCACCGGCCTCCCCTGTCCAGCGCACGAGCATCTGTGACTCTGAACTGCCGTCTGTCACACCTGTCCGGGCCTCGTGTGTGGCCATCCCCACCAGCCTAGGGCGGGAATCCCTCCCTCACCACGGGGGTGAAGAGCAGATGATTAAAACCGCATGGCACATGACAGGTGCTCAACAAATGATCATTTTTATTGTATCTCGAAATGTCCTCAGCCCCGGTGCTGTGCAATGTAGATTTTAGCCTAGCGTGTAGCTCATTAACAGTAAATAAATTCGCTTTGAAGTAACAGTGGGATGACATTTTAATATTTTAATCTTAGCTCCAGCTGACTGCCGCAAAATACTGTGAGTTCTCTGAGACGCAGGAAGCCTGGATTGCATGGCCCATCGTCTGATATTTAAATTTTGACGGCAAATTTAAAAATGAATATAATCCCCTGTGGGGCAAACAAAGCACACTTGGGGGGTCCTAAGATCTGGAAATTTTCTGTTCATGAAGTAAAACCTCAGATGCTCAGGTGCTGTAGGGCAAATACCAATTAAAAAAAAGTTTTTTTTTAACTGTCCCAGGTGCAAAGGAGGGAAAAGGAATGTGCTCCCTCCCTTTTCTGAGAACATTTACATTACAAAACTTCTAATTATAAATTCTCGCTCTTCGCTTTTGAGATGAATGGAAATCCTCCTAAAGCCTACACAAGCTTCTGGCTACTTTACAACCCAAAGATATTCTCAGAGACCCAGGAACCATTTAGAAAATGTAGCCATCAAGGAAGATGATGCCCCATCTTCCAGTCTCAGTGGGAGGGTAGGAGACGAACCCAACTGCTTGGCCCAAAGTGTACAAACGAGGGCGCCTGGGTGGCTCAGTGGGTTACAGCCTCTGCCTTTGGCTCAGGTCATGATCTCAGGGTCCTGGGATTGAGGCCCATATCGGGCTCCCTGTTTGGTGGGGAGCCTACTTCCTCCTCTTTCTCTGCCTACCTGTGATCTCTCTCTCTGTCAAATAAATAAATAAAATCTTAAAAAAAAAAGTGTACAAACAATCTCTTTTCACAAAGACACGAGAAGTTTCTTTTGCCCCTGGATAAAGGCGACTAGCTAACACAGGTGGCCACCGCGAGGGCCAGGCACCCTGAGGATGAAGTGTGTGTGACAAATGGCGCTTTCAAGTCCTTGTCCTGGAGGGCAGCTTGTCATTTACCCCCAGATCACGCACGTCCCGGGCGTAGCTGCTCGGCTGTGCAAAGAGTGAGGTTCCCTTCCCTTGAGCCACCTGCGACGTGCAGCTCCATGCTTCCTCAACAGTAAGGAAGCTTTCTCTGTCTTCTGCTTTGTGAGAGGTTTCCTGGGCCGGCCTCTTGGGAGTGTTGTGCCTCATTACCTCTCCCCCAGTGCCTCTTTCCCGCCCGATTCCAATGGCCAGGCAGGCAGGGTTTACCAGGAAGGCAAGACCCTTCTGGGGATCTCCGTGGCTGGACGGCTCGCTTAGCTTGGCAACGGCTGCAAAATAAAGCGTCTCGCTGGGGTGTGTAGCCCTGTGCCTTTCACGCCGCTTGCCCCCTTTTTGGTGTTGGGTCTCTGAGCTGTTCCCCGAGCCCGACGTGACTGTGGACAGAGCCGTGGGGAGAAGATCTGGTGCTCACGCATGCCATGTCCCGGACAGAAACCATCCTTCCCAGGACGCTTTTCCTGGGGCAGAACGCGTCTCTGCCTCACTCCCGACTCCCCTCTTCCCAAGGCTCCGGAGTCCCTCCTACCAATCAGCTCTCTCCTCTTCCTGAATCTTGCCTCCTTGCTGCTGACTTTTAACCTCCCAAGTTTCAAGATCCTTTCCTCTCTGGATGGCTGTGTGTCCAAAAGTGCCAACAACTCTCCTTTTAAATACGTCCACATGGATCATTCATGGATTCCAGCTAAGGGGTGACTTCACACAACTGCGTGTCCTAACAGCGATCTGTCCTCCACAACGGGGAGACCAGCAGCTTTGCGGGGTGCCTCACCCTGTCCCCCACCTCTTCCTCGGGGTAAAACCTTCAGCCTTCCTTCCTTCCCCATCCTCCTCCTCCGATCATCCTTTTTATATCAAGGATCATGTTCACAGACATTGTTTTCTTATTTTTCCCATTCACCCCCAACAATAAATGTTTACTTTTCTGAGGCCAGAAAAAGCCTCATTTCTCCCTGTCTCCTGGATTCCAAAACACCACCAAATAGAAGATATAACATAGAATAAATAAGTTTTTAGTAAAAATCAGAAAATAGACATCATTACTTTGAAATGCGAGTATTATTTGAAAGAAGCACCCTATTTGGGAAACACTGAATTATGGATATGTACTTAATCATCATGAAAATACATTATTTCCTTCTACCCACTAATCAGTAGACAGCAGTCCACAACCTTAGGCATATTCTCTCTCCACTACTTGCAACCTGCAGAAGAGGCTATAAAAGGATTTTTAAATTCGGAATCTTAGAAACCAGAAGAAGGAGATCATAGTCCTATGTTGCAAGGGGGAGGGAAACCGTGCCTGCCTGGCCCAGTCCTCACATGACTTCTCCACCACGGCGCCCCACTGCTCCCTGGGGTTTGGTCATCTGATGGGGGCACAACTGCTCCCTCTGCTTGCTCACTACGGACCAGGCAGTGCAGCTCAGTAATTCCGAGTGGGCTCGTGTGCTGCAGACGTTAGCGTGGGCACCTGGGGCAGACCGGGCTGCGTGCTTGCCTGCAGGGGGCAGGTTGGGGGGGGGGCGCCTGAGGGCTTGACTTGCCTCTTTCTTCCTCCCATCTGCAGGTGTGACTACAATTCTCTTCCTCGATTTTTAATTCAATTAGAAGCCTTGTATTTTCACAAAAGTGCTAAAAAAATTCAAAGATCGGAGCATTGGATTTTTTTTTTATACAAATGGGCCTCACTGACACTGGTTCCAGGGGCTTCCATAGGACCCCCTTGTGTTCTTCCTTCGGGTTAGGCTCACAGCTGCACCTGCCGTTGTCACCTGTGGTGCACACCATGGCCGTCGTGGAGCAAATGCTGTTGAGGTTCTGTAATTTAAATTACACCAGCCCTGTGTAGGGGGTGTTGAGGTGGGACCGGTGTGCTCTGGAGTGGGGGGGGGTGCTTTGTCTCTGTCGAGGCCCCGTCTCCTGAGCAGGTGCTGACCTCTCAGCAACTTCCCATCACTGGCCTCCGTTCTCCATCCTATTCTCTTTTTCTCTTCTCCTTGTCTAGATTTCCTCCCTTCAAAGCTCTGTCTGCAAGAGGGAAAGTACCATTCCTTCGTCACGCAGTAATCCTAGCTTCATTCAAAATTCTTCTGTGTATTCGTCCATCATTCTACTGATGAAATAACGATCCCCCTTCATCTCTTTTCCCATTTCCCTTTAACGGATTCGCTGGCCACCTCAAATCTTCATGTGGGTTTCGCCGAATGAGATCTGGCAGAGACTGTGCAATCCCCATGTTGCTCTTTAAAACGGAGCATCATTTGTTATAAGAAGTCATTAATTACAATGGTAGAGCCCACATGATTCACTTAGCATCGTCTTCTAGTTTTGTGGGTTCTCCACGGAGGAAAGCAGAAAAGCCGCAATGAGGAAAAGACCAGTCTTGAGACTCTTACTCGGACGAGAGGCAAAAATGAGCCTTCCAGGGAGGGGAGGGCTCCAAAGCTGCAGGCTTGGCCCTGTGCTCAGCGGATCTCAGAACAACCTCAGATACGCTAGAAGCCGCCGGTCTGGACCACGGGAGGATAGCCAGACGTCAAGTCTGTACATTTTTTAGAGTCATGGTGAAAAGTTTCACCTGGTACTTCCGAACATAATGGTTATTTGCAAATAGTGGGTATTATTACAGCAGTAATAATTAACCAATGCATAAGCCAGGTTATTGATTAACTCATGAACTTCAGTACAATGTGATCCACCACTATAGCAGAAGGACAAATGAAAATAATTGAACGATGTCAACACGTCAAGAGACCATGAGGCCGAGCCGCATTTGCAAACCTTGAACTTTCATCTATAACTCTTAAAATAGCCGTTCAGGAGTCTGGGAGTCTGAAAGTCAGTCCATTGATCTGAGAGGAAGAAATCAGTCAGGTGAGTAACAACTACCTACAGTGTAAGGTTTTCCTAACATCTTCATTTTTTGCATGAATGCATTTTTCTATTATTTTCTCCATTCTCCATCTCTGACAAAGCTCTGAAAACTGCATTTAACATTTTTCATTTCTAAGGCTGACTTCACTTAATTCTTACCAAAGATGGTCTTTTCTCACATAGACTCTCCCTTGGGGAGGCGATACTGACTGAGGTGGGCAGCCTCCAGAGTGGCCTCCGATGATCCTGCAGCCAGGTGTGACTGCCCCGTGGTGCCCCCTGGCCTTTGGACACATTCCCTGGGGTGAGGCACTGCTGAAGGGCTGGTTGCCTGCACTTCTGGGGACACGGGCTGTCACCAGCTCCCCAGGCACCAGGGACTGTCACAACACGGATTTATGTGTCCTCAGCATTCCCTCTCCAGCCCGGGGTTGGTTTCTTTGGGTTTGTTGTCTCACTTGCAAAATTATATTGCTGTTATCTTCTCTATTTTACTAAGTCCTGTGGGTATATGTCTTTCTTAAAACCCATTTACTATCCTTTTAAAAAGATTTGGTGAGAACATAGAGATAAACATTACAATCTTTTGAACTGAATTGGAAGCCCTTGATACTCCTTCTTTTTTTCCCCTCATTTCCCTGATGTGTATATTGAGGAATTTGGACAAATACCTACTAGAAACATAACCCAAATGCAGACAATATTCCCTAAGACTGTTGGGGAAGCAAAATGTCAAAGAAATGTATTTCTAGATTTTCCATTGAATTTTACCACATTCCTTATGTCTACATTATCTGCTGAATTCTGCATTCAGAAGATGCTACTTCTGACCTTATCCATGTTTTTAGTGTCTTGGATTTTTCTTTATTCAGCTGAGTTCTTTTAAGATAAGATAATCTCTTGAGTATGTGGTTCAGGCTAAATGCAAACTTTACTGCTTTTCCACAAAACTTCCATTTTCCAAACTTCCAATTTAAAGAAAAAATCCTATGAGTTTTTTAAATAAATAATCCAACTAAATGGGGTGAGTCTTTGCTCATCTTATTTAAATGCATTAAGCATCAAAGTCTCTCAAAATTGTGCATAGTCATTAGAAATTCTCACATAAATTTTACTTTGGTACTAATCCTAGTATTTTATAAATATGATCCAAGTTCACGGGGAAAAGCCTCAATAGCATGGGTTTCATTAAGACAAATGGTGCTTTCTCTGCACTTCTTCCAAAAGATCGAAGCCCCAGCAAAGGCTCCAATAGGAGAGACCTCATCCTTATGGGAACAACATCCAATTTCTGTACAAGCCAATGAGTGGACCACCATTTTTCCCAGTTCAGCGCCATATTTTCAGCCCTGATTTTTCCGATTAACTAAACACTTTGACACTCTCAGGTACTCTCTTGTCCTTGGTGTTTAGAGATCCCTCTCCCTGGCTCCTCTTTCCCCTGGCTCATGAGGTCAATGTCCCAGACCTCATCAACCAAATAAAGTCAAGATACAATTGCAAAACCAGTCTTAATATTTACATTTTTAAAATATGTTTTTAATTTTAAAGGTGATTTCTTTCCTCTTCTTTCTCCTCGGATTAAAAGAGCTGACTTTTCATTTTCTTACATGCAATAGATATGTTAAACTGGTTTTGCCTCTACATTTATTAATCATTTATATCTACTTAATTCCAAAAAAGAGCTATGGTAGTTTTACAATACAAGGCACAAATATGACAAAGCTAATTAAAAATGGTTGAAGTAAAAAAATAAATAAAAATAAGAAATAAAAGTGATTAGAGTAATAAAAATCTTTTAATCAAAAGCGAGAGGTATAATTATAATTGATATGTTAAGAAAGGAGAGAAAATGGAATCACATTAAATGTTTAAGCCACACAGTGCAGAAAAAAAGAGTGGAAAATAAAGGCAGGAACAAAGAGACAAAGACAACAAATGGAAAATAGCAAATACAGTAGATATTAATCCAACTATATCAATAATTAAAAGGCACAGATTGTCAGCAGATCAAAAAACAAAGCCCATGTATACGTTGTCTAGAAGGAACCTACTTTAAATATGAAGACACATATAGATTAAAAGTAGAGAGATGAAGATAAATACACCATGCTAATCCTAAGCAAAAGAAAGCAGAAGAAGCTCTATTAGTTTCAGACAATCCACTTCAGACCATTGAAAAGTTACCAGGGATAAAGAAAAGCATTTGGGATGCCTGGCTGGCTCAGTCAGAAGAGCATGCGATTCTTGACCTCACGGTCATGAGTTCGAACCCCACGGTGGGTGTAGAGATTATAAATAAATAAATGTAAAATAAATAAAGAAAAGCACTACATAATAATAAAGTATGTTTTACAGCACTTAAATATGTGAGGCAAAAACTGATAGAACTACAAGGAGAATAAGGTAAATCAGGGGACTTATTACAGTTGGAGATGTCAACACTTGCCAGTTAGAAATGGGTGTGTCAGCAGGCAGAAAATCAGTAAGGACATAGTTGAACTCAGCAGCATCTTCCACCAACCAGACATAATGGACACCTATAGACCACTTCATCCAACACCATCAGAATACTCATCCTTCTCAAGCTCACTTGGAAAAGCCACCAGGATAGACCACATTATGGGCCATAAAACACACCTAAGAGATTAAAAAAAAATGGAAACCATGCAATGTCTATTCTCAAACCATAATGAAATTAGAGTAGAAATCAATAACAGAAAGATAGCTGGAGAATCCCAAAATACTTGAAGATTCAACAACACACTTCTAAATAACACATGGGTGAAAGAAGACATCTCAAGAGAAATTTTAAAGATTTTTCAAAGAAGTAAAAATGAAACCATAACTCATCAAAGTCTACAAGGTGCAGCCAAAGCAGTGCTTCAAAGGAAATGTATAGCATTCACCGAGTGTACCAGAAAAGAAGATCGAAGATCTAAGAACCTACATTTAGATAGATCTATATTTAGTCCTAATACCTAAAAATCAATAATCTAAGTTTTCACTTTAATCAACTACAAAAAGAAGAGTAAATTGAATCCAAAGTAAGGAAGAGTAAAGGAACAATAAAAATTAGAACAGAAATCAATGAAATTGAAAGCAAGAAATCAACAGAGAAAATCAACAAAACCAAAAGCTGATTCTTTTAGAAGATCAATAAAACACACAAGCCTCCAGCCAGCCTAACTAAGAAGTCATATAGTCAAAATTCTAAAAAGAAGGCTTTCATGAATAGGTCTATAAATTCAGACTCTCCACCTTTAACTCTACCAGAATCTCCATCATTAACTCTATCAAAATATTATAAATACTAAGAATTATGCATTTTCACTCCATTTTACTGTATTTTAATAAGTGATGGTTTATTTTTTTTTAAGATTTTATTTATTTATTTGACAGATGGAGAGCGAGATCACAAATAAGTAAAGAGGCAGGAAGAGAGAGAGGAGGAAGCAGGCTCCCTGCTGAGCAGAGAGCCTGATGTGGGGCTTGATCCCAGGACCCTGAGATCATGACCTCAGCCGAAGGCAGAGGCTTTAACCCACTGAGCCACCAGGTACCCTAAATGATGGTTTATTATTGAAAAAAAAGAAAGAACAAAAACATTTTACCAGAAGCTTAGGTTGTAAATAGTACACGTAAGAATAAAATGTGGTTCAGAAATTTCTTCTAAAAGAAAAAATCCTATTGGATACTATCTCTCTTTCTCTGGTACAGAGTCATAAACATCTTAAATTTTGTTTTTTAGAAAACTTAAAGTTTTTGGCGTTTCTTCAGTGACATCAAATTGTGTTCATGTCTCTCCTGATTGTCTAACTTCATGTGAATAAACCTGTTGTGTCTTCATCACTTATCTTACATTCTGTGTTCCATTTTTTAATGAGCTGTCCCTAGACAAATTTTTAAGGTTGTGAACCTGAAATTTTGTGAAGGAAAGTGATTTTAGAAAGCATGGCATTTTACAGCATGATAATTCATTGTGCATTAAAAACTGGATTTAATCACAACTAAATTTTCACCCAGAAAGTAATTAGTATGTTGTGAACTTTCCCTTAAACTATATGTCACTAACCTTCTAGTTTGGATAGGATTCTTGAATGAGTGATTTATAGTTTGTTCAGTTTGCCAAGTTAAAAGTATTTACTGTTTTCTTTGTCTCTGAATGGCAGGCGGGGTTTTTTATCAGTTTCACTCACAAAATATAAAGTTGGGTTTTCTCTTCTTTTGCTTTCTGCATCTCTCCCTGTAGCTTTCATTTCCCTAGGCTTTGCTTCTCTTTGCATGAAAACATATGGTTTCAGATGTTGATACTCTCCGGATCTTCTTCATTATGTCTTGATTACGCCTGGGCCCTGGGATTTTTGAGTGCTGTGCGTATCTGTTACATTCCTTATCATGACTAATATGTCATCCGCTATGATAAGCAACTTTTGGGATTGATTTTTTTAAGAGACGCATCCAAATGGTTATCTTTGCCTTCTGGATCCCCAATAAAACTCGTGATGCTTTAAGTACAGGGGCATAAGAATCAAACAAGGTGCGTGCTTTATCCGCAGACTCCTGAGTGCTGTCCCCTGGAAATTGTCATCAGGCGGACTGGAGCAGAGGCTGTGGAATCTTCCCTGCAACTGACTGGTATTTGGATTTCCCTGAAGAGAAACCTTAGGTGAGCCTCTTGTAAGTCTATCGTCTCTAACACAATGGGCTCACCTTTTCCTGCTGGATGACAGAGGGGAGGGTCCCCTTGAGGCTGGCTTGCATCTTGGCCAAGAAGGAAGGCCCCTCCAACCACCGCTGGCCGATCCCTGGGAGTGAGGTTCAACGCAGAGCCTGGTGTGCTCCCCTGAGGCTCTGTCTGCTCTGACCCCCCAGCCTGGCTCATAGCGTGGCCACACTGCCCAAGGCTTTCCCAGAGGTCTCTGCTTGCTTTCTTGGCTCCTTCTCACTGAACCTGGGCTTGGCTTTCCCTAGTTCATTGCTGAGCCAAACATGAACTACGTGCGGCCAATGTTTAGTCTCCGTCCACATCATCTATAAGCTTTTGGTTTCCTCTAATTTTCTAAAACTTAGATGGGAAGTTGGTTATGTCTTGTCACCTCTGCGTAGAGTTGTCACTCATGTGAGGGGCGTCTCTAATAACCATCTGGCTGTTTGCTGTCAGCTCACAGCCCTCAGCAGCTGTTAAGCAGAAGACGGCTTGTGCACACGCCTCAGCAAAGCCCATTCATCCTGCGGGAAGAGGCGTGAGGAACAGGAGGAATTTGGTTAAGTTGATGAAAGATGGACTCCATTATGTTTCCATCTGTGTCACAGACCTCGCTGTAATTCTTCCATGCTCATCTACTGATTTGCAGACATTAACACTGTTTGACAACTGCCTAGCATCTGAAATAAATCATGACCTCATTTTTTTTTTTACCTAAATGTTGTTGCGAACGTATTCGTACATTTATCATGCATTTAAAAGGTGACCATTTTCACTAAACATGTGCTTGGAAAACGTGGAATCTATGATTATAAAAATAAAATAACTCTTGTCACTTCAATAAACTCTCAGTGGAGGTGCATTGATGAATTTGTTCCCCCCAATAGGTTCCGCAACCTTGCAGGGGTGCAGGGGAGAGATGAGCTGGTGAAGCACGGTGACGACCCCCATCAATCCGGGTTACCACGGGCACCTCTTTCCAAGCTACACGATTCCTCAAATATTCACAGCCCACTTTCCCCAGGGGGCCCCTGGGTGGCTCAGTCCTTAAGCGTCTGCCTTCGGCTCACGTCATGATCCCGGGGTCCTGGGATTGAGCCCCACGTTGGGCTCCCTGCTCTGCAGGAAGCCTGCTTCTCCCTCTCCCACTCCCCCTGCTTGTGTTCCCTCTCTTGCTCTCTCTCTCTCGTCAAATAAAGAAATAAATAAAAATCTTTAAAAAAATTTAAAAAAAAAGAATTCCCTGAAGAGCAGTCACCTCACTTCTGAAGAAGTAGTTTCCATGAGCCAACCCTCTTGAAAAGCTTCTCTGAGACAAGAGACAAACTAGTTGGAATTTGTTCAACTTTGATATGGATCCAGGTCACACAACTGTAGCTTCGCATTGGTTACATTTCTTAAGCATGTACAGTATCGTAAGACTCAATCTGCTAAGATAAGCCAAATGTTAGGCACTTATCTTGGTGGTTGCAAGTTTCCTACCTCACGGTAGAGGACATCAGGTAAAATGCCACATTCAGCACTTTCTGCGAACTTTCGAGTCCTGTCCGTCTGAGATCCGTGCTACTCCGTGGCCCCACACACGCTGCCATCTTCCCAGAGTGACCTCTGGCTCCTCCCCACCCAGACGGCCTGTGTCCTACTAACTGGATTCCTCCCCTCGGCTGAACTCCGTTTTATTTTCTCCACACCCCAAATCTGGTCTGGATGTCCAAACTGATGATGCCTCAGGCATCCACCACGAGGCACCGCGATCCCCGCTGCTAGCGCGACGAAGCTTTCTCGAGAGGGAGACACAGGTCCCAGGCAGGGAGGAGAACTGCCGCCGAAAGCCGGGAGAGAAGGCGGGCCTGCTGTTCCGACGGCGGTCAGGGTCTGGGCGTGGGTGTGGATGTTCACGTGCATTGAAACTTCCCATGGACACAAAGGAGGGAGCCCCGGGGCTTTCTTACCAGGCTGTCCAGACGGCAGACAGAGGGGGAACCAGACGGTGAGACCTAAGAGTTACCAGTAGTTGAACATCAAAAACAGACTCTTTATTACAGATTTTTCTAGTTTCTGGAGGGGAAGCTGAGGTGGTCGATTTCAGACCTTACTGTTGCCCTAATATTACCATTTACATGTATAGATTGTTTCCCTCACACCTGCAGAAGCCACACCGCACACATTAGGATGGGTCATGTTTTTACTTTTGTTCAGTTCAAGATCTTTTCCAAATTCTCTTGCGAATTTTTTTGAATGGTCGTTTAGAAGTGAGTTCTTTAATTTCCACATATGTTTAGCTTTATCAGTTTTCTTTTCGTTGTCAGTTCTGATTCTGCTGCAGTCGGGGAACATCCTGTCTGAGTCTCTGCTTTTCCCCTCGCCGCCACCTTTTGTGATAAGTTAATTTTAAAGCATTTTAAAGACTATGTTGATTCTTAATTATATATTTGAGGGGTTTTTTTTTCTAGTGGTTGCTGTAGGGATTATAATATTTCCTAATTTTCACAACCTAGCTCGGATTAGCAAGAATTTCATTCTGATAAAATATAGAAACTTTTCTCTAGTACAGATGCATTTGCATACCTACCTCTGTGCTATCATTGCCATATATATTCCATTTTTGCATAAGTCCGATAATACAGTGTTGTAATTATCACTTGCGCAACGTCATGCTTTTTAACATAGTTAAGAGAAGAAATCAGAAAAATATCGCTTATTGAATATTTATATTAAGCACACATTTACCATTCTCATGGCTCTTTATTTCCTCCTATGGCTTCAAGTTACCATCCGACGTAAATTTTTTTTCCAGGCAAGTCTTCTTTTAGTATTTCTGATATGTCCTTTCTGCTAGCAATAAATTCTTTCACTCCATTTATCTGGAAATGTCTCTATTTCACTTTTGGTTTTGAAGGATCCTTTTCCTGTAAATAGAATTCTTGGTGGACTGTCCCACTTGTCCCCAGCTCTTTGGATATGGCATTCCAGTCTTTTCTGCCTTACATTGTGTCTTCTTAGACGTCCATCAGCCAAGATGAATCCCATCAATGCTTCCCCATGTGTGACAAGTCATTAGTCATTTCTTATTTTTTTTTTCTGCTTCCATGATTTTCTCTTACCTTTGACTGTATCTTTGACTATGATGTGCCTAGATGTGGATCTCTGTATTTATTTTCTTTGGGATTTGTTGAGCTTCTTGGTATGTTGTTAGCCATTCATTCTTGAAATGTTTTCTGCTTTTATTCTCTCTTCTCTCCTTTGAGACTTCTAATTACAGGTTGGTGCACTCAGCGGTTTCCCACAGGCTTCTCCTGTTTAGATTTATGCTGTCATTTTCCTATGTTCTTCAGATAAAGTAATTGTTATTTATCTATATGTTATTCCCTGCTTTTCCTTTTACCATCTTGATTTGATGTTGAACCCCTTAGGTGATTTTCTTTTTCATTTCCATTATTATCTTTATCAAACTGCAGAAATTCCCTTAGATCATTTTTGTAAAAACTAAATTCTATTCCTTTTAGACTCTCTATTGGTTTATTCAAAATAGAGATTATTTTCACACTATAATTCCCTAAGCCCTGTTTCCTTTACTTGTTTGAACATACTTGTCATCGCTGCTTTGAAGCCTCTCCTACAAGCACGACATCTCGGAATATATGAACTGATTTGTTCCCTTTCATTCTGAGCATGGGCCATGGCTCCCTCTTTCTTTCCACATCTCCTAATTTTGGTTAAAAACTGAACAGTTTACATAACATATCAAAGATAGACTCCGATTTTCCCCTTGGTTGCTGTTATTATTGGTTTTGTTCACTTGCTTGTTTCTCTGTTTATTATCTTGTCTTGACAGACTCTATGAGTTCTGTGGTGTGCAGAAGCTGATGTCTCTGCTCAAAAAAATTTTTTATATTCTTAATTTATAATTCTGACTTCCTAGGAGCTACCCCTATATCCACATTGCTCAGGAACAGACCAAGTCTCGAGCAGAGATTGTGCTCTAGGTTTTAGAGTTCCAAGGAACTCTAAAGTTCCTGTTCCTCCAGGTCCAAGTTCGTGCGGTGTTTGTTCTCTGCCAGTATATCTAGGTTTGGAAGAGCAAGTTCAAAGTTCAGGCCATATTCAAGTCTTGCTTATACATTCTGCTGGGCTCATTCCCCTCTTTTGTGTACCTGAACACAGCCTTGGGATCTGCTAGTATTTGTGGCTAACTGGGGCCCTTTCTTTCAGCCAGTGAGACCTGTTTACCATGGCAGAGAAGTTGGCGGTTGTCACGGCCTGCCACATCATGTCAGCATGTCTGCGCTCACTGAGCCCCAGGCTAGCACCAGCGATTCCTCTGTTCTTACCGCAGATTTAGCACTTTTCCAAGAAGAGACAGTTCTCAGATTGTTTCTAGACTTTGGTTGATTTCCCAGATGTCTGAAAGAATTGCTTTGTTACTTTTGCTCATTTATAGCTGCTTTTGTGGGAAGGGAGTGGCAGACCTTCTTCCTTCCTCTGTTAGAGCTGGAAGATCCGGCATCGTTCAATTTTACAAGTGAAAAAGAAGTCCCAAAATGAAGTCATTTCAGAAACATGATTTACAATTAGGTCGGGCATGTTTCTTTGCTGTGTGAGTTCCCACAGCTTTTCATAGGCAGACCAATTTCCCAATTTGTTTGACCATGGATTTGTTGTATTTCATCACAGCCTTTGGCGATATCCTTTTCTATAGCACACTTTGAGCAACATTGTTTGCTTTTAACTTCTACTGGCAGGAAAGAAATCTACAAGAAAAGAGAGACATAGTACAGATCATAAGGAAATGTGGAGGAGATCTCATTGCCGGGTCAAGAACAAAATGAACTGAGGGAGAGCAGAGCATGTAGTCACTTCAAAATTAATTGATGTATTGTGTTTTGGAATCAGGCAGACAAAATAAAATAATGCCCCTTTCTTTGATCTTCTCTACTTTTCAAACTCCAGTAACTTTTAATTGGTCTATCTTGAGTGACATTTTCAATCTCTCTTAAACTCTCTTTGATTTAACTTTCTATTTCTTAATATCACTGTACTGTGTTCAGAGTATAGTCCTTATTCTAGCTACAGTACATTAAACCTCATTTTAGAATAAAGTACATTTTTTTTCAGAATAAACTTTAAAACTATTAATTCTATTAGAGTCGACTAATTTTGATAATTTTCTATTCATCTGTTTTGAGGTTTGCCTGGTTTTTATTTCAATGTCATTTTACATTTCCAAGATGTCCAGTTGTCTAGTTTCATATTTTGTGGCCCAGCGTTGCTATGACAATCTTGTTATCTCCTCATTAGCATGATTGTTGAAATTGAGGAAGGGAATTAGTTTCAATTATGAGTTAATATATATGTATCATGGATACAAAGTGATCTATGAAATGAAGAAACAGAAATTCTCATCCAGGAAGATTATGGGATTTTCTATCATCTGGAAAATTTCATGACTTTGGAGGAAAGTACTGGGATTCCACAGAGCACAGAACTGAGCATTTCATTAAATTCTATCTAACTCTCAAGAGAATAGGGGAGACCCCTTTAATAGTTCTCTTGTATTGTAATTTTAATTATTATACCAGTTTTTGCTTCTCATGTGGACATGGAATCACAATGGGGAAACAAACACTAGGAATTCACAAAAATGCCAGTCTTGACAGAATAATACCTTAGTGCCAGGCCTGAAAATAAAAGCCATTCTACTGGTTTTGAAGAATGTAAGCCACATGAAGTCTCCTTTTACTCAACCCTGAGGCTCACAAGGCCTTCGAGTGAGGCTTTGTGTATTGTCCACAGCAATGTGATTTCTTGTTGGACAGTTGAAGACTACACCTTGTCAAGCTGATGCACATGTAAAGCAACCAGGCTTCAAATTCACACCAGCAAGCTTTAAATCCACATCTCCAGCAAGACAGACCTCTCAGATTCCAAATATGACTGTGTCTGAGGATGTGACTTGTGTCAAAACCTGCCAAGCCTACCTTGAATTCAAAAATAAACCTTTCTAAACCAACCTGTATGTCAGTCTTTTGACAGAAATTATAATTTATATCAGTGTTGAGAAATCTACTCCCCTGAGGATCCACTGTCAAAGTCACATATGGAAAGGATTAAAGCAGTCACCCCCTTCCCCCACAGGCAGATGTGGTCTCACGTGGAGCAGTAAAATGAGAGCTCTGTAATGATATTGTATTCAGTATGAATACACGGGTTTTTTTTTCCAAATGAAATAAAGATGTTAATTCTTCAGGCACTGTCCTTGAAAAAGAATTTTTAATGGAGAAATTTCCAGGCTTATCTGTTGACTTTGTCCATTATCAATTTTGAAAGTAATGATTTCATTCGTTAAATTTAAGCTGACTACAGAAAGCAGAAAACTAAGGCTCACTTGCTTGTGTTTTAGTTTTAGTTTTGCTGAGTGCAGATATTTACTGAAAAACTTCCACGGATAGGTAACATTTTCTGTTTTACTTCTGTCTTGACCTTTTGTGACAGGAAAAACCAAAACCAAAAACCAAAAAAAAAAGAAAAAAAAAAGCCAAATATTTTGTAAATCAGAGTTTTTTTGTTTTTTCCTCTTTTCCTTCTCTGTTTTGTTTCTGTTACCGTTGGTAGTGGTGGTGGGCCTGTGGTCTTCTGGTCTATTTGTTCAAATATAAGAAATCTCCAATGTTACTTTATAAAGTTACTATTCATATTATTAAACTCTTATCCTTGAATTGCTTTTAGTAATCACCCAGCAGACGGCCATTAATTACATTCTTCACTTCAACTGAGGAGGCAAGCTCCATGCAACCAGCAGGCTTCTCCAACCTTTACTTATGATGCTAAGAACTTTGATGTTCCCCACAATCCTAAGCAACTCTAAAAATTGCTAAATACTAAAAAGAATACTAAAAAGAAAAATACTAAAAAGAAAAAAAGAAGGTAAACTGGTGAAATTCAAATAAACTTGTAGGTTAGTTAGTATGGCATACCCACGCATCATACCCAAGCTGGTCTCTTCATTTGGTTTTAGCAAATGCTTGTTAGCTAAGATAACATGACGGAAGCTAGGCAAAGGGCAGATTGGAACTCTGTCTTGACAACTTTCCTGCAAACCTAAAAGTCTCCAAAATAAAGAGCTATTAAAAACAAATTCTGTCAGCCATTTATCTACTTCCAAAGACTAGTGCTAAGGCCCTGATGTTTCTTCTCAAGTCTCTGTTTTTCTTTTTATGATGAAAACCTCGTAGAAAACATTTGTCATCTGGATGTAACAACCATTAACATTTTGCCATAATGGTCTCTGCTAATTCCTGTCTTTGAAGCGATATTTTAAAGGAAATTACAGACATCATGACACTTTATTTCTAGATTTGTCAGCTTGCAACTTTACAACATAGGACTCTTCTTTTTTTTAATTCAAGATACCTGAAATACCATTATCACTTCACCAAAATTAACAATAGTTCCTATTACCTCTACCAAGTTGTTGTCCTGCAAATGCCTTTTTGTAATTGATTTGTTCAAACCCGGGTCAGTCAAGGACCTCACACTGCATTTATTGATTATATCTCTTAAGTCACTTTAATATAGAGCAGCGTGGTGGCCACAGTTCTAAGCTAGCCCGTAAGTTCCCACCCTCAGTGTGCATGCCTGTGCAATCCTGTGCCTGTGTGTGGGATGGACCTGTGAATAGGATAGAGTATCACCCCCAGGACTGAGTGGATTTATGTGTATATGTCATATTGTCAAAATGTCAGTTCTTCTAACTTGGATTATGGGTTCAACATGATCACAGTCAAAGCCCTATCAGCTTATTCTGTGGATAATGACAAACTAATTCTAAAGTTTATGTGGAGACCTGGAATAATGAACACAAAGTGGAAGGGGAAGAACAAAGTTGGAGGATTGACACTACCTGATTTAAAGACTTACTATGAAGGTACGCTACTACTCAGGGCAGCGCGGTATTGATGTAAAAATAGACAGATCGATAAAACAGAATAAAGAGCACAGAAATAGACCCATATAAATACACTCAACTATTGACACAGTTGGTTCATAGCATAGTTGGTTCATGGTAGGTTCATGGATTATAACAAATGTACCACTCCGGGGCAGGATGTCGATAATAACGGAGGTTGTACATTTATGGGGGTGGGGGTGTACGGTAATTCTCTGTACCTTCTGTTCAATTTTACTTTGAACCTAAAACGGCTCTAGAAAGTATATTTTTTAAGTTATACATTTTTATTTTATTTAATGAGAATGAGCTCAAAAGAAAACATAGCAAATGGTAATGAGCTATAATAATATGTTATAATTAAGATGGCTTAAACTTATGCCAATGAGATATTAAAATTATTATAATGAACATATTTTAAATAAAATCACTAGATAAACAAGAAAACAGTAGATGACATGTAAGCAGAAACAAGTCATTGAAAAAATAAGGTATTAAGACAAATGGTCGTGACTCATTTTACCTGATGGGCTTTTGCTACCCTCAGACACCTTCTTCCAGGTCCCAGAGTTACACACATGGCAGGTGCGACCCAAGGGTCAGCCTCCAGCCCAGTAATTGACATCTGCACAATCAGCCACCTATAGACTCTATCTCTGGAGCAACCACAGGAATTGGTTTCATGGATTTAAGAGTCCCTGAAATAGCTTGTCTCATGTATAACCTGAGCATGAAAATACTAATCGACAAGAATACAGATTACCCAGGAGAGATCGAGTTTCTATGTGTGGAGAATTGCCTTGGGAACCACGTCTTCATTTGTAGGGTCGCTGGAAACTGCCACAGACAACTTACTGACTTCTCAGTGGAATTTACTCCTGCCACTGACAGGACGTGAGACTCAAGCCCAGGACGTGTGCCAGTTCACACAGATACAGATTTGCACTGGATGGGGAGACCCCAGCCCCATCCACAGTTTTCCCACAAGAAAAAGCTCAGTCCTTTGGGTCCTCCTGCTCGTCTCTGCTTTCCCAGGCCCCACTTTGTCCTTGACCTGCTGTCAGGCTAGGCTCCGTGCAGTGGGGAAGGATGGCCTCTCCTGCTCCAGGAGCCTAGACGCTCCCCCGCTTCACGACACTGAGCTCTCTGTCTCTCAGACCACGGACCACGGGGTGCAGAAGTCAGTCAGGATTCTCATACCATGGACACTCACTTTCTGCAGTAGAAGGGTTAGGACTTCAACCCAAGAATTTTAGGAGATGCAATTCAACCCATAACACCTGAGGACTATTCCACTGGCGGAAGCCTTGAGATGGCACAAATTCTATTACCTTTCTGCTTGACTCTCAAGCCTTAACAGACTCTGGTTTCTTCACATAATTTTCTGGAAAGGCCTCTTCATCCAGTCCACATGATTTTGGCAGAGAAGAGACAATGTCAAGAGATTAAAAAAAATAAACATGTAGGCAGGTTATTAAGAAGTTGAATTTACAGGGGAAACAGCCATCTTTCTCTGCCATCTTTCTGTGGCAAATGGTAGAGGCTGGGCTACGATGTAGATACAGGCTAATTCACATGGCATGAGGTTTAGTCTACATTGTGTTGGGCTGATAACAAACACCACCATAATCTCAGTAGCTTAACATAATAAAGTCCTTTTTTTTGCTCCCACAGAGTTCATTGTGATTCTGAGCAAATCTCCAGGGCAACCAGTCTCCCTGTGGCAGCTCACCGTTGCCAGGGGCTTCTCAAGACACCTTCCTTTCACACAAAAGATCAGGTTTCCTCTGATAGAAGAATAATACAGGGAGCTTCTGGTAGCTTTTCAACTCTTTGGTCCAGAAGTGACAGAGGTCACTTCCAGTCATAACCTGTTGGCCTGAACTGTTCAGGAGAGTCAATCCATCTGCCTGGTTCTGGGGAGCACAGTCTTTTATGTTTCAGGAAGAGGAAGAGAATTGGAAATACTTAGAAGCTCTAGAAACATCATAACATCACCCAAACATTCTTTACGCAGTTGTGAACTACTTTCTTAAAACTCAATCCATCTTGCTGGGTCCATCACAGAAAATAATACCCACCCTCATCCCATAATTACACGTGTGTGCAAACATGGGCTGTCCCTTTGCGAAAATGTATAAAATACAGAAAAGGACAACATACACTGCTATTTCCACCATTTACCCTTAGCATTCTGTCATATTTGCAGCCTGTCTTTGAAAATAAAAACATTAGAGAGAGACCTTGAGTTTCCATTTCAAGCTCCTCCACCCCATGATTGTTTGCTCCCCATCTTTGTGAATCATTGCTAACAGAATACAACCCTGCACAGTATCTACTAGATTTTTAAAAATTTTTTAATGCCATATTTCCCTGCAGCTTCTGCTTCATTTCCCTACTTGTTTCTTGGTGAAAATCTTGAGAGAATTTCCAGGATCTGCCGCTCCACTTCCCCACCTGACATTCTCCCCGCAATGCCTTCTCCTGGGTCCCCTGCCACAGGTGACGGGTCTCATCTTTCCACATCTCCGCGGCATTGTGTCATCATAGACCGCTCCCTTGAAATTCTTTCTCTCCTGGCTCCTGTGATGTCCCAAACATCTGCTGTCCTCTTTGCTGCCTGAACATTTATCTCCACCTCTGATGGCTCCTCTTCTTTTGTCCAGTTTGCTTGTTGGTTAACTGTTGGAGAAGGAGGTCTGGGTCATAAGCCCCTTTAGAAAATTTCTGAATTTTCCCTATTGTCTGGTGCTTTGCTCCACCACTGCCTATCAGTTATCACTGGTGTGCCAATGACTCTCCCTTCCTTCTCTCTTGTTACCTGGACTGCTACATCAAACTCACACACCTATTTACATGGGGCTATGTAGTAAACATCTCAGACCTAACATAACCAAAGAATTCCTAACTTCCATGTCCCCAAACCCAGTTCTCCTGCCATGTCCTCAGTATAGTGGGACACACCCCCTCACTCAAGCCAGAATTCAGGAGTTTTTAAGTTTTCTCTTTTCAGTGCTGTGGTCCAGAAGCGACAGAGGTCACTTCCAGTCATAACCTGTTGGCCTGAATTGTTCAGGAGAGTTGATCCATCTGCCTGGTTCTGGAGAGCACAGTCCCATCCTCTCTTAATTCAATTTATCTGGCATTTTTCCAAATGCCACACCCATCCACTTCTCTCCCCATTCAACGCCGTCCCTCAGGTTCAACCACTCACCTGCAATGTGCACTTTGTAATAGTCTTCCTCCCTTCTCTTCCCTTCCTTTTCCTTCCTTCCTTCCTTTCTTAAAAAATTTTAATTATTAGAGAGAAAGAGAGCATGAGCAGCAGGGAGGGGCAGAGGGAGAAGCAGACTTCCTGCTAAGCAGTGTTGATTCCAGGACCTTGAGATCATGACCTAAGCCAAAGACAGATGCTGAACCACCAAAGCCACCCAGGTGCCCGACTGCTATCTGAAGTTGCTCTTCAAGCAGCAGCCAGAATGAGTCTTTAAAACATAAATCATGTCCTATCATTCCTTCGGTCAATAGGCTCTCACACCTCTTATTGCGCCTCAGAGCGGAGTCCCCTCCCCTGGTTGGCTTGGCCCCTAAAGTCTCTGTGACCTGGGCGTGGCCTTCCTCTCCCATGTTCTTCCTGAGCTCCTCATGCCCAATCCAGGCTGGCCTCCTACTTGAGCTCCTGGCGCCTGCTCCTCCCTCTGCCTGCAGTGCTCCTCCCCTAGGTTTTAATGGGGTCAATGCCCTTCTTCTCAAGCCACCTTCTCCGTTGTTCTTCCTAGGTTCCCAGTCTGAAGCAGCCTGCAGTTTCCCTTCAGCACCAGATCCTGTCTTATTTCTTCACCACCTGATATCGATCTTTGTTCATGAGTGTCCATCCATGTCCCCACTCTCACATACAAGTTCCATGTGAGCTTCCCTCACTTCAGTGCCCTCTCCCCAAGATCTCATTAAATAATTATGGAATAAGTAAAATCTTTTCTGCATAAAGAGGCAACCCTATCATGAATTTGATATGTTACCATTTGGTATATTTTAATAATTAGGTATATGGATTTTTATTTTTAAGTAGGCTTCATGCCCCATGTGGAACCTAACACAGGGCTTGAACTCACTACTCTGAGATCAAGACCTGAGCTGAGATGAAGAATTGGACACTTAACCGAGTGAGCCACCCAGGCACCCCGATATATGGATATTTACAAGTGATAAATACTATTATTTTTATGTTATGAATTTACATAAGTTACATAAAAGAATATCTTTTAAAGAATAAGTGTTACGTTACTAAAATCTATTTGTATAGGTATATATATGTCTGTGTAAACATATATATGTATAAATATACATATAAAAACATAAATACAACTAAATATATACATATACATACATACAAAAATTTACATATGCGAGTATATACATATAAATAAATATATACATTTAAACATATATGTAAATATATATACACATACAAGCAAATATAGAAATATGTTTTTTTAAGTGTTATAATGTGCTCTGTTTTATGATTGTGTCCTCATTTAATTCATCCGTTGCTTTGTTAAGGAATATGTACGGTGTTGCCAGTTGGTCACTGTTAAATATGAGGCTGCTACGGATATTTTTTCACATCTCCTTGGGCTCATGCAAGTGTTTCCTTGGGAAATATACCCTGAAACGGAATTGCTGCATCATAGGAAAACATGGAAATGCACACATCAGTTTTAGAGGAAGACTGCCAAAATGATAGGAACGTGTTTATGTGAAGGTTTCCCAAGATGACTGGGAGTTCCTGGAGGGAAGTGGTGATTCTCATTTTCCTGATGCTAACACCCAGAGGATTAGCCATGGGCCTGACAGCAGTCGAATGCTCCATAAAAGTATATGGAACGTGGTTGGATATATACAAACCAGCGATCAATCAGTCTCAACCAGATTGTTAACAGGCTGAAGCTTCTACTAGTATAAGCCATCTGGGAGCCGCTATGCTGCCTCTCCAGTTCCAATTCCTCAGCCTACTTCCTTCTAAAATCTTTTAATTTTGTTTTGTTTTCTAGGCTTAATAAAGGACATGAAGAAAGCAATGCATATTGTTGTATTTTCTGCCTGCTTACATCTTAAGTGATTTCCCCTTTTCAACTTCAGGTTATTGAAGCAACTTCTTTGTTGGTATACATTTAGCCATCAAGCAAAATAGTTATAGCTCCAGGTAAAAATCTATTTAAATTCCAGCTTCAGGGACCCACCAAAATATATTTTATAATGTGAATATTTTAAATGTTAAGAATTCAGTGTGGTTCATTTTCTGATAGCAGGAGGTAAAATTTCCCCTACTCCCATGAGCCAAAGTTCAAGCTTATCATTTAAGTTCTTTGTACATCACTTGCCAGAGTCACTGTGATGTTGGCTGAAATATAGAACAGAAAAAAATAGAAAGAAAGAATGTGATCCACAGGAGAGCACTAGATGAAATCCTAATATATTCCCATTTAACTTAAAAACAACCACCTCAAGCCAGTATCGTCAACCTTAAAAAATAAGGCACACAAATCCATGAGGAAATACAAAGAATTTCAAGATATTTTTAAACCTTTATTATGCCATTTAAAATATAATTTGATCCATTGGAATGAGGAAGCAAATGCATTTGTGAATCTTATTTTTAAAATGGTGACTGTCAGATGGCTCTTCTCCCTAGGTCTCTGCCTTTCCCAACTGTAAATACACTTTCATCTTCGTTTCCTTTTCTTATCTCCCTCTTCTGCCATGTTTGCTGAAAAGAGAGTGACCATTCACACTTTTCACTTATTAAGTTAGTAAAATGTCACATCTCTTGTAAGTCTTCACTCATCCCAGTGCCAAAAAAAACTCTTCCCCTCCTCTGTGAGAATAATCACTTTTTTAACTTGTAGTGAAACTTGTATGTATAATTCTTTATTTCCTATTCATCTATACAATTGTGGAAAGCACATAGATTTTCCAGTGAACCAGAGAAGTCAGGAAAGCTCAAGAGATAAAGAAAATAAGAAGCTAGCTCTATCTGCTTAGAGAGCAAGTCCACTGGAGTTGCAGAGAAGGGGATATTGATGGAACACTAGGTTTCAATGTGTGCATAAGGAAGTGATTGTAGAATGTACACTCCCCTTTCCACAAGTTAATGAAGCGAGTGGAAAGCACTACAGCCCAAACAGACACAGTCCTAAAAAAGCCATTTGTCAATTTTGTCTATTTTGTTGTTCTGCTTTGGTCTGTGTTTTCCTTTTTATTTTTTAACATAGGTGAAATTCATATGACATAAAATTAATCATTTTAAAATTATAATTCAGCCATATTTAAAACATTCACAATGTTGTACAACCAACACCTGTATCAATTTCTGAAATGTTTTCATCAGCCCAGGTGAAAAATCCCATCTCCATTAAATAGTCACACCCCAGTTGCTTTTCCCCTTAGATCCTTACTTACAGCCAATATGCTTTCTGTCTTCATAGATTTAGTTATTTTAGATGCTTCATAGAAACAGAATCATGCAATATGTAGTCTTTTGTGGCTGGTTTCTTTTACTTAGCATAATGTTTTCAAGGATTTATCTACATAGCATGGTTTGCAAATATCCATTCTTCATTCCTATTTATGACACGATAGTATCCCATTGTATATAGATACCACACATTGTTTACCTGATCAATTATTGACAGACGTTTGGGTTGTTTCCCCATTTTTGCTGTAGTGAATAGTGCTGCCATAAACACTTGTGAACAAGATTTGTTTGAGTATAATTTGGGCAAAAGAGAGGTAGGAGTGGAATTCCTACCAGCAACGTACAAGGGTCCAATTTGCCCACATCCTCACCAACACTTCTTTTTCATTAAAAAAAACCTACATTATTATTGTAACCATCCTAGCAGGGTGTGACGTGGTATCTCACTGTGGTTTTGATTTGCATTTTCCCAGTACCTACTGATGTTGACCATCTTTTCATATGCCTGTGGGCTGTTTATACATCTTCTTTGGAGATATGTCTGTTCAAGTCCTTTGCTCATTTTTTAATGGTGTTCTTTGTTTATCTTTTGTTGAATTATAAAAGTTCTTTATGTGGTCTGGATAAAAGACTTTCACCAGACATATTATCTGCAAATATTTTCTCTTACTCTCTGGATTATCTTTTCTCTTTCTTGATAATGACCTTAGATGGATAAAACTTTTTAATTTTGTTGGAGTCCAATTTATCTATTTTTTCTTTTGTTGCTTGTGATTTGGGTGTCAGATCTGAAAAACCACTGCCAAATATAAGTTTGCAAATAGTCATCCTTCTGTTTTCTTCTGTAGTTCTATACTTAGGTTTTCATATTTTAGATTGCTTATACATTTTGAGCTAGTTTTTGGATATGGTATGAAAAAGAGCTCTAACTTCATCCTTCTTTATATAAATATCTACTCTAGCACCAGGTATTAAACAGTGCATTTTTTTTCAACATTGAATGGTCCTGATACCCTTGTTGAAAATCAATTAGCCCAAGATGTATCGCTTTATTTCTGGACTCCCAATTCTACTCCATTGGTTTATGTATCTATCATTACATGAATTGTCATATATACCAGAAATTGTATTGAACCTTTAGGTCACTTCAAGCAGTACTGCCGTCTTAATAATATTTAGTCTTCCAATCCATGAACATGGGATGTTTTTCCATAATTATTTAGGGCCTCTTTCGTTTCTTTCAATAATCTCTTAGAGTTCTCAGTGTATGAATTTATATCTCCTTGATTATATTTTTCCCTGGGTATTTTATTCCTTTGGATGCTGTTATAAATTGAATAGTTTTTTAAATTTCCTTTTAAATTGTTCTTTGTTGGCATATACAAATAGAACTGATTTTGTGTATTCACCTTATATCCTGCAGTTTTGCTGGTTTCAATGATTGGATCTAATAGGTATTTGGGGATGCTTTATGATTTTGTATATGTATAAGATCATGTCGTCTATGAGTAGGGGTAGTTTTACTTCTTCCTTTACAATTTGAATATCCTTTATTGCTTTTTCTTGCCTAATTGCTCTGGCTAGAACTTCCAAGACTATTTTGAAAAGAAGTAGCCAAAGTAGACATCCCTGTCTTATTCCTGACCTTAGAGAAAAAGTCTTTAGTCAAACTTTAATCACTGAGAATAATGTTAGCTGTGGATTTTCATATATGAGCACTGTTATGTCAATGTAATTTTCTTTAAGTGTTTTTATCATGAAAGGATGTTAGATTTTATCAAATATATTTTCTGCATAAGTTCTGGTGGTTATGTGCTCTTTTTTCCTTTATTCTATTAATGTAGTGTATTTCATTTATTGATTTTCAAATGTTGAGTCATTTTTGTTTTCTGGGATAATCCCAGTTAGCCATGGTGTATAATTTTTAAATAATATTTTCTAAATTTATTTTGTTGGTATTTTATTGAGGATTTTTTGCATTTATACTGACAAAAGATACTAGTCTACAGTTTTCTCATCATGTCTTGGTCTGGCTTTGGTTTTAGAGTAAACCCCATCACACAGAATAAGTTAGGATATCTTCCCTTCCCTCTAATTTTTGGAAGAGTTTGAAAAAGATTGGTGCTAATTCTTCTCTCGTTCTTTGTTCCTGTTTTTGTCTTCCACTCTTTTTCTGCCTTTTGTAGTTTTAATTGAGCATAATATGATTTCATTTTATCTCCTAAGTATATCAATTATGGCTCTTTTTAAAAACATTTTTTAGTTGTCCTAGTATTTGCAATATACACTTACAACTAATTCAATTCCAATTTCAAATAACACTATACCACTTCACTAGTAGTGCAAACACCTTATAATAACAAAAGATGTCTAATTTCTCCCTCCCATACCTTGTACTATTGCTGTTATTTATTTCATTTATACAGAGGCACATATTATAATATGCTTTTATGTATACAAAGACATACATAACAATTAAATGCACTTCTCATTATTTTAAACAAACTTTTATATGTTAAATCAATTAAGGATAAGAAAACAAAACTTTAAAACTGTAAATTTATTTAAATAAATTTAAATATAAATGTAAATTTATTTTATTTAAATAAATATAAATATAAATTTAAATTTATTTAAAACTGTAATTGTTCATTCTCTAGTGCTCTTTCTTTCTTTATGTAGATTCGAGTTTCTGACCCATATGATTTTCCTTCTGTCTAAAAAACTCTAGGTGCTGAGAACAACGTCCAGTTGACTTCCAGAGAGGAAAAGAATTTTCAGAGAACTCAGTCTTACAACCACAAGAAGTGAATTTTGGCTAATAGTTGAACTAATAATAAGCTTAGAAGGGTACCTGTGTGGCTCAGTTGGTTAAGGATCTGCCTTCGGCTCTGGTCATGATCCTAGGGATTGAGACCCACATCGGGCTCCCTGCTCAAAGGGGAGCCTGCTTCTCCCACAGTCCCTCACCTCCCACTCATGCATGCCTGCACACATGTGCTCTTTCTCCCTTTCTCTCAAAAATAAACAAATAAAATCTTAAAAAATAATAATCTTAAGAGCTACTTCTCCCTCAGGTTCTCGAGAAAGGAATGCCGCCCTGCCAACACCTTGATTTCAGCCTGGGAGAATATAAGCTGAGGACTGGATAAGCCACTCTGTGACTTGACTTCTGGCCTACAGAACTATGAGATAGTAAATGGGTGTTTGTTACTGGAAGCTTCTAAGTGTGTGGTAATATGCTCTGGTGGCAATAGAAAGCTAGGCACCATTCATACCGTAGGCAAAGCAAGTTCATTATAATTGAACAGAGCTTGCTAAGACGTTAACACATCTCACAGTTTTTTGAACCATAAGCCAAGGCAAACAAATTCCCTTTCCAAGTTTTTTCTTTCATTATGCTCTTGTATATTCCCAAAGTAACTAATACTTTCCTCTATGTCTGTTGCAGGGTACCTGTGGAGTCAGAATTCTTTTCATGGCAACACCAACATGTTATGAATATAAAATGTGTTTATCGTTGTTATTTTCAAGTCAATCAATACAAAAAACTTTAAGAGTCTCAATTTCAGTTTCCAATATGGTAAAAATTGATAGTTAGAATTCACACAAATAGAAGTTCCTTGGGATCCTTAAAAGGCATTAAAAATGTGAAGGAACCTGGGAACTAAAAAAAAAAAAAAAAATCCTGAGTACCATTGCTTTAAGATAAAATGTCTCTTCTCCTTTAAAAACAGAAGCATGGGTATAAGTACAATTCACTGCTGCTCCTAGAAAAATATCAGCCACTTACATTAATTATCTATCTTAACCAAAGTCACCAACTTCTATTTTACAGAGGAAACTGGAGAGTGGAAAATTGTAACCTGTATATCACACACCACCATTTTAACAGAACTGCCAGGAAATTTAGCTCAAACCTACTCACTGAAACTTGATCTTTATTACAGAAATGAAGTGCTTCCAATAGCCTTTCTGGGCCTCACTGGTCTTTGAGGAAAACTAAATGCCAGTGATACGGGAGCTTACTATCTGTGACAGTCTATATTTTCTGCAATGTATTCCTTCACGGAATGTTTATCTTAAAATCAAGGATCTTTCTGCCAGACGAAGTTTAATGAGGATTACAACTGTCACACTAGATGCTTACTTATAGCAGAAATTTATGTAAGCTGAAAAGTCTAAGATTTATTTCAGAGGTGAATGTTCTGGTTCGGGAGTAACAAACCTTTCATATGACACAATTCACATTTGGAAAAAATTAAACACACATAACCTGATGAGAACAGCCAATTTTTTTAAAACTAGGAAGTTAATTAAATATGGCTAAGCTATTTCTCGTATTCAGGGATCCTGGTTAGTACTTTAATTCCTCTAGACTGCTAAAACAGTTTTCATGTGGGCATCTTCCATGATGGCGCCCAGTGATCCCCACCTCCTGCTCTTCACACCCTTACCTAATTAACTCTGTCGAGTATTCCCTGGGCTTAGTGACCCACCTCCAACAAAGAGAGTAAGGGAGAAGTGGCTTAGAGACTAGATCATAACAGGTGGGATAGCTTGGCTTCTCTCTCACTTTGCTCTCTTTGGGTAAGCCGGCCGCCATGTCAGGCAGCCCTTGGAGAGGTGAGGAACTAAAGTCTCTCGTCCCCAGTGAAGGGACGGATGTGGGAAGGGGTCCCTTAACCAATTTTCAAATTCCCAAAGCCCTTGACTACATCTTGACTAAAACATCATGAGAGATCCTGAGCCAGAAGCAGATTCCTAATCCTTAGGAACCGTGTCAGCCATTACACGTTTGTTGTCTGAAGCTGCTACATATGTTTTGGGGTAATTTATTATGCAGAAATAGCTAATTAATATGCACATGGGTGACAAGAGGCACCATGACTAGTAGATAATCTGTTCTTTTTAACATTTTAATTACCCTACAACACTAAAAAAAATTAAATTTTTATCCCTTTTTGTTCTTTCATTAAGACCTCTAAGAATTGTCAGTGGAAGTGCTCTTCCGCTAAATGTCATTTAAACCAATTCTATGGTGTAATTTCTTCTTGAAGAAACAAGTGTCTTTTATGGGGAGTAGAAAAATGTGATTTCTATTCAGTGAACACATCACTGAATGTACTCCTAGCTGGTGATCTGACAAAATAGTTTATCTTTTTTACGAACCAAAACCATGGCACATAAAGAAAATCTGAGCACACATTTGTCATTTCTAAATGCTTCAACAAGGAAAACAAATACAATTTTTCCTCTTTTTTTCTCTTTTTGTTTGTTCTTAATTAGGTTTTGTGTGTAGCAACATTTCACAATGTTGAAAAATGTGAAAATGAGGATTTAAAAACAATCAAATAATTCCATATTCCTGGCACATTGCTCATGACACAAAGGGAAGATGAACATATGTAGAAAAAAACCTATTTATTTCCTTCTGTTGTTTACACCGTAATAACTAAGTAAGTGGCAACTATTAATTTTAAGTGAGAACCCGTAAGTCTTAGGCGGCAGCAGAATCCTATAGTTTTTAAATTTTTTTTCCCTGAATGTTTGTTTGGTCTTAACTAAATCTTGACTAATATCCTAGTTATTTGTTTCCATTTTAACTTCAGCAATTTTACAGTAAAATGAGGAGGTGGCCTTCCTTTAATCCTCTTATTGTACTTCAGATAAATGCAGTCACCCACAATCACATTGGGAATTTTACTGGGGGAAAATATTCTTTTATTCAAATTGGCATTACCTGTGCACAGGAAACTCAAGTTCTAAAACCTTTCACTCTTATGCATAGAAGTCTTTTACCACTTTTTGTTTTAGAAACAAGGTGTAGCAGGATTTAATGGAAAGAGCTCTATTAAACAGGAAGATGAGAATACTAAATCTGAACAAACAAAAATTATAAAACAATCTCAGTCTGATCTCCTTCTTGTCACTTGTTAAATCTGTCACCGTAAATAAGGACAATTTCTTTGTAAATCACTTTATTTAATTATTCAGATGACCCCCCTGATTCCTGTCCTATTTTCTTCCAAAAAAGGCTCATTTCAACCCAGGGAGACAGCACCAAATTTGGAAAATGTTAAACAACATACAAATTTAAGAATTACTGTATTAATTTATTCAGTCTGAATAAGAAGTTCTATAGCTTTGGGGAGAATATCTCTTAATGTAAACTCTACACAATAACGGAAAAACCTTGTGAATTTCAGTATCTTGATCTTATTTTTACTTGTTAAAGTAGAGTATTAATTTATCTGAATATTTTATTTTGGCTTATCTAAATTTATATATGAATAAAACTAAACTTTCCTTTTTGAGCATATATTATATACCTAGCACTGTCTTCAGTAGTTTTTCCTAAGTCATTTTATTTAGCATTTATTTACAAAAGAAATTAATGAATGCACTGATAGCGCAAATTCCTATCAAGATCCACCCATAATTTACCCAGGTGTAGCACCTGATTCCCTAACTTATGCCTTTCGATCAATGCAACCTGTTTATTCATTGCTCTGTGACAATGATTATTTCAGCTCAGTTCCCTGCCTTCTTGTGTTGGCCTCTCTTGATCCGCACCCCGTCCCCTCTACCTGTTCAATTCCTACCATTTTTTAATGGATTTTTTAAGTGGCCTTTGTTTTCTATTGCCTGCAAATAATTTCACGCAACCACTTCATCAGACACTTCCTCTCTAGGCTCAGCTCTGGGTAAGTGTGCTCTTCATGAGATGTGGTCCATGCTTCTCCCGGAAGCAATTCTTCAAATTAAAAAGCAGCACTTGGGGCGCCTGGGTGGCTCAGTGGGTTAAGCCTCTCTCTGCCTTCGACTCAGCTCATGATCTCAGGGTCCTGGGATCGAGCCCCGCATCGGGCTCCCTGCTCAGCAAGGGCCCTGCTTCCCCCCCCTCTCTCTCTGCCTGCCTCTCAGCCTACTTGTGATTTCTCTCTCTCTCTGTCAAATAAATAAACAAAAATCTCGAAATAAATAAATAAATAAATAAATAAAATAAAAAGCAGCACTCCACTCCTTTCTGGGCTTCAGCCCCGCTAACGCCTTGGTGGTAGGAATCTAGAGCTAACATGTCTGGGAAAAGAATAAAGAGGCCCAACTTACAAAAGATTTTGCATCATTTCTACTCAGCTTCTCCTTCTCTCCTTATCCCTATTTTGTCTTGGACCCTTTGTTCTGTCTCCTTGTCACTTTCTTTGTATTTGGGTCTCTCCATGTATCCTCGACCTCCTCAATGGGTCCATTCATTTATTCTCCTGAAGGTCCACCTCACCTGAGCCTCTTTCTCACTAGCTCTCTCTCCCTCCCCCTAAATTCTTCTTAAATATAAGACTCCAGGGCGCCTGGGTGGCTCAGTGGGTTGGGGCCGCTGCCTTCGGCTCAGGTCATGATCCCAGGGTCCTGGGATCGAGGCCCACGTCGGGCTCTCTGCTCGGCAGGGAGCCTGCTTCCTCCTCTCTCTCTGCCTGCCTCTCTGCCTAGCTGTAATCTGATCTCTCTCTCTGTGTCAAATAAATAAATAAAATTTAAAAAAAAAAAAATATAAGACTCCAGGTTACAGTTAAGATCCTTGAAACCAGGTAAGGCATGCTGGAGAATTTCTCAGATAGTGTCTTTATTAATGGGCAAAACTCAGCAACTACTAATAATACATTAAGGCAACATTAAATACTTTTCATCATTTAGAAACCCAGTTGAACCTCTGGGTTTCTAAACACTGATCTCTTATCTGACTTTTTTCTCCATTTCTAAGGCAGAGGAGGACTAGTTACCACTTTTGGTTACCTCTTCTGTCCCTCAGTGAGCCCCATGAGCTGACCCAGCCGGAAAGGGAGATTTGCCACGGGCATATGGAGACATAGTTTAAACATCTTGTGTTTTTTGGGCAACCAAAGGAGGATTTCTCCCTAAGTATCTCCTGCATTTTGACAGAGCTGACATCTTACAGGAGACCAACATCTTCCTGATAAAGAACCCAATGGATTAAGAGTAATCATGCTCATTTGCGTAGGACATGCAGGCAGAACTACTGCATTCTTCAAACCCAAACATCTGAGATGTGAGAGAAACTCTATTCATTTGGCAATCTTGAGTCTCCTTTTCCACACATTTGCTGAGTGCCTGAATGTTTAATAAACACCCATGAGCCAACTGCCGTGTTCTAATTTCTGACTCTTTTGCCCTCTGTAAACACACACCTTGCTTTACAAACTCTTCTAGACAACTTGTTGATTTCTTAAAATTTCAGAAAATAAACCTAAACCTAGCCTTCCCTATCAATAATAAGGAAAAGGAATTAAAGATATATTTTTAAATTGAACTCTAAGCAGGTTTTTTAGTATCTAAATTTATGCCTTTACTCTATGTCTTTTTTACTAATGCCTTTACTTTACTTATGTCTTTTTTTTTTTTAGTTCATGGCGCCATTTATAAAATTAGAAAAACAAATCTAAACTGAGGTCGGTTCAGGTAAAAAATCACTAAGCACCTATTACGTAGTAGATACTGGTGAAGGTCCTCAGATCCCGAGGTGAGGAGAGTCTGGTCCTTGCCCTCAAGAGCTTGCAGGCTTTGCCTGCCTCCATGTACCTCACAAGGATTTTTTGGAGAAGATTCAGTACTTAGTCGATGTGGAATGAGTGTCCCTACTCTTCCTTAATGCAAACGTCCCTACTCTCAGCCTTTCCTGGACCTAAAGACGTCTAAACAGGGGAGAAAGTATGCATTAGGAGCCCTTCTCAGCTTACGTTAACTTCCTTCCTCCTGATTTGGGGTCCTCGGGAGAGATGGCGCCGTCTGTACTCACAGCTTTACTGGAATAAATTCATATATTACACCATTTACATTTAAAGTGTACAACTCGGGCGCCTGGGTGGCTCAGTGGGTTAAAGCCGCTGCCTTCAGCTCAGGTCATGATTCCAGGGTCCTGGGATCGAGGCCCACATCGGGCTCTCTGCTCAGCGGGGAACCTGCTTCCTCCTCTCTCCTCTCTCTCTGCCTGCCTCTCTGCCTACTTGTAATCTCTCTCTGTGTGTCAAATGAATAAATAAAATCTTTAAAAAAAAATAAAGTGTACAACTCGGTGGCTTTTAGTATCTTACAGAGGAGCGCCAACTCGCCAACGTCTACATTTAAAGCCTTATTTTGCCGTCGCCAAAACACAACCGCCGTGTCCATCAGCAACCACGCCACATGCTGTGCTCCACCTGCCAGGCTAACCTTACGCGATCAGGAATTTACCTGGCATCTCCATGGATTGGCATACTCTGGACATTTCCTATGAAAGAAATCACACGATTGTGGCTTTCTGTGTGTCGCTTTTTTCCCTTTGCATAAGATTGTCAGAAGTTTTCCCAGGTCGCAGCAGGTATCCGTACTGCATTTTGTCACATCCCAAGTGTATTCCATTCTATGGTTATGCTACATTTTTTAAAATCTCTTCCCCCATTGATGGTCATTTGGAGTCTTTCCACCTTTAGCTACTATGAATAACGCACTTGCATACCAGTGCTTTGCAGACGTATGTTTTCATTTCTTTTGGGAAGCATATACCCAATTTGGAATTGGTGAAAATGCCCTGCTCTTGGCAATACAAAATGGTGCCATAAATCAAGTATATAACAGTGCTTCATTATAATTTATAGAAATGTTCCTATTCATCAAATCTTACTCCTAAGAATTTATCCTACATGTCAATTTAAAAGCAATAAATACATTTTTGAAAATGTCAATGATAGTACTGCCTCTTTGGTCAAAATAATAAAAAGATACTAAATATCTAATAATGAGAGAATAAAAAATAAAAACAGTAAAAAATGAAGCCATAAACCTAAAAAGTCATGCATTTGTTATCTATGAAGATTCTTTAGAAACATAAACATGAGAAATATGTAAAGAGTAGCATATAAATCATAGTTTTACTGCCCTTAGACAAGTACACATGGACCAAGCAAAATTAAAAATAGGGGTTTTGTTGGGGTCGTAAATTCATCAATTATTTTTCAGCCTTTTAAAAAATGTATTAATTCCTTAGCCATATGTGCATAAAGTTTCATTTATGTGAGATGGATAAGGTCCAGAGATGTCCTGTACAACACTGGCTGTACGCTTACAAATCTGCAGAGGGTAGATCTCATCTTATGTGTGCTTACCAAAATAAAAAAGACAAATTATTAGAAATAGGAAAAAGAAAACCCTAACGTATTTTTCAAATATTGTAATTATACAATATAAGTGTGTGTGTGTGTGTGTTTTGAAGACCTCATCAGAGGGAGATTCTGATTCAGTAGCTATTACAGGTATGAATCTGTCCTCAAAGATAGTATTCGAGTTCTAATCTCCAGTACCCCAGAATGCAACTTTATCTGGAAATAGGGTTATTGCTGATGTAATCAGCTAAGTTAAGGTGAGGTCACACTGGGGGCACCTGGGTGGCTTAGTCAGTTAAGAGACCAACTCTTGATTTCAGCTCAGGTCATATCTCAGTGTTGTGGGATCGAGCCCCACGTGGGGCTCCGTGCTCAGTGCGGAGTCTACGTGAGCTTCTCTCTCTTGCTCTCCCTCTGCCCCCTCCCTGCTCACATGCGTGCTCTCTCTTTCTGAAATTAATTAACTAATTAATTAAAGGTTAAAAAAAAGGTGAGGTTACACAGAGTAGGATGGGCTCCTAATCCAGTGTGATGGGTGTCCTTATAAGAAGAGGTGAGAAATACATGGAAGAATCGTGGCAATGTGAACACAGGCAGAGACTGGCCTGATGCTGTTCCAAGCCAGGGAACACCTGGGACCGCAGAAGCCAAAAGGCAAGAGAAGGACCCTTTCCTGGAGGTTGTGGAGAGAGCATGGTCCTGCCGACACCTTAATTTCAGACTTCTCACTCCCGGAATTACAAGACAATTAATTTCTGTTACTTTAAACTACCTAGTTTTTAGTATTTTGTTATAGCATCCCCAGGAAACTGATTTTATAGCTTTAGGGGGTGCTGTAGTACTTATCACATGGACAGCTATTGCATACATGTGGTGCACCATAGTTGCTAAGAGCGCAAGCAAGGCTTACCTGGCAGCCAAGTGGTATAGCTAAGAAACCAGCTTCTGGATTCAAAGGGCAACTCCGCCACTTCCTCCATGTCTGGTCTTATGCAGATTATTTAACTTAATCTTCGATTTTGTTTGTTATCTGTTAAATGCAGAAAAAATACCCATAAATACTAATACCTACCTTCGAAGGATATTACAGGATTCAATGAACACTCACTTAGAACACTACCTGGTTCTAACTCAAGGCTACATAATGCTGTTATTATTAACCTCTTGAATGTTTAGATCTCACACCAAACACGGGATCATAACAATATCTAACCTGTGAGGACACATACAGAGTACTTAGGATTTGTGTTAAATTCCATGGATTGATAAATGCTCATACATTAGCTGTTATGATTCTATAAGTTGCTTGCCTACAGAAGGTGTTCTGAAAGTCTGCACTGAACAAGTCGGTAAATTAAGTGGAACATGAAGTATGTTCTCACTTTGCTCATTTCTCACTCCATGAGTGACTTTATGTTTTTGTGTTCATGACCTGTGCATGTGTCAGAGCTCTGAATGTATTTCCTGTTCAAATGGCCTCCCCACTTTACTCAGGACTGATGAACTCAAATTCAATCTCCGCAAGTTTTGGGGTGTGTAACTCTTAGATAAATAAATGACTGGCCCTTATCTCCTATCTTTATTTCTGTAAAATGAGAATATTGTTCTAAATGATCTCTCAGGTCCTTTTGTATTTCTAGTTTTAATAACTTCAATATTCTGAAGAGTAGAGTCTGAGACCGAGTCATCTTTGTAGACCCACAGTCTTGTGTAGTCTACTCAGAAAATACAATAGCTTAATGGAAAACATCACTGTTAAGTGCTCAATAAAAGATTTGAGCTGACAGAAGAAAAAAATCATCAAGGTTGCAGATAAATCAATAGAGAGTATCCAATGTGAATAATGGAAAGGAAAAAAATAAAGGAAAAATAAACAGAAACTCGCAAACGTGTGGGACTCCATTAGGTGGACAAATGCAGATGTAATGGGAGTCCCAGAAGGAAAAGAGAGAGAAAAATAGCAGAAAAATTATTTGAAGGAAAAAACAGTTGGATACATCGCAAATTTAATAGAAAACATTAATCTACAACTCCAAGAAGCTCAACTTACTTCAAGTTCTCTCTAACATAACGAAATCTCTGTCTACATGCATCATAGTCAAATTGTACAAAGACAAAGTTTTGAAAGTAGCAAGAGGAAAATAACTTATCATGCACAAGGGAACCTGAGGAAGATTAACAGTTGACTTCCTATCAGAAATAATGAAGCTCTGAAGACTTTGCAATGACATGATAAAAGTCCTAAAAGAAAAAAAAAACCTGCTGACAAAGAATTGTCTAGCAAAACCTGTAAAGCTGAAGAGGAAATAAACATTCCTGAGATAATCAAGGACCTCTAATGATGCTTTCTGAGTTCTTTCTTCCTGCATGAACATGCTGTGGCTCACAGTAACATTTTAAATTTTTTTTTTTTAAGATTTACTTATTTGAGAGAGAGAGAACGTGAGTATGAGCAAGGGGAGAGGCAGAGGAAGAGGGAGAAGCAGACTCCCATTGAGCAGGGAGCCCAATGCAGGGCTCGATCCCAGGACCCTGGGATCATGACCTGAGCCAAAGGCAGATGCTTGACTGAGCCACCCAGGTGCCCCAACATACTAGGTCTTAACCGATGTGGTCACTTCACTTATATAAGAAAGGCCTTTGGGGTTGTGAATTATCCCCATTTTATACTTAGTTGCTTAGCTTATATTGTATTTCTCAGGAAGCTATGCTCAACAAATCCAGAGAGTTAAGGTTTTCTGTGTGTGTGTGTTTTTTTTTTTTTTTGCCAAATTCTGACTTTTTCCAGTATAATTTTTTTCCAAATTTTTATTGAAATTCTAGTTAGTTAATGTATAGTGTAATATTGGAGTAGAACCCAGGTTGTTGTGTTTTTTTTAAACAACAATGAATATCATGCTGAAAATACCTGCTAGAAAAGGAATGTATGGTTGGTTTTCAGCAGCATATTTATAAATGGATAGGATTGTGTCACCTTCCTTCTTTCTTTTCCCGAAACAGGAGAAAATGCCTAGTAGACCTGGTGCTCACTCCCTTCCTCCAGGTTTGCTGGAATGTTGATGTCAAAATCTTTACATTGCTGGATCAACACTTATCAAAGCCTTTTGGACAGTAAGCACACACGCTGTAAGTGCATGGAGAAAAAGTGCAGAGCCATTAGTGGTGGTAATTGTCCATTTAAATTACTCTCACATCAATGGAAGAATAGATTTCTTCGCACTGGCAGAGTATAAGTATTTTATAGATTTATGCTCTATGAAATTAAACTAAAACATTTCATTTCACTGAAAATTCAAACAAGGCAAGGCCTTTGCATAATTAAGTAAAAATCCCGGTTCTGTTGGTCACTGGAATTATCTTATTCTGGAACACTCTGCGTAATTGAGTTTTGAATTGAAGGCAGTGGAGCAAGTCTGTCAAAATCAATTAAATTGATTTTCACTTATGCAGATGATTTGAGTTTTACAGTGGTTGAAGGTTCTCTTTTGAACAGATCAGATTCCAGATAGAGGCCAATTGTTCATATTTCAAATCTTGTACCCTTTTTTCAAATATTTTTCATAAATATATCACAACCTTTCCTGAACAAATAATATGGCAAACATGCTCACACTATGTTAAGTAATTAGTTCTAAAACTGAAAATCACAAGAGTTAACTTTTCTGAAATGGAACAACTAAAAATATAAAGTAGAAATTACTCTGACAGAAACAGACCACAAATATAGGACATTTATGTAACATAAGATGGAGGATCAGGGATTATGGCCTGGAGCTGCCAAGAACCATCCTAAAACCGAATAAAACAAAAACCAAGAGATCCAAAGAGTGAAGGGTCCTGGTTATTGAATCGCTGAATATCAATGTTCCTGAAGTCAAATCAATCCCTCCTGGACTTCTAAATTAAGTAAATATACATTCTCTTTTGCCCATAAACTCACTTGAGTTTTGTTTCTGTTGTTTTCAGTCAAAGAGTTCTGACCTAAAAATAGCATATCTGGGACTTTTCTGGCCTGTACATGACAGGCATACGTTTAGAATGCTGAACTTCTTTATATCAGTGGAACTTTATATGGTATGATTTATAGTCGTATAAGATGTCTTTGCCATGTTTATTTTAATGTAGAAAAGAGTAGCCATATTAAATAGTGAACGTCACGCATTTTCATAAAATTTACGAAGACCATGGATGCAACTGGAGTGGATTATTTTGAGTGAAGTAAGTCAAGCAGAGGAAGACAATTATCATACGGTTTCACTCGTACGTGGAACATAAGCAATAGCACAGAGAACCACAGGGGAGGGGATGGGAATCCAAAGGGGGAGAAATCAGAGAGGGAGACGAACCATGAGAGACTATGGACCCCGAGAAACAATCTGGAGGTTTCAGAGGGGCGGAGGGCAGGGGGAGGGGGTAACAGGGTGATGGGAATTGAGGAGGGCGAGTGCTGGGATGAGCACTGTGTGTTACACTTAACTAATCAATCATTGATCACTACACCAAAAACTAATAACGTACTCTAACTGAACATAATAATAAAAAAATAAATAAAAAATTAAAAAAAAGAAGACCAGATCACTTGTAAATGCTATGATTACAGTATGCTAATTTAATACAACAGAATGAGACAGGAAACAATAAATGTTGATAACCACTGGAAAGAAAATATACCATTCTCTGTGCTAAGTGAAATAAGTCAAACAGAGAAAGGCAAACACCATATGATTGCACCTAGAGGTTGAATCTAAAAAACAAAACAGATAAACAAACAGAAAGATACCTAGAAATAAAAAGAATGACCTGGGGGTTGCCAGAGTGGAGGAGGTCAGGATGATGGATGAAATAGGTGAAGAGGAGTGGGAGACACAGGCTCTCCGTGATGCAGGGAGTAAGTCACGGGATGAAAGGTATTGCGTGGAGAGTGTTGAAGGTGGTTCTGTGAGAGTCTTGGATGGTGACAGATGGCAGCTACACGTGTGGGGAGCACAGCATAACGTCCAGACTTGTCAAATCACTAGGTTGTACCCCTGAAACTAATGTACATTGGGTATCAACTATTCTTCCATTAAAAAAAAAAAGAAAACACAATCTCTTAATTTATACGAATAATTCAAATATCCAGGAAAAAATTCAAGTCAATCAATAACTGTCTTTCTTGAAACTGAGATGCATTTTGCAATCAATAAGTCTATGTAAGGGGACTGTTTCTTATTCACTCCCTCGTTCCTGTTCCTTTACATCTATTATTAACTTTGTACAGTTCTGGTCACAAATGATGTCTTCAAAATAGAGGAACATGAAAGTCCTGGAGAAGTGGTATGGTTTTGGAGATCTAAAATATATGTATGACTGGTGAGACTGAGAACAACAGACAAAATAGCAACAGGAGGACTTTGGGGAAATAGTAAGTATAAGCAGGGCTAGGGAAAGATGGGCAGATGCTGACCACTAACCATATGCAAGGCAAGAAGGTCAGTATATTACCTGCAGTATCTTATTCCCTTCTCTTTCTTTTCAAGTTGTTTACCTTCTTATCTTGAAAAAATTATATGTATACAAGAAGTTGCAAAGTAGTACAGAGATGTCTTGTGTACCCTTCACACTGTTTCCTTCCATAGTTACATCTTACCTAATTAGAGTACGATACCGAAACCTGTAAAATGGCTACTCCCTTCTCTTAACAGCATTATCAGATGGGTCTCATTATTGTTCTTAGTAACACCCATTTTATAAATGAACTAAGTGGAGCTCAGGACATCTAAGTGATCTGTGAGTTTACAGACCTCACGGACAGCAGAACAAGTGCTCAAATTCAAGTCTCCGCAGAACAAGTGCTCAAATTCAAGTCTCCATGACCCCATTATGGGCAAGACTAGCACTGGGGTTAGATTCTGGTCAGCCTTGGTTTTGCATGTAGGCTCTGCTGTGTGACAGTGGACAGGTTGCTAACTTCTCTGTGTCTGTTTTATGCGTGTGAGGGTAATAATAACACAAAGACTAAGAGATTAATTAGTACATGAAAAATGCTCAGAGTGAGGCCTGGAACAATCTAACAGTTTTTCAAGGTATGAACTATGGTTACTCTTCTGTGGTAATAGACCTGGCATTTAGCAGGTTTTCAACTAACAGTGGCAATGTTATTGGTAGTGGTAGTATCATCTAAAAATCTGATATAATAACAGCAATTGCTAGATTTTATTTTCATAAAAATAAAAGTTTTTTAGAAAAAAGTTTTTTGGAACTGTTCTTTAAAAAGAAAAATCAATGGGTATGCAGATTAAATTACTTGGGTTTACATTATTCATATGTATTAACTTAACATCTATTAAATTAAACACAGTTAATCTACCACAAAATGTTAAATTATCTGCGATGGAATGAAAAGCCAATAGAAAGTAATTTTTAAAATACCTTACATTGATTCTAAATAATTTTAAACATTGATTCAACTAGATATAATGATTTTTATGTACCATTTCATATAGAATAATTGGAGCATAGTGTTACCTCATTTCCTATCACTTACATGACTAAGGGGTTCCCTATCCAACTAAGTAGGTATCCAGATTTTTATGATGCTATTTTGCAAACTTTATTGTTGTTTTATTCATAGCCTCAATATGATTGCAATTTGTTTAAACCCAATAACTCTTTAAAATAATTGTCTTTAAATTTATTGCTAAATGGGATAATCAACTTTTCATTAGAGTTGCAATCATTTGTATTACACTTGACATTGTAATATTTCATAGAGTTACTTTAATTTTTTAAAAATTGCCACTTGTACTTTCCTTGAATATTTCCCTTGGGTGACCCACGCGTAACCTCTAACACAGGTCTCCTAAGGGAAAATACAAAAACAAAACTATTTTTAGTTAGACAATAATGGGGCATTCTGTGAATCTGCTAAAACAAAGAGCTGCTATCAAGTATATATTGGTTTCCCGTAAGAAAGAAAGTGATTACCTTGTTGGGAAGATAGGATTATGCCAACAATAATCTTTTTCATAAAATTGTACCACTTAGCTCTTTAAATAAGCTAGAATGATTTCAGCTAAGACATCCAGAAAAACCCTAGGGTCACCTTACATTCCCATATACCAAATCTTGAATTAAAACTTCAGGTACAAATTGCCTTGGCTGGAACTGATGTCACGTGATTTGCCAAAGGCAGATTGGAGCCTCTAATTGCAACATCTGGGCTAGCACCCTGAAAATCTACAGTGATCAAAATCACAGAGCTCTCCAGTATGTATGAAATGCTTCTGAAGTTCAAAATCTGCAAAGGGAAAACATTTTTGAAGTATTTTCAAATGATTTATCCCACTTAAAATCATATGAAAATGTACTAAAATTGCTTTATGTGCCAGCAATTAATTGCTGGAGTCCCAGAAACATAACTTAAAGATCCAGTAGAAAAGGTTCAATTGTTTTATTCTTTTTACAGATGAGGGAAGTTGAATGACTTGCTCAGAATGATAGACATAATTCCTAGAACTAGGATTCATGGGTAATTTTTTTTTTAATCCCAAAGGGGTGCCTGGGTGGCTCAGTCGGTTAAGTATCTGCTTTCGGCTCAGCTCATGATCTCAGGATCCTGGGATCAAGCCCCACATCCAGGTCCCTGCTCAGCAGGGAGTCTGCTTTCTCCCTCTCCCCCTGCCCCTGCTCCTGCTCTCTCTCTTACATTCACTCTAATAAAAGAAATAAAATCTTAAAAAAAAAAAAAAAACCATTAAAAATGAAGTAGAAACAAGACCAAGAGAGCAAAGGTGCAGCTCAGCGAAGCTAAAATTCCTGCCTGGAGTAGTTGCTGTGGTTCAAAAGAGAAGTGTTACGAAGGGGGACTCCTGATAGTTTGGGGGACCGAGACGTTCACTCGGACAGACCAGACTCAACATGTTGAAAACAAGACACAGAATATCTTGAAAACAGCAAGAGAGAAACAACTCACGATGTACAAGGGAACTGCAATAAAGTTAACAGGTCACATCTTATCAAAAAGAGTAGAAATCAGAAGACAGTGGAATGGTGTATTTGAAGAACTGAAAGGAAAAAAGAAAAAAAAGACTTAAGACAAGAATCTTATATTACATAAGATTGTTTGTCAAAAGTGAAGGGGAAATAAAGTCATTTTCTGATAAACAAAAACTGAAAGTACTTGTTACTCTGCTTTACACAAAACTTTGCCAATCTGCTTTACACAAAACTCTAAAGGAAATTCTTCAGGCTGAATGCAAGAAATACGACAGTAATTTGAATCCATAGGGGACAAAAAGACCATTGGTGAGGATAATTATGTAAATACTTAAACGAGACAATATAATTACACATTTATTATCGCTTCCTCTGTTAACTGATTTTAAAAATATACCTGTGGAGCCTGGGTGGCTCAATCTATTGAACATCCGATTCTTGATTTTTGGCTCAGGTCATGATCTCAGGGTCATGAGACTGAGCCCTGCGTTGGGCTCTGTGCTGGGTGGCAGGGAACCTGCTTGAGATTCTCCCTCCCCCTGCTTCCCCTCCCCCTGCTTGCATGCCTGCTCTCTCTAAATAAATAAATAAGAAGTATACATTATGTATGCATTAGTGGGGCTGTAAAATATAAACCGTAAACGTTAATACATGTGACAACAGTAATAAGAAGGCAGGTGAGAACAAGGTTGTATCCCAATGAGGAAACAACACTAGATGGTAACTTAGATCCATATTAAGAAATGGTAAATAGAAGGCTAATATAACAAACTCGAGAAATATATACTTGCTCTCTCCTCCTCTTAACTTTATTAAATTTTATAAAATTATAAGCAGTAATTATAAAAATGTGTCCTTTATCATAATATACAGACATTATATGCATAACAACAAAAGCTATATAGGGTCAAAATATTTATCTCACTGGAGTTAATTTAGTTGAAGTTAACTTAAAAGCATAGAGTTGAAAATCATTAAAAGAATTAATATTTTAAAATGGAAAATATCCTCCCAATGTTAAAGAAGCTGACAAATGAGGAACAGAACAAAAAGGACATAATACACAAAGGAAAAGAGAACAAAAGAGCCAATGCACATTCAACCTTATCAATAGTATTAAATATGAATGAATTAACCCAATTGTATGACAGAGATTTTTAGATTGGATTAAAAAAAAAGAAAGCAAGACCCAAGTATATGCTCTCCATAGTAGAAATTCTGTAGATTCACTATACAAGTAGATAGAAAGTAAAAAGATAGGAAAAGGTATACTATCCACAGAGCAAACCATAAAAGAGCTGCAATGTCTAATTTAACATCAGATAAAATAGATTTCAACACAAGACATTTTATTAGCGATAAGGGGAATATGTTGTAATGAAAAAGGAATAAACCCTTCACAGAGATGTAACAATTATAAATGTATAGGCATCTAGAATCAGAATATATGAGGGAAAACTTAACAGAATTTAAGGGAGAAGCAGACAATTCAACAATAATGGGTGGAGATCATCAAAGTCCCGCTTTCAGTCATGGGGAGAACTTACCGGAGGATCAACAAAGGAATAAACCAACTAGAGCTAACACACATCTATAGAACACCGCACCAGACACCAACAGAATACAGATTCTCATGACATGCACACGAAACACTTTTCAAGATGGACCATCTGCTTAGCCATAAAAAAAGTCTCAATAAACTTCTAAAAATTGAAATCATACAGAGTATCCTCTCTGGGAAAAAAGGACCTAAATTAAAAATCAATCATCAACAGAAACTTGGAAAATTCACAAATGAATGTAAGTTAAACCAGATATTCTTTTTTTTTTAAGATTTTATTTATTTATTTCACAGAGGGAGAGAGATCACAAGGAGGCAGAGAGGCAGGCAGAGAAAGAGAGGGGGAAGCAGGCTCCCCGCTGAGCAGGGAGCCCGATGCGGGCCTCGATCCCAGGACCCTGAGATCATGACCTGAGCCGAAAGCAGAGGCTTTAACGCACTGAGCCACCCAGGCGCCCAAACCAGATATTCTTGAATAACAGAAGGATCAAATTAAGAAAAATGAGGAAAATTAAGAAATACTCTGAAATGCCTGAAAACAAGAATACAACATACCTAAACATATGGGAGGCAGAGAAAGCAGTGCTTACAGGGAAACTGATAGTTATAAATGCCTGTGTTAAAAAAGAAAAAAAAATCAATAACCTAAATTTCTGCCTTGAGAAATGAGAAAGATAAACTGAACCCTAAACTAGAAGATGGGAAAAAAAAACAATAAAGAATAGTGTGGAAATAAAATTTTAAAAAGAGGAAAAGAGACAAAATCGACAAAATTAAAGCTAAAATTAAATCAAAAAATTAAAACCGAAAGCTTTTTCTCTGTCAGATTAACAAAATGAACAAAACTTTAGCTAGATCAGCTGAAACTTTAGCTGAAATCAGCAACGATAAAGAAGCATCACTACTGATCTTACAGAAAAGAAGACTTACAAGGGAATGCTCAGGACAGTTATACACTAACAAAGTAGATAAACTTAGATCAAATGGAAAACTTCCTGGAAACACACAAACCACCCAAGTTGACTCAAAAGAAATACAAAATCGGACTGGACCTGCAACAATTAAAGAACTTGATCCGTAAGTAAGACACACCGAGGCGATCTCACCATAAACTCCACCCCTGGTGTGGCACCCCACAGTTGGGAGGGGATGCAATACCCAGAGTTCTCCCTCAAGGGTGAAGGGTTCAACCCCACATTGGGCAACCCAACTTGTAAAGACTGGCACCCAAATCATCTGACTTTGATAAACGACAGGGCTTGTGTGCATGAGACCTCCAGGGATGTGGTGGACGGGAAAATGGCTCTTACTGGGCTTGCCCACAGGCTCAGCCAGTCCAGGAACCTGTGCAGCTCTTCAAAAAGCACCCAGGTTTTCTGTGAAAGGGACACATTTTCTATTTTTAAAATGTGGGTCTGAGGGCCAGGTGCCTGCTGGGGAATTCTGTAGGGACAGAGGCTCGTAGGCACCGTCTTCGCTCTCCGTCTGCTTTTCCAAAGCCAGTGGGTACCATTTTTTTTTCCTTTTCCAGCAGAGGCCATCTTTACCCTCCAGCTGGTGGGTGTAATCTTCTCACCTTGCTCAAGCTTGATAGGCAACACCTTTCTTTTTCTCTTTTTAAAACAGTTTTATCTTTTCTCATTTTTTTCTTTTCTTCTTTTTTCTCTTCTTCTTCATTTTTCAGAGGGTGCCATGTTTGTGTTCCTTCTCTTCTTGCTCCATCTTTGTGCTCTTCCCCTGCTGTGCGGTATCTTCCAGGAAGAAGACATCTGGTGTCCTGCTCTTTGTGTCTGGTGACCTAGTTTTTGTGACTGCCACCTAGGGGTCACTCCTACATCGCCTGGCTCTGGAGGCCAGGGAGCTTGTGTTTGTGGGTCCCATGGGACTGTAACAATCAGAGTTCTGGGAAGACTCCCAGTGCTCTGCTCAGATAGACACAACATGGAGAAGGGGGTCTATTTGCTTGTCCACAAGCTTCAGCCTCAGGAGGAAGCCTCTGTCATACTTATCGAAGTCTAAGGAGGTGCGTCCAAGGGAATGGAAGCCAATGATCACCATCTTTGCAATCTCTCCCTGGAGCAAGGCATTTTCTAGAAAAGAGTTCAAACCCTTAATATGATGCCCTGATTTTTGCAAACGCAATAAGTGGATACTTCAGTGGAAAACACAGAATGTCACTTATATCTCAGTACAAAGATAAATAAGCAAAGGTGTAACATAGAGGTAATGGGAATAACAGACACAGAAGAAAGAGAGAAAGGCATAAAGGTAAAGTCTGAATTAGTAATTGCTGAGAATTTCTCCAAATTCATGATAAACGTGAAGCCACAGATCCAAGAAGCTCAGAGAACACCTCGCAAAATGAGCACCCAAAACTCCGTATGTATACATATCGGATTTGAAGTGCAGAAAAATCACAGAGGAAGAAAAATCTTTAAAGAAGGAAGAGGGGAGGGGCACCTGGGTGGCTCAGTGGGTTAAAGCCTCTGCCTTCGGCTCAGGTCATGATCTCAGGGTCCTGGGATCGAGCCCCACATCGGGCTCCCTGCTCGGCAGGGAGCCTGCTTCCTCCTCCCTCTCTGCCTGCCTCTCTGCCTACTTGTAATCTCTCTCCGTGTCAAATAAATAAATAAATAAATAAATAAATAAATAAATAAATAAATAAGAAGGAAGGGGGAAAAACTAATTATGTACAGAGAAGCAAGGGGGAAGAATCATGTTGGACTTTTTCTTTAGAAATTGTGCAAGCAAGAAGAAGAAAGGGAAATATTTAAAGTGTTGAAACGAAAAAACAAAAACAGAAACAAAAAGCTACCAAACTGGAATACTGTGTCCAGCATATTTATGCTTCGAAGGTAAAGGAAAAATACTTTCTCCAACAAATGAAAATCAAGGAGATTTTTTTTGCCTGTGGACTGGCCTTGCATGAAATATTAAAAGAAACTTTTTAGGAGGAAGGAAAATATTGGTCAGAAACTTGGATCTACACAAATAAAGGAAGGGTACTAGAGAAGGAAATACAGATAAAAATCTCTTATTTCTCTTATTCTTGTTTTTCATTTTTTATTTTTATTTATAAAAGGTTTTATTAATTTATTTGAGACAGAGAGAGAGAGAGAGAGCCTGAGTTGGGGAGGGGCAGAGGGAGAAGGAGAAGCAGGGTCCCTGCTGAGTTGGGAGCCCAAAGTGGGACTCAATCTCAGGACCCCAAGATCATGACTTGAGCTGAAGGCAGATGCTTAACCAACTGAGCCCCCCAGGCGCTCCTCCTCTTATTCTTAATCAATTAAACAAATAACAGTTTCTTCAAATTACTAATAACAGGACCTAGGGGTAATCAGTAGAAATTCAGGGAGGCTCATTTCTACAGAAGTCAAATCAAAGAATCTAGGCCGGCCGTTCACATATGTTTACTCCTCATTTTTGTCTAAAATTGTCTCACTTCATAACCTAAACACAATAAACATACTCAGGCTTTTCTACAGAAGTTCACCTTCTTATTCTTCTATTTATTTAAAACATGGGTTTAGTAGAATAAAGGAGCAGCATTGGCTCTTGATGTATTTCTATTTGTCCAGAAATAAAATGCCGCTCCTTGCAAAGGGCATGTGTATTGCTCTTATCTGTTTTACTGAGCCTTCTGTAGACTAAGGCATCAAAAAAATACCACTTTCAGTTGATATAAAAGATCTTTTTTTCCTCAATCACTTTCTTCTATGGGAACTCCTCTAACTATAAGGCATCAGTGATTTTCTAATTATCATCTGGAAGTGAAGGTAGGAGAAACTCATCCTAGAGAAAATCCTATTTGCTCCTTAGATTTTTCCCTGAGGGAGAAGTTGACTTCAGCTGGCATCTAGATATAAGAGTTTACCTTAGGAAAAGTGAATACAACCTGTGGAGTGGGGCATTACTATATAAAGCAGCTTTATCTCATCTTGCCATCTTTACGCTCTTTTACTGCATCACATCAGCCTTTCTCATCAACCACAGATAGCATAAGCAGAAGCCAGAGCTGTGTTCTACAGTTCAGGTCCTACAAATCTGATGCAGCCCACTTGAACACTCCAGTCTCAAATCCCGGGTCCACCCTCTCTCCTCCCTGGGCCAGGGGAGGGCGTCAGACCTTGGCTCATGCCCCGTTAGTGCACAGCTGGGCAGTCTGCTCACTCACATCTGCTCCGACTCAAACACTGTGAGAGCGAGGGCGTTAGTCCACTTCGGATGCACTCCCACTTCCCGGGGGGTGGGAGTGCGATGGGGGAAACAGACGAAGGAAGACATCCTTATGGAACTGGAAACTTCTTGAGATACCACTGGCGTGGTTCTGGACTTTGGGTTTCTCATGATGGGACCACATGATGGCCTCCATGATTCCTCAGGTGATAAGCAGCTGAGAAATTCTAACCATGTACAACCAATCCTCCCGGATCCCAACCCAAATTCATATTAATTCCATCAGGCTGTTGTTAAAAGTACTCCCCCAATTCTCTATAATCCAGGGACTTCTTACTTTAAAAAATTCAAAAATTTCTCAAACCAAAATTTTGTAGATAACTGAAAATACAGCCAGAGTCAAATATTCTCATGTTGCAGTTTTAAGACAGGCAATCCCACTGGAGCAAATTAAAGGAACGCTGGACCAAGTATCACAAGTCAAAGTATAGCAATTACAGATCAACAAACATTCAAGAAGCATGAAAATCCTATGGAAAAAACACACATGTACACATACACACCTTCATATATCTATACGTATACATGTGTCTGCACTTGTACACACATTTATACTTAAATAATAGATGTAAAGAAATGTGATCACAGCCAATGGCTTCCTCAAGCAAGAGCTCAAGAGATTGAATACATGTAAAAATTTTGTTCACTTAAGAATTGTCATGTATGCGATTTGACTTTAGATTTTTATATTCAAAAGGCTTTCTGTCCCCAAGCCTCATCATTACCATACATGGCGATAGCTGCTCTCCTTCGCCACCACCTGTGCTCCCAGCTTTTTCTCATGGGCACTAGAGCAGGTGCAAGAAATCTGCCCCACCCTTGCTCGGTCCCACGGTTGCTCAGGACTGGCCCATGGGGGTGGCTGACCCAGCTCAGTGAGGCGTGGTGCACCCATTCTGTTCTCTCCATAAAATACCACATGGTAAAAGTCCTATGCGGAATTGAGATTCTCCCCAAAATTTGTTGACCTAATCCCCAGTATCTCAGAGAGTGACCTTATTTGGAATTAGGATATTAATAAGGTGAGGTCATGGGGACTGGGTAGCATGGGTCCCCTAACAGTATGACTGGTGTCCTGATAAAGAGGGGGATTTGGATACAGAGAAAGATATGCACACAGGGAGAATGTCATGTGAACATGAAGGCAGAGATTGGGGTGACACATCTTCATATCAAGAGACACCAAAGATTGCTAACAAACCACCATGACCTAGGAGAGTCACCTAAAATAGATTTCTTGTAGCGGACTCAGAAGGAACAGCCCTGCTGGCAACTCGATCTTGGACTTCTAGCCTCCAGAACTCTGAGAAAATAAATAAATTTTATTTTTATTTGCTTCCTTTTTTAAGCAAGATAGCTAGCTAGCTAGAGAGCAAGATAAGGAACACCATGTCAGTATGATCCCGCTGGTGTGTGGGTAGGTGTGCTGGTTTGTATATGGGGGGGAATGGCTGGTTTCTGGCTTACCTCTGAAGTAGGATTGTGTGCAGGAGCAGATCAAAAAAAGAGAACACATCGGATTTATCTTTTTCTCTGTATTGAGTTCATATTATCAATAGTATATTTCATATTCCATTATATTTTAAAAATATATAATTATCATGTTTGCATGATAAAGCAAATAAAATCTATTGAAAATGGGTGCATGAAAGTAAAATGAGCATATACATCATTTGCTCCCTTCATGTCCTTATATTGAGAAGTCTATTTGAAGAATATGATTTCCTCCTTATAGAGAGAAATTTTAAGTTATGAAATATTCAAGCTATTCTCAAGAAGTAAACAAACCACCTGACCTAATGATTTCCCTCAATTTTTCATGTTAGTTGAAGTGCTGAAGTTTTCATTGTCAAAAGGCATGTATGTTCCAGTTGTTAAAAAGGAAACCACAGGCCCAAAATGATGTCCCTTATGTTAAGGACCCACGTCAGTGAATGAAGTCTTACCACCTAACCGAACCACAGCTTCACCACTACCCTCCCTCTCCCAACCCCCTCCACCCTGTCCCTGCCCTGCCCACCTCACGGGCAATGTAACCTTCAACCAACCAAACTGGAATTTCCTGGTCAATACTAGGAAGTGATCCCTTGATAGGCCCTTCCATTCGCCTTAGGAGGGTGAGCTTGCCTGAAACAATGCATTTCTCTCTAATAAATTCCCTTTTTTCACCCTCTCTTTGCCTTTTAAAAACCTTCCATTTTGTACAGTTCTTTAGAACTCTCTTCTACTTGCTCTATGGGATGCTGTCCCATTCACGAATCATTTAACAAAGCTAATTAGAACTTTACATTTACTCAGCTGAATTTTGTTTTTTTAACACAAGTGTTTAGATATTTGTTGATAACTGATCATTCCTACTTTTATTTTTAAGTGCCTAAGAAGTTTTTTACATCAACCCTAAAAGCTTCTTTTGTTGGCTTTTAATTCTAAGGTAAAATTTTAAAAATAAAGAAAAAAATATCAATTTCTGAAATAACAGAGTAGTTCTCCTGTATTTAATAATAAAGTGCAGAAACAACATTCTTAAAATGTTTCCACTAATCTCAGACAATTTGATCACAAATGAAAAAGAAAAATTAGAATTGCTAATTAAAAACAGGCTTTGTTTTACCAGGAACATCACTCATCAGTGTACGTTCCAGTCAATGCCTTTACATTTGGTTATTTGAAAATAGCCCAAGAAATGCATGTTTACCAGTTTACAGAAGTTCAGCATTATATGGATGAAAATGTCAATACATACATCCTTTGCTAAGAATGAGAAATGCGCCTTTTAACTTTTAAATTACACTTTTAAAAACACGAATATATATTGAGGAAAGATTCATTGCCTGGTAGGTCAAGTGGTATTAATTCTTTAGATTTGCTTCTTCTTTTTAGCTATATATTCTCTTGGCAAATCCAGTTTTTGATGTTTATCATTGTATGACAACTGCCACTTCAAAGATTTTTTTTTATTAAATTAGTAAACAGAATATGTAACTTTCTTGTACTTTCAAATATGTACTCCTGAAACAGCAAGCAATATTTTTGAAATGACAAGTGAACAGATATTATATTGCATTCAGCTATAAACAACTTCACAGTCCAAATAAAATCTACCCTATAAATTTTGTATTAAAATTGAGTGTCTGTGGGAAATTTATATTTTCCCAGAATAACTAAGGGCATTTTCTTCTGCTTTTATGATTGAGAGTTATAGTAATCATACATGGATTATCAATTTTCAGGTTCATACAATAATATTCAAACTCTGTCTAAAAATCTTATTGAAGGTAATGTAACCTAAGGCACTCTATTTTTTGAGGTGGACATAAACTATCAGCTGCTAATGGATATCTGTGTTGTGCAAGTGAGTGATTTGTTTTCTAAGCTGAGCAAAGGGAGTCAACACAGAGAGAGGGATGAAATATATGGGATACGTGGGATAATGGATGGAGCAAATTTTCAGAGTTGACAGGAGGAAACAGGATGAACAGAACTGTGTGTAGAAAAGAGCAGGCATCACTGGAGATCTTTCTGAGGAAGAGGAGCTACTGCAAAAGGAGACTAGGGAGCATTTTGAGGTTGGAGAAATGGAATTCGAGGAAACACTTTCAGGTCTGTTCTCATCTTAGGAAATCCGGGACCAAGGAAGGTCATGAATTGAAGGAGATGAAGACGATGTTATTGGAATTACTAGGGAATTTAAAAAAGAAGAAGACAATGCCACAAAGATTGACTTCCACGTGTTGAGCAAAACTGTGGCAACAGGTGATACTAGAAATTATAAATTTGCAGAGAACTGAATCTGCTGCAGTTGATATCTTTTGGCATTTTTACCAGAACCCTACAGAGGAGAGACATGGGGTCACTCAGGACTGGGGATTGTTGTGAGAGAAATAGCTAGAAGTCAACAGATGAAGGATCCTAGATAAGACAGGCCTAGCGACCGTAGTCCCGGCTGGAGATCATGGCAGTGGATGGAAAAGCCCAGAGGAATGGAGAGACCGCCAAGGGCACAGGCTGGGAGAGGCTGGAGGCAGGTTAGAGGAAACAGCTGGAAGGGGACAGGGAGCTTCAGCCCACAAGAGCCAACTCAAGTGTTGATGAGATTAAGGTGGTTCAGCTTGAGTTTGAAATGAAGTGTAAACTGAGGTTATGGAGTTAAACCCTAACGAGGAATATGCTTTTTTAACTGAAAGCTCTCCTCCAAATGATTTAACCAAGCTGTGTACCTTACCCTTGAGTTTTGAAAATTTTCATTACCCATCTTGCTTACTTAGTATGCTTCAGAGCTCACAGGAGGTGGACATCCCCTGTGGCGAAGTTCCTCAATCATGCCAAAGCTACTGCTCCGTTCTGGTTATTTTCTGTTTGCTAATCCTACTCTTTGGGCTGGGCATTCTCTCCCGGAGGGACCCACTGTTGCAGTTGTGGCTTGTGTCTAAGGAGCATAAAGTGAGGCACGAAGATCTCTCATTCAAGCTGCATTAATGTGACTAGGACTTCATTCATGAACCGCAAGGACCATCTTTCAAAAGGTTCTGTGTTCATGAATCTGACCCGTTATTTTTTTTTTCCAAATCAGTTCCATTTATAAATTAACTGTAGGAATGAAGTGTGCCTACAGCAGCAGATACCAACCTTTCATTTGTGGTCCTTCTGATGCCTCATTATGTTGACATTGGTGAGCAGAGGGTACGGCCAATTTATTCTGGGAGATGACTCATCACTATTTGGATTCTGATCATTCTTTATGTTTACAACGTTTGACAAGTCACATTTCAATAAAGAAAAACAATAATGGGCTTTTATTAATAGGGTGTTTATTAGTGGTGCGTGCAAACAATGGCAGCCTGGTCGTTTCGGGTGTGTGATACAGGGTGACCCTCAAAGCCAAAGTCAGTGTTAGCTAATCACAAAGGGCTCCTTCACCGGGAGCCATAACTCTTCTGTTCCCTTTAACTATTAATACAGTTACTTAAATTGTTCTGGCTCTACCCCACGCCCAAAGGTATATAAAACAGTCCATCAGATAGTTTAATACATAATCCTTCATTGATATTCAAAACTCCTGGAAGAACAGAACGTGGAGTCCTGCCAGCCCCCACAACCTTGGCATTCAGTGTAGCTGCTCTACATAAAAAATTAAGCAGCCTTTTAAAAATGCAGCGGTGTGCTGCAATGCCTTCCTGAGATGCATTATTTCCCTTTCCCAGGGAGGACTGAAGCAAATTTCCAATAAATCAAAAAGTTGGGACAAAACAAATGTGTGTAGCACTCTTATCATTTCATTATAGTGATCCCAAACGTTCAAGATCTTCCTTTGCTCCAAGGAAGCCACTTAGACACAGAGAGAGGCTTCGGTACCTGTCTGTAGCTTGAATACTGAATGTTCCTTCAACGGAGTTGGATTAAAGAAGATTGGTACTCCAATTAGAATCACTTTCTTCAGTAAATCATATTATATGATGGGGAGCTTAACCACTTCACTTAGATTTTCACGTTTATTTTCATAAAGGTCAGAGTACTGTTTGGGGTTTTAAATACATACATATATATATATTCCAATAATGATATCCTTATCATTTCCTATTTCATATGTTTGGCCTTGTCCCTATTTTCTTAATCAAGTTGGCTGGTAATTTGTCTATTTATAAATATTTCCAAAGCCCAGCATTTCTCACTAATTAAGTCTGCTGTTTTATATTCTCCACATCGCTGATTGTTTTTATGTTTATGTCCTTCCTCATGCCTTCTTCTGGTTTATTTTGTTGTCTTTGTCTAATTTTTTTTGAGCTGGGAATTTAATTCATTAAATTTAATTATGTAAATGCTCACACTGATAAGGTTAATGCTATTAATTTTCCCCTGATCATTGTTTTCTGGGGTGTGGTGTTCTCATCATTTTAGTTTTAGAAAATTCTGTAACTTCATCTTTAATTTCCTCTTTCACTCTAGGGTTGTTCGGTAGAAGGTATAGTGTTTTAATTTCTAGTTTTATTGCAGATCAGAATGTGCGGATATTTTCTCTACGATCACACACACACACACACACACACACACACACACACACGTCTCATGCATATGTGATAAATAAGGGCAACTGTGAGGTCAGGGTGTAGTATTAATATATGTCTATAAGATCTATCGTATTGACAATGTTAGTTAGGTTTCTGACCTCCTATGAGTTGTTTTCTCACTTGATCTACCTTCTTCCGCAAGAGAAATAGTAACATCTATTATTTGCTTGTTTCTAGCCATATTTCCTTCCATCTCCTGAAGTTGCTGCTTTATAATGTGGTTTGCTGTATTACTTGGTTCATAAACATTCATACATATTGTACTTGGTGAATTATGGTTTTGAGATGAGAGAATATGCTTCTTTATTACATTTCATGCTTTTTGGCTTAAACTTACTTTGATGTCAGGATAACTGCTCCCTTTGAGTTTCCATTTATTTTGTATAATTTTGTCCACTTCTTTGTTTTTGGTCTCTCTGAATTCTTTCTTTCTTTCTTTTTCTTTTTTCTTTTTCTTTTTTTTTTTTTTGCCCCAGGGGTACAGGTCTGTGAATCATCAGGCTTACACCTTTCACAGCACTCACCAAAGCACAAACCCTCCCCAATGTCCATAACCCATCCACCCCATCCCTACCCTCCCACCCCCCAGTAACCCTCAGTTTGTTTCGTGAGATTAAGAGTCTCTTATGGTTGGTCTCCTTCCCGATAGGTTGGTCTCTTGTACGGATCATCTAACTGAGTCTTTCTTGATAAGCCAGATTGAAAAATATCTCTTTTCCTTTTGATAGGTGAGTTAACTCCATCCACCTTCACTGAGATGACTGACATGTTTAGTCTTACCTTTGTCATAATATTTTATAATTTTGTGTATCTTGTTATATTTTTTATATTCTTTCGCTACCAAAGGTAATTGTCTTTTGCTTCCTTTTCTTTTCTGATTTCAATCAACTCTCTTTTCATTACTTCTTCATTTTTGTCCATGTCTGTTCTTTTTCAATTTTTAATTCAAGTTTTTTTTCAATGCACTCAGATGTTTGTTTGCATATATTTATTTCCCTGTGGAATGTTATCTTAGAGTTTTATTCTTTCCATTATTATTTGTGTGAGTAGAGTTTTCTTCAGTTGACTTGTGTTGAATTTTGTTTTCTAAGACCTCATAATAATACCGTGTGGGTTGGTTCACCTTTTCCATGTTAATTCCATAGCTCTGGGATAGTTTACAAGATTTCTAGTTTAGAGGCTTGTTTATCGTCAGTCTAGCCAAGTCGAGACACTTTAGTGGGTTATTTGTTGTTGTTTTATTTCTTTGACTCTCTTTCGTTTTGCAGAACTCTAAATATTCCCCTCTAGCTTGGTCCCCTTTTGCACTCAATGCTGAAGAAAGCTTTTTCCTTCCACTTTGCCTTTTTTCTCCCCAAGGCAGCTCTGTGTCTTGAGAAATGCCTCTTCAAATAATACGTACCATTATGTCTCTTCTGTGAGGTTCACTGGCTGATCTACCCAAACACATTTTTAGTACTTTTGTACATAATAAAAAACTAGTCTTTCTGGCAATAGTTTCAGATCACACTTCATCTTCTGATAGCTTTCTTTTCTCTCTTTTTCAGAGTTTATTTTTATTGTTTTTGCTCATCAAAAAAGCCTTTTAAGTGACCTCGTTAAATTCAGGGGTAAGGGAAAAACATGAGAAATGACAGACTGAAATTTATTGATTTTTTTTTCCTGTTTACTTAAAGATATTTTGAAGTTTGGGCAAGTTATTCTGAAGACATGGTTTTCTTGTAGTTTTATCTCCCCTTCTGTTCCACACGACTTTTGGAGAAAATATGAGAGACAGGAACACAGCGCACTACGGTTTTTTCCAGCTGCCTTGTTACTCCTTTTGATATTTTTCCACAAACATCGAGGATCTGCACCTTTCCTTAGAAATCTTTTTTTCTCTCTGTTTTCCAGATCAAATAATTTCTATCAACATATTTTTAAATTCACTGTTACTTTTCCTGTGTCATCTCCATTCCAGTGTTAAGGCCATCATCCATTGATAATTTTTAAAGATATTGTACGTTTACTTTAAGAAGTTGAATTTTTCACTTTCAGAATTTTTATTTCTTCTTTTTCATGTTTTTGCCCCCTCTGAAAACATTTCCTTTTTAAATTAATTGTGAGCATAGTTCCTTCAGCTTCTTGACCACAGTTACAATAGCAGCTTTAAAATCATTGCCTCCTAATTCACACATCTGTAAACTCTCTGGGTCAGTGTCTCCCACTGATTTTTTTCTTAATAATAGGCAATTTTTTTTTCATATATTGAGTAATTTGGGATCATATCCTGGACAGGGTTAAAGTCACATTACATAGACCCTGTTATTGTCTGCTAAAGATTTTTGGGTTTTGGTTTGTTTGTTTTACTGGGTAATTAACTTGATTGGACCCAAACAGCAACATCTGTCTTTTCAGTACAAGCTCACACCCAGCTTACTACTTTTAAGCCTCGTTCAAATAAGTGCTTAGATTCTGCACCATTTATGCATCATTTAGTAATAAAATGCTTGCTCTCCAATGCCTTCAGATATTTTTTTTAATTTGTACAATATTTATAGTTACGTGTCTTAGAATCAGCCCAGTACGAACTTCCTCTGTTATGACCGAAAGCGGAACCTAGCATTACTTTTTGAAGTAAAGATAATGCAAGTCAAAAGAAAAAGCTTACATGAGAGATTTTTTTCTCCCCCATGGGAATGATGTTCATAAGATCACCAAAGTTACTAATGCTAATCCACCTACCGCAATAAGGAAAACATGGAATTATTTTTTAAAAATCCTTTATAATTGCATTTATATCTTTAAGCCATAAGACTGGAAAGCAATTCTTGGCAGGAATCTTGCGGGTTATGTACTTTGATGCTTTTATGAAAGCATAAAAAAAAACTGCAAATGGGAATCGGTGAAATGCTACCGTACACTTCCAAATGGTCATTTATCTTGCACCTAAACATGTAAAACAGTAAGAATGTAATGTCTCTAGCTCTGGCGTGTAACTACAGTCAGAAGCAAGTGGTGGTATCCCCTGATTCTATCCCATGGAGTCTTGGACCTTAAATGAAGTAGTACTTTGCTACCACATCAGTGTAATTACTAATATTTTTAAGAGTGATAGATACACAACTGATGAATTATTGAATGTTACCTCTAAAACTAATGATGTACTATATGTTGGCTAATTGAATTTAAATTAAAAAAAAGAGAGATGGGATTTTTGGATTTCAACTTATGTGGTTCTCAGGATAAGCCCACTGTTATAGCTGCTCAAATAATTTCAACAAGGACATATAAAATTAAATAAGTCACAATTTCATCGCATTTTATTTTTGTGATGCATTTTCTAAACATGTTACAGCTCAGAATAACCTTGGTAAGGAGATGAAGAAATGAGGCTCAGATAAGTAAAGAAATTTTTAGCTGACAGTTTTGGAATTTGAATGAAGTCTCCCAAATACAAATAATATTCTAATTCATTGTCCTTCCTTTTCCTCTGAGGAAGAATGCCATGCTCAATGTCAACTAATATGGAAACTTATTTACTTTGTAATTTCCCCACCTCTACAAATATAAAATAAAGTATATTGCACTTAACCACCAGATTAAACAATATTTACTTTGTTTTTTTCTGAATGGTGTTTGGCTGGGGTGGGAGGAGCTATCTGCCTTGATTTGGTGGCCTGTTTTGTTTTTTCCTAGTTATTCTCTTGTTAGTTCCGTTATTTATTTTCTTACTTTGTTTCTCTGCTTATACTGAAGAGAAGCCAGGTTGGGAGACATACCGCTGTGCTGTAAACACAACCGGAATGAAAGAAACAGGGAATAAATGTGCGCAAGTGGAAGGGACTGGTGCTCTAACTCTGGGAGAGGTCAGCGCCTTCAACATTTCACCTAACTAATCAGAACTTAGTCATCTACTGGCACCTTGGCTTTATGTGGCTGTTCATTTTTGATTTTGATTGAATAATACAAATGATGAAGCATTTTTATGGAGTTGTGACTTTACAGTAGCATTGATGATACACATACACAGAAAACATTAAAAAATTGCAAAGTAAAATTAGTACTCTTGGTGGGTTTATAAAAGTAGAGCAGATCGTGCTGTTCATTCTTAAGTCATGCTTCCCATGACAAAGAAGCTAACGTATTTAATAAAGGAGCAACTTCATGTTGTTTTCTTGCTTTATATCTCCATGTCTTTATGAGCATGGAGTCATGAAGCAACATTTTTATTATTTACAATTTCTTCTGCAGTCCAGACATGCTATTTTCAGAATATGATACCTTAGTTAAAGAACACGTATGTCATGGAAACCAGATATAATAGGTATCTCAATAACACATGAGCATCTATTCAACGGAGGAGAAGAGATACTTGATGCTCTTGGTTCAGACTCCAGAGGATATGTTAGAATATTTATAAACTGCCAGGAATAATTTTCACGAAGATCTATAGTGAGGACAAATATCAAGAAGATGAGGCCACTTGTCAATTTTCACTTGAGCATAACAGTTATGAACTCTGAGTGTTTTTAAAATTATAACAAAGCCATTAGCCGCCCTGCACATTCTCAAGAAGACAAAGTGCCACGACCTACCACTGCTTGTACATTCAAAAAGTATATTTTTATTCAAATTTTCAGTTTAATATGTGAAAATTTTTCTTATTATTTAAAAGAAAATTAGGATATCTTCAAGGGTATAGAGAGGAAGAAAGAGCATTGCTCCCAGCTTTACTACCAGAAAAAGTTGAGCAACATGCAAATTGATGACTTTAATTGAACCCATCAAGGAACTGAAGTTGAAGGGCAAACAAACCCAAAATCTAGAGAGAAATAGTTGCCTGCAAGAAGAAACAGTATGTAAAGCAATAATAGTAAAGCCGTTAGGTGTTTATAGCTTATGTCAAATTAAAATGTATAAGGACATTGTACAATGGATGGCAAGAAGAATGAGAAATGAGCACATTTCTATTGCCACATGTTAAGTAGTATAATATTATTTGATTATTAACTCAAAATCATCTAAATATATGTATTATAAAAACTAGGGCAACCACAAAGTTTTTTAAAGACATATGAATACTAAGTCAATTAAAATAAAAATAAAATAATAAATATGCTGAATAGAAAGCTGAGAAAATGGAAAAAGGAAAAAAAGAATAAATAGGACAAATAGAAAACATCTAGCAAAAAGATAATAGACAAGATCAATAAAACTAAAAGCTGTTTTTTTCAAAGGATAACAAAAATTGACACAATTTTCGTTATCCTTTTCAAGGGAAAGAAAAGAGGATACAAATAAAATTAGAAGTGGAAGAGGAGACATTATGACTGATACCACAGAAATCACAAGGATCATAAGATAATACTATGAATACTATGCCAATGAATTGGACAACTGCAAAGAAATGGGTCAATTCTTAAAAATATACAACTTACCAAACTGACTCATGAAGAAATAGGAAATCTAAACAGAGAGATTACTAGTAAGGAGATTGGATCAGTGATCAAAAACCTCCCAACAAACAACAGTCCTGGGCCAGAACAGATTCATTGGTGAATTCTATCATTCAAAGAATTAATACCAATCCTTCTCAAATTCTTCCAAAAAATGAAAGAAGACAAACACGTCCAAATTCCTTTTATAAGGTCAGCATTACCCTGATACCAAAACTAGGTTAGAATGCAAGAGAAAAAAAAAAAAACAAAATACAGGCCAATATCCCTAATGAATGTAGATGCAAAAATCAACAAAATATTTGCAAATCTCCAATTCAACATTAAAAGGATGCACCATGATCAAGTGGGATATAGTCTAGCGATGAAAGGATGGTTCCAATCCACGAATCACTTCGTATGAGTCTCCACATTCACAAACTGAAGGATAACCATCATACAATCATTTCAACAGATGCAGAAAAATCATTTAACAAATTCAACATCCATTTCTGATAAAGACTCTCAACAAAGTAGACATAGAAAATACCTCAACATCATAAAGACCACACGTGATAAGCCCACAGCTAATATCATACACCATGGTGAAAGCTAACAGATTTTTCTCTAAGATCAGGGACAAGACAAGGAGGATGTCCACACACACCACATTTATTCAATGTAGTATTGGAAGTCCTAGCCAGAGCACTTAGGCAAATAAAAAAGCAAAATGCATCTACATTGGAAAGGAAGATGTAAAACTGTCATTATTTGCAGATTACATAATATTATATATAAAAAATTCTATGGGGTACCTGGGTGTCTCAGTCAGTTAAGTGTCTGCCTCTCTGCCTTTGGCTTGCGTAATGATCCCAGGGTCCTGGGATCCAGCCCCATGTCTGGCTCCCTGCTCAGCGGAGGTCTTGCTTCTCCCTCTCCTCCCTACTGTGCTCTCTCTCACTATCTCTCTTTTTCAAATAAATAAATAAAATCTTTAAAAATAAAAATAAAAATCCTAAAGTCTCCACTGAAATATTTTTTAGAACTGATGAAAAATTTCACTGAAATCGCAGGATACAGGGCACCTGGATGGCTCTGTTGGTTAAGTGTCTGCCTTCGGCTCAGGTCATAATCTCAGGGTCCTGGGATTGAGGCCCGCGTCGGGCTCCCTGCTCAGTGGGGAGCCTGCTTCCTCCTCTCTCTCTGCCTGCCTCTCTGCCTACTTGTGATCTGATCTCTCTCTCTGTGTCAAATAAATAAAATCTTTAAAAAAAATTAACTCTTAAGAAGAGAAATTAAGAAAAAAATCCTATTCACAACTGCATCAAAAATAACAAAATACCTAAGAATGAATTTAACCAAGGTGAAAGACTTGTACACTGAAAACTATAAAAGATTGACCAAAGAAACCGAAGAGAAACAAATAAATGAAAAGATATTCCATGTTTATGGATGCAAAGAATTAATATTGTTAAAATGTCCATACTCTCCAAAGCAATCTACTGATTCAATGCAATCCCTATTAAAATTGCAATGCTGTTTTTTCACAGAAATAGAATAAGCAATCCTAAAACTTGTATGGAACCACAAAGACCTCAAATAGCCAAAGAAATCTTGAGAAAGAACAAAGCTGAAAGTTTGTGTTTCTTGATTTCAAACTATATTACAAAGGTACAGTAATTGAAACAGTATGGCATTGGCAGAAAAACAAACACATAGGTAAAACAGAAGAGAGAGCTCAGAAATAAACCCATGCATATATGGTCAATTTATAACAAAGGAACCAAGAGTAGATAATGGTGAAAAGATAGTCCTTCAATAAATGGTGTTGGGAGAGAACTCATACAACTCACTAGGACAAAACAAAAATCCAATAAAAAATGGGCAGTGGATGTGAATAGATATTTTTCCAAAGAAGATATGTAGATGGCCAACAGCTAGATGAAAAGGTGCTTGACATTACTGATCATCAGGGAAATGCAAATCAAAACCACACGAAATATTCCCTCATACCTGGTAAAATGGCTCTTTCCTTTTTTGTTAAGATTTTATTTATTTATTTGAGACAGAGTGAGAGCACAAGCAGGGAGAAGGGCAGAGGGAGAAGCAGGCTCCCCAGAGGAGGGAGCCCGATGCGGGACTTGATCCCAGGACCCTGGGACCATGACCTGAGCTGAAGGCAGACGCTTCACTGGCTGAGCCACCCAGGCATCCCTAAAATGGCTCTTTAAAAAAAAAAATCAGAATAACAAGTGTTGGTGAAGATGTGGAGTAAAGGGAACGCTCGTGCCGTGTCTGTGGGAATGTAAACTGGTGTAGCCACTGTTGGAAAATGGTACAGAGGTTCCTCAAAAAAACTTGGAAGTAAAACTATCATTCACCTCTGGATATTTATTTGAAGAAAACGAAAACAGTAATTCACAAAGATATATCCACCCCCATACTTTTCACATTGTTATTGACATTATTCAAGATATGGAAGAATCTAGATGGTCGTTGATGGATGAATAGATAAGAAAAATATGGTACACACACACACACACACAATAGTAAAAACAATCATACACAGTATGATAAAAAGAAGGAAATCTTGCATTTGCAACAACATGGATGGACCTTGATGGCCTTATACTATGTGAAGTCAGGCCGAAAAAGAAAGACAAATACCATACGATCTCACTTATATGTACAATCTGAAACAAACGAACAACCAAGCTCAAGGACACAGAGAACAGATATGTGGTTGCCCAAGGCTGAGGCATGGTTGTGGGGGGAAACTGAGGGGAATGGGTGAATAAGGTCAAATAGAAACTCCCAGTACAAAATGAGTAAGTCACGGGTATGTAATGTACAGTACAGGGACAGTAATTGACAATATAGTACTATGTATTTGAAAGTTATTAAGAGAGTGTGTTTTAAAAGCTGTCCCCATGGGGAAAAAGAATTTTTTTGTAACTGTGTACGGTGATGGATGTTAACTAGACCTTTTGTGTTGATCATTTTGCAATCCAGACAAACATCAGATCATCCTGTGGTACACCTGAAACTGAAATATTATTAACTGCCAACTATATCATTCATAAATAAATAAATAAATACATAAATAAATAAATAAATAAATAAAGCAAGCATTTGGTAATGTGCTTCTTAAATTAGCTTCACAAAATACTTTATTAGTATATTAATTAGATAACTTTTGACCCCCAAACAAGTGTAACCATAATATGGAATATCAGCCTGGTTTGCCAAATGCAGAAGAGTGTGTTTGATGTTTCCTTATCCTATGTACCACTAATGTAAATAAGATTGTTTTGTTATGCAGACACCTAACTAGCATAGTCAATTCCAAACAGCTTTAATATTTATTGTAATGCCAAAGTAATGCTAACATTATTTACAGATTATGAAAAATAAGGCTTGAGCAAACTACTCAGACTGTAATGAATTTCCTAATCACAGAAATGTTTATTGTGACACATACTCCTATTTCCAATATTGAGCAAATATGATTAAGTTTTAACTGGAGAAAAAATGAAAAATAAGGAAACATGATCAGTTTATTAGATGCAGAAAAAGATTTAACAGTATTTAACATCTATTCATGATATATTAAAAAAAGAACCCTCAGCAAACCAATCCTTATAAGGGAATTTGAACCTCATGAAAGGCATTTACAAAAAACTTGCAGCCAATAACACGTCTAATGGTGAGATACTGAATGCTTTTCCCCAAAAAATCAGAAACAAGGGAAGGACATTCACTGCCATTATTTGATTTGGGGACATTGCTTGTCGCAGGCCCAGGCTGTTCCCAGTGCTCCCACTGGCCCCAGTATCCAGCTGCAATGCATCCGGGGGTCAGGACTGGTATGTGGACTCTGCTTTGATGAGATGCCTATGAGGGGCTCTGGCCAAGGTTGTGCATAGCACCCTATCATGAGACTTTCCACGCACAGGCTGACTTCATCTCATCCTCTCCCTGAGTGGGGAGAAAGATCTTTAGAGAAGCTTCTCCCACGGAGGGGAGTGTGACCTCTTGCTCTCTCCAGGGTTGTCTGGGATCTTGGCTGACGATCTCAGTTCCCGTGGGTATGATGTGGCTGTAGGAATGGACTGGCATCTACTTGGAGGGGAGGATTCAGGGTGACTGACAAATTTAAGAAAAAAAACAATAATGATAGAAAAAACTCTGATAACAGCAGAGAATCACAATAAGCCTTTAAAGTTAGACGTTTCCATCAACGCGTCACGCTTTTCTTCCTGTTAAAGGAAGCACTGGCTTTGTCTTACTGTTCTGACTCTGGAATCAGGAGTGATCCTATGAGGACTGAGAGTGTAGACAGGTGAGGCATGACCTCCTGTCAATTAGCAGTTCTGATCTGATTCATGGAAAATGTGCCGTCTTGTCTATGAGCACATCTGTATGCAGGGAGTAGACCACACTCTCAATAAAAGGTGGCCCAAACTATAGCTATTCTGATCTCCAGGCTTCGCAATTAGCCGCATCTACACGCCATGCCTTTCATTCGATGCTGGATCAGAAGGTTGGTTCTTTAACTAGGCAACTACTTAGAAGCTGTATTTTCCCTCAACAAGAATAATTATTTTTCTTTTTTGTAAGAATAATTAGCCAACTGCAGAATGAGCTCTTAGCCAGAGCAGGGCAGTGCCGTGGACCAGACCTCGGAGGGATGTAGGGATGAAGCCCTGGGATAAGGGAACTGTCCCCCAGGGCTGGGACCTTCTCCTCAGGCTCTGTGAGGAGGGGCGGGCAGGGGAGGCCAAGACACTTTACCTCTTCAACCAGATCAACAGCGCCTTGCCTGCTTGCTTCATTGACACGGGGGCGGGGCGGGGGAGGATTTAATTCCAAAGGTGTGCCCTGCCAACAAAGACAAGTCACCACACGAGGTATAAGATCTTCTTAACTTTTGAAGTCTATGATACTACATGAGTGAGCATAATTATCCAATAACAGCTCAAGAGATGCTGCTAAATTAAAATGGGAAAGGAATAATCTTGAATGCTTCCTGCAACTCTCAGAAACTTAGAGAAGTTTAGAAGAATTTTCTTAATTATCCAAGAATTGTATCTGCCTTCTGATGTTCTCTTTCCCCTACAGAATGTTACCTACAGACTTAAACTAGAGATGGTGAGAGTTCCAAATTCAGGAGACCTCGGGGAACTAGGAAAGTACCATCACCTCACTGCCGGTGGACTGTGCAGCAACACAACATTTCAACATTACATCACAACACAACATTGCACGTGAACTTTTCCTACCACCCCCTCCACAAGTAAAATTAGACCAAACCTCATGAATAAAACTCTAAAGTAAAGTGCTATTATTTACTCTCTGATTTAACATTGTTTCTCTCTTAATAGCCCCCTAAAGTTATTTAAAATCCAATAGAAATCTAGATATGCATGTTAGTATTTATGCAACTTTCCAAAATGATACCATTTTATGGGAATATGTTTAAACAATTGCCAGTCTGGCAAAACATTTATACTTTATGTGGTCAGAAAGTTCCAGTAATTGTTCAGCAGTGCAATCCATGATCGGGAAAAACAGAGATGACCAGGCAGCACCAAGGGAACCAACCCTTAGCTACTTGGCAATTCTATGAAGATGAGAGGAAAAAGTCAAAATTATTTACGTCTTTCTAAAATTGAGAAGCTGGTTCTACTTTTCCAAAACTGACTTAGTTTTTAGTGGTATGTGATGTCTACCTTTCCTGATTAGATAGACAATAGTTTATTCTGCGTGGACTAGCATTGGGGAAAATGCAAAGAGCCTGCAGAAGTCAGACACGTGGGGGTTATTCCCAGCCCCCTATCTAATCAGCTCTCCTTTTGCACATCAGCCTCACAACTAACACTTTTTGGGGCACGACCAGGATGTGAGCCCTGGGCAAGGCTGGCGAAAGTTATCTGTGGGTCCGGAAAAGACATATACGTCCAGCCCTAAATGGAACCAATGGATTACCTGCCAAAGAGACGTTGGAGGCCTCCTCAAGGACTGAGAGCTTATAAAGTCCCTGCATCCAAAGTTCTGAAGTCATGTCCTGGGTATTGTTTCAACTCCCAACATCCCTGTGACACGGGAGGACCAATGACTGGCCATCAGTAGATCTGTAAAGCAGAGTGGCAAGCCGTTGACACCAAGGTCCCGCACGGTGACATTCTGGGTGGGGGGTCCTGTAAGAGGATGACGAGTCCTCCCTGGCCATCGAACACAGGAATGCCGTAGAAAAGTCCTCCGTTCTGACTGCGACCCACTTTGCCGTCCGCTCAGGTTTGTGTCCTCCCACGATATCACTTACTCTGTCATCTTCAGCTCAACAATGGCGAGGCTGCAAAGATATTGTGGCTCTGGATTTTGTAAAAAGGGACCATGGACGTGACTGTCTGGTTTGCACTTAAAGCCAAAGATTACAGAGGGTTCGTTCCCAGTAAGGAAAAAAGAATAAGAGACTTGGATCACACCATATTTTTCAAGTCAGCACGCATTGGCTACATGCAAAGGCAGAGCAAAATGTAAAATAATTCATTGCTGAATTTGAGCAATGCGGGCAGCCCAACCCAGCGGAGGAACAGGAGCCAGAACCATCTCCAGGGCACCCCACCCTCCAAGGCTGTGCAGTGGACCGCCACCTACAGGTCACGATGGGACTAGCAGCTCTGTTCCTTTCCTGAGGCCAGCCAGACATTGAGGGACAAGTAGATGAGTTTACTTCCCTCGCCTAGGAAACATTCTCATGGGTTTCTGTGAGTCACTTTGGAGTAACTAAAGTTTTCGTCTGAGGGGAACTGTCTCTTCTCCATACCAGCATGCTCTGTGAATCATGCCAGCACATGCATTTTCATAATTTAATCTTCTTAACAAAAATGACTTTAGCAATTTTTTAAAATTCAGGGATCTACAAACACTAAGGACTGCTGGGAAATACTTACTAAAGAGTCTGACATAGTTTTGCATCATTTTAGTTTTAGTTTTTAACACATTAGGTTGATGGGAAGGGAGAGATCCCCCCTTGTTAGCTAATCGTGTTGAGCATTTTCCCCAAGAACGATAGAGTCAGGGAGCACTGCGTTTTTCCACGAAAGATGCTTTGAAGGCCTGGCACACTTTTCTAGCCTCACTCTTGCCCACCAGATAAAATGCTGTTTTGAGGTAATTAACCTCAGCTTGTCTGACCAGAGCGAAATCTCTCAGGAGCGATGGCAGGTGGGATGAAATCTCCCAGGAATCGGAGTTATCTCCAGGGACGCAGGCAGTGGCGTGCTTGCCCCAAGCTTCGGCAAGTCCGCATGACACCAGCTATCATCACCCAGAGGACAGAGCCAAGTGAGTGCAAGCAGAAACCTGGTTCTCTCTTGGCCGCCAGGCAGGAGGTACAGCCCATAATCCCAGAGGTAGCTGTAACAGGGTAGTGAGGTTGGAGAAAGCTCAGCAGTAAGAACTCCCAGACCTTCCAGGGTGGACAGGAAATCCGAAGCTGGGGTACGTGGGCAGGGGTGACGAGGGAGGGGCCGGCCGAGGCAAATTAGGAAGCAGAGAGACGCCTATAGGGGGGAGGGCAAATGCTGGGTTGTCGAGCCTGCTGGGGCTTAAAGTGCCTCAGGCCTCGGCCTGCTGAGATTCAAAGAGCAATACCCTCGTTTGTGCAGCTCTCTGGTCTACCAAGTCACAGCCTCAGAGTAATTGGGCAGCATGAACAAGCCACAGACCATTACTAAGGAAGTTCGGCCTTATTACTTGTGAGAAAATGCAGTAATGAAGGAACAGGTGACCAATTACTGGAAGAAAAGGTCCTTAGGAGACCAGCTTTCATTACCAGATAGGAAAGATTTTTCTCAGCTCTATCAGCTGCTTGTGTACAAACGCAGGATTCTCAAGAATTTGAGCATCCTGCACAATCATGTGTTCCTTTGTCATTTCAACACTGCCTCACCTCGTGTCTTTTATCAAGGTTATATTCTTAACGCCTAATGCCATGCCCCCACGTCCCCCCCATCTTTTCTTTTTTTTTTTTTTAATCAATTGGAAAGTGGATTTTAGCCAACAATAGTTTTCCTGCTAGGACTTAGAGCATAATTTCCTTTTATTTTCTTGCAGGTCCAGAAGGAAAACCACGAGGAGAGGGAAACAGGACCCTGCTGGGAGACCTTCAAAACCCGCAAAGCAATGGGTGTCTCAGTCCTAATGAAACCTGACCGTGTGTCTTTCGAAAACGGATTCTCCAGTCACAGGTGTGCGAAGCCAGGGATGGGTTTATATTGAATCTGCCGGGAAGAGCCATCTTTCTTCAGTGACATCCCATTTCCAGTTTCTCCGCTGATCATCAGTTTTCCTCAGAAGTCTGACACAAGTTATGATGTTTGGGCAGAAATCAGGAAACGAGCCTCCCTCATCACAGGCTGTGTTTCCAACAGTCGCAGGGCGTCTTCCACAGAAGGAAAGTTCTGGGATCATGACAAGGAAAGAGGACAGAAGCTCGTCCGTGGTAAGGGAAATGGTGCGGGGACTGGGGCGGTGACAAGCCACGTTCCTACCCAACCCAGGCCACAAGACGCGATCGGGATGCTCCCCGCAGGACTCCTGATGCCCGTGCTAAAACCTCCACCCCACGCCCACTGCCCAGCTGGGGGCAGAGGAACGTCTACACCCCAGATACTCTCCTGCCTTGGTCAAGAATGAAATCCTCTGCCCCCCCTCCTGCTGTGGAATCTGGAAAAGGTACAAGTGGTAGCAGGAATCGGCGCAGTAAAGTCAGGGGGTCAGGGAGCTGGCAAGTGTAGACCACGACAGGGCATCTGGTACCTGATGCACGCTCAAAGGAACACCAGACCTTCCAAGCAACGAAAACGAAGCCAGACTTAGTGAGGCCAATTGGACTGGAAGAAGATCCATGGTTTGGGAGGACTCCTGCATACCCGGGGTGGAGGCGTGGAAGTGGTGAAAGGGAGGAGACAGGGGTGAGCATAAAACTGTCTCCAGAAGGAAAGAATCAACCTTCAGGTGGTAATCCTCTCTCCTTCCGGGCGCTAAATAAAAGATGAACCACAAACACCGATCTATCACCCAAAGAACTGTAACAGGTCCCTGGGAGTTTTTCTTGTCAGAGCGAGGCTTGGAGAGACCTCTTCTCTGGGCAGGGAGATATTTTAGCAGGAGATGGTGCCCAGAGGTTCCTTAGTCTGCCGTCCAAGGTGCTCAGATTAATATCGTCAGGGCACTGTTTCCATCCCGGCCGGGACGCCCCCTCTGTGGGGCTCGTCTTGCTGCTCCAGGCCCCCACTTTGGCCCCTTCCAGCCCTCTCCTCCCAGATTTCCCCCCGGGAAAGCTCATCAGGAAAATCATCAACTGCAAGGATGGCCCGAAACAAGAGACTGTTTCCACAAAAGCTGGATTCCTGCACGGTATTTGTTTTAAGGAACTTTCTTGTGTTTAGATCATTAATTCGGCCTCATCTAATTTGGGTTAAACAGTAGTCATGATGGTGGGGTGGCAGTGGGCTTCATCCGCCCTCCTTCCTCAGAAGGACCCAGCCTACTCACCCCCATCCCAGCTGCTGTGGCCGAAACCAGCCCAAGAAATCAAACAAACCTGAGCAGTACATGCTGGAGTTGGTTTGGTTGGTTTAGTAACAAACATAAGTACTTTAGATCTTCATCGTGATTCCCATCCCACTCACTCCATGTGCCCCCCGTTTCAGAGAGCTGCCCAGCCAGCCGCTCTATCCTGCTTCCCTGGCTTCTGGGTCGAGTCCCAGGGACACAAAACACAGGAGGCACAATTGCATTTAGCAAGAGAATGTTCCGAACCTGACAGTCCTGTCTGTGCGCCACTGCTCCGTCCCAGGGCCCCCCACTTTAGGTCCCCCCCACTCCAGGGTCCCACTTCTTCAGTTCTCACTGACCCCATGGGGTACTGCCCACTCCCACTTCCCAGCACCCAGCATGATGGGTGGGACCCCACGTCCTCGGTCCACCACCAAGCCCCCTCTCCTTTCCCAGGGTGCAGCCCCTACGGGGATCTGCTGGCCCCCCAACTCAGGTGGAGGCTCAGCTGCTGTGTTTGGGGTGCTCCCACCTGACAGAGGACAGGGATTCATAAGCAGATCAATTACAGTGTAAAATGGTTAAGAGCTACCTAGGAAAATATAGGGTTGGGAAGTAAAACCACACACACACCAAAAGAAAGAAAAAAAGAAGATGGATTCACAGGATTAGGGGAAGGGAGAGAGGACAGAGACAATAGGATAGGCTCCCCAGAGAAGGTGACATTGGATTAAGACCTCAAGAGGGGGGGAGGGGGGAAGGAGAAAGGGGGAGGGGGAGGGGGGTCAGTGGCATCTGCTTGAGATTCTCTTCCTCTCCCTCTGCTCCTTCCCCTCTTGTGATGCTCTTTTTACTCTCAAATAAATTATTTTTAAAAACTCACTTCCTATTGGCAAGTCACAATCTTACTATAATATTAGTAAACATATTCCAAAATCTAAGACAAAATAATGTTCTCTTTGCACAAGTTCTAGTCCTTGACACAAAATAGTTTGTCCTCTAACTTGTAAAATGTTTACCAGCCTGAAAACTGAACAAGTAAAGCCGTAAAGGTCTGTGAATACAAAACAAGTCTTAAGAGTATGCAGGCAAAGACAGAACAATCCTCAGCTTGCAGATGGGTTTTGTGACCATTGGGAATACAGACATGGGAGTTGCCTGTTTAGCTGTTGTTTGGTAAATCCATCACCCGGAAGCTGCTGCCCGGATGGCTCTGGGAGTGACAGCCTTGGAGTCGGCCCGGCAGGGTGGCCCAGGCCAGGGCACCCCCAGAGGCAGGAATAGGAAGAGGGGAAAACAGGCCAACAGAAATAGAATGAACGCAAGAGGACTTCCTAGGAGTCCAAGAGCTGCTATTGACCTAGACCAGTGTTGGAAAGACCAAGTTTCTGTAAGGCTGTCCTTGACACTGGGACTGGGGTGGCCTGGGTGCTGATTCACACCAGGAAGGCCAGCGGTCCCTGGAGTCATCTCTCAGGCTGGCTCCATCTCGTTCTTATGCTCTGCCAGTCTTGTTCCCTCCTGATAAGCACATATTGGAAGGATCCTTCCACCCCTACATTCAAGGCTAAAGCCCAAGCGGTGGGACGACTTTGCTAAGAAGTCTGTGTATCCAAATGCAGAACCTAGTGCATTAAGGACGTTAACCTGAACACCTTCCACAGCAAACTAAGGAGGCTTTGATCTTTGGGAAAATACGGCTCTCTTATGTCAAGTTGAAGATTAAATGAAACTCTCCCCACCCAACAGAAAGCATCCTCAGGCATCCTGAGCATCAAAGAGATCCTATAAGACAGCATGTTGATGAGGAATGGAAAAGGAATACATAATAGGCACCTCTTCCATATCACTAAAGTGTAGATTTAAGAAGTACTAAGTACGAAATTTGGTAAATCATGTTTTATGACTTAGGAGACATTTAAGTTTTCAGGAAAGAGAAATCTTTAGAGCTTTTATCATTCCCAAATTGCCCCTGGGTCCAGCAGTCTTGAAATGGGAGGGTAATAGATGCACTAAATCATATAGAGTCCACAGCTGTGCCAAGCAACATCTCTCATCACAAAGTAAAAGACTTGGGTATCAGATCAGTCCCACTGGGGAAGAATAGAAGGCCCTTCTGCTGTAGCCATCTCTGACTTCGCAGCAAGAACATGACAAACAGGCGGCCCTACGTCCAAGAGGTTAAGTTTCAAATTCAGTCATGACCTCACATAAAGAAAAACTAAGACGAAAGCAGGTGCCGACGTGCCATTTGGAGAAAATACCATGTTTGAAATTTTCAACCCCCAAGAAGATGTAATTGAAAGATAACTACTGACAGGTGTATTTATGAAATAAACCAAAACGGAAAGTAGAAAGTGTTTTGAATCAAAATGAAATGTGTGACATAAAACGCAACAACAGAATTTGTAGGATGTTGCTAAAGCTGTATTTAAAGGAGAATTTATAACATTAATTACTTATGTTAAAAGAGAAGAAAGGTCTCAATGACCTCAGATTCCACCTTAAAAACCAAGGGAAAAAAGCAAATTAAACCCACAGTAAATTAAAAAAATAGAAAATAATAAAGATCAGAGCAGAAACCAATAAAATAAATACCATGCAGAAAATCTAGGAAATGAAAAGATGGTTTGCTGAAAAAATCAATCATATTGATAAACCTCTGGGAAAAAGAGGGAAACTGAAAGTTAATATTGGGAAGGAGAGAGGTGACATCACCACAGATGCTACAAATATGAGAAAGATAAAAAGGATAATACCAACAATTCTATGTCAATGAATCTGACAACATGAATGAAGTGGAGACATTCCTTAAAAGACACCAACAACCAAAGCTCACTGAAGAAGACAGATAACCTGAGTAGCTCTAAATTTGTAAAAGATGCTGCAGTTTAAAAACTTCCCAGGGAGAAAACTCCAGGCTCTGATGACATTACTGGTCCACTGTACCAAAAATTTGAGAAAGAAGTAATACTAAATGTACACAAACTTGGAAAACTGCAGAGGAAGGAATGTTTGCCACATCCTTCTATAAAGCCAGTATGACACTGATACCAAACATAAAAACATTATAAGAAAAGAAGCAAAATAAAACCATGTATCAATATCCCTAATGAACAAATATTCAAAGATTATGAACAAAACTTTAGGATATCAAATCTGACAATATATAAAAATGACAATATCTCACAACCAAATGGAGTTTATACCAGAAACACAAGACTGTTCGCATATTTGGAAATCAAGGTAATTTACCAATATTAATATACTAGAATGAAGTAGCAGAAAAAATATTTGAAAAAAAATCCAACATTCACTACTGATGAAAATTCTTAGGAAACTTGGAATAAAAGGGAACTTTCTCAACCAGAATAAGAATATGTATGAGAACCTACAATAAATATAATACTAAGTAGAAAAAAGATAATTGTGTTTCCTCCAAGATTCAGGATCGGAAATGAGATATGGATGTTCACTTTCCTCACTTCCATTCAAAATTGCATATTGCAATCAGGCAAGAAAAAGAAACAAAGGGCACCCAGGTTGGAAATAAAAAATAAAACTTTGTTTGCAAGCAGCACGGTTTTGCTTGTAGAAAATTAATGGTATTGTTAGCACCATCACTGAGCAGAAGTTAAGGGAATGATAGCAGAATTTATTCAGGAGCTCTTGCAATAGGGAAAGAGACCTTGGTATAGAACTGGGCTGACTTCTGAATATGGCGTGGACAGTGAGGATGTATAGTCACCGAGAGGGGTAGAAATCCACTAAGAGGAGACAGCCGGGTGAGCAGGGAGTGAGACTAAACTGATGGGACAGGATTCTGGCTGAGGGCAGGTCAGGCTGATCAGACATCACCTGGGGCATGAGGAATCTGATTAGATATCCAGGGTGAGGGCTCCTCTCTAAACCCATGTAGCAAGATTCTTACTACACGGAGCCATACAGGCCTGACCAGGACAGATGTCAAGGCCGAGACCCAGAGGGACCTCCTGGGAGCCTGATTAGAGTTTAGTCAAGAATAGAGTCATGTCCATATCCACAAACACACGCACACACACATATATGTACACACACACACACCACACAACAGAAACCATAGCATGCACACACAACACACACATATACACATGCAAACCACACAGACACACACACACACACAACACAGAACACATCACACATATACACAGACCATGTACTCCACACATACACACACCACACACACATACGAAGCTACAACAACTTGTAAGCGATCTGAGAAAGTTTTCAGGATACAAGATTTATGTATAAAAATCAATTATACTCTAAGGAGTCAGCAAACCATAGCTCAAATGCAAAAACTGGCTCACAGTATGCTTTGCACAGCATGTGAGCTGGGAATTGTTTTTGCATTTTTTGCGTTGTCAATAAAACTATCATATTTGCGAATTTTAAGGCCTATTTTCAGGAAGGTGGTCCATACAATTTTTTTGCTTCTACATTTTAAAAGTTCTAAAAAAGGATATGGAATAATTACAATATGTGCCTCACAAAGTCTAAAGTATTTATGGCTAGCCTCTGTCTCCCCTCCAAAATAAATAAATAAATAACCTACCATCCACTTTTTATATAAGTGAAACATTCAGAAATTCAAATAAAAAAATCACTTGCAGCAATATCAAAAAATATAAAATATTTAGGGATAAATCCAACACAACATGTGGATCCTTTGTATGTGGAAAACTAAGAAAAGCATGGCTGTGAGAAATTAAGGAAGACCTAAATAAAAGGAAAGAAATAGCTTGTTTGGGAGTCAAAAGACTTAGTATTTATGAAGTTGTCGATTATTCTCTAACTGATCTATAGATTCAACAGAATCTCAATCAAAACTCCAGTAGATTTTTTGTTTTTTATAGAAGTTGAAAAATTCTAAAATTCATAGGAAAATGGGCAGAACTCAACACAACAGAAACAATTTCAAAAAATAAACAACAACAACAAAAAAAACCCCAAAATTGAAGGGCTAACATGTCCATGTCCTGATTTCAACATTTATTATAAAACTATAGTAATTAAGAGAGTGTGGTATTGGCATCAAGATAGACAAACAGACCAATATAACTGGATAGAGTCCAGTAAGAGACCTACACATATATGGAAATTGATTTTTGATGAAAGAGCAAAGACAAACCGGTGGTGAAAAAACTGTCTTTTAACAACTTGTGCAAGGATGCTTAGATATCCACATACAAAAAGTAAACTCAGATCTATCCTTTGAGTCAAACACAATAACTAATTCAAAATGATCATAGACCTAAATGAAAAACCTGAATTCACCAATCTTCTAGAAGAGAAATCTCTGTGGTTTGGAGTTGGGCAGAGATTTCTTAACTATAAATCAAAATATGTGAACCATGTAAAGATTCCACAAGTCAGACTTCATCAAAATTAAATACTTCTGTTCTTCAACACTGTTAGGCGTAATAAAGAGAAGACACAGACTGAGAGAAAATATCTGCAAATCATATATCTGAAAAAGTCTCATATCCCGAATATACAAAGAATTCTCAAAACTAAAAACAAACAAACAAAACCACCACCACCAACAACAAAAAACCCAACCCACCTTGGTTGAAAATAAGCAAACATTTGAGCAGACATTTCACTAAAGAAGATATGGAAGTGATAGACATATTGAGAAAAATCTTTGAACATTATTAGCCATTACTTAAATACAAATGAATACCACAATGATGTATCAGTATACCTATAGATGCCTCAAAGACTGACCGAGTTTTGGTGTAGGTGGAGAGGAACTCTCATATGCATCAGGTGGAAACATGAAATGGTAAATCACCTTAAAAAACAGTTTCTAGTTTCTTAAGTATCCTTTTCCTTACTGTATAATGGAGTCCTTCCTCTCTCAAAGAGAAAAGAGAACTTAAGTTCATACAAAGATTTATACACAAATGTTCATAAGAGCTTTATGTGTAAGAGTTCAAAACTGGAAACAACCAAAGGCGCACCAACACATGAATGATCAACAAATTGTGGTGTGGCCATACCATGGAATGCCATGTAGCAATAAAAATGAACTAATAATGATATAAGTAACACTTATGAGCCTCAAGATACTTATGTTGGGTGAAAGGACTAAAACAGAGGTATGTACATTTCATATGCTTTTGTTTTGTAAAAACACACAAACACAAATTGCAGTGGCCTCCAATGAAAGGGAGAGAAGGACACCCACTGACTAAGACTAAGGCCCATATCGCTCCTTAATTTGGTTTCTCTTCTTCTTTCTTTCTTGCTTTCAAGAAGTGTTTCTGACAGTAGCGCCAGGAAATTCTTTTGGAGAAGATGCTGCTGTCCATGGTGGTGATTGCAAAGGTTAAGTTCTCTTTCTTCATTCCTAACAAGGGACTTAACATCATAGTTTAGAGGTAAATGTTCTCTGTCCCTGCTTCTAGGCACCTCCCAAGGCTCACAGGACCTGTGCTGGGAAGGGCAAAGCAGTCTGGAGAGGAGGGAGGGTGTGCCACATGCCTGCAGCCACGATGGCCCTGGACCATTGCACAGTAAGCTTGATGCTCCAGGATGGTGTGTCGGAATTAAAATCTTTACACACTACATACGTATATTTTCTCAAAAGAGCCATTGATCTGAGCAGAAGCTAGATGGATACCTGGTTTTTGTCTGTTTCTTACTAACTGAGCAGAATTCCCCTCCAGATTTCTTTACTAACAGGAATTTGAGGCCACTTCACTTGGTACATGTCATCAGTTTGCTAGAAAAAAACGGCTGTGTGAAAAAAAGGGAACACACTTTAAAAAAAAAGTGTCATTTCATTAGTATTAGGCTGCTGAGATCTACTGAATTTCAGATGCACGCCTTCCAGGAGTATGAATCTCCAGCGAAGAATGAAAGACTCAAATTAGGACAGTCATAAATGTATTCCACTAATGTAATACTCAAGAGTTCCTTGTGCAGGTGGAGATCTCTGAGTTTATTCTTTGAATCTATTTATTACACACTTTGAAGCAGAACAGTAACAGTGAAGCTACAAATTAGATGCCTATTTGATATGATAAATTAAGGAAATAAAGTGTAGTTAAACAAAAAAAAACTCAGGGTGGATTTCTGAGCAAAATTAGATTGTTTTATAATCCATTTCATAGGGCTACAGAAATGTACTGTCAAATATCATCTGGAATATATGTTAATGAAAAGAATATTTTCTTTGTAGATTCATCTTAGCCATGTTCAAATATTAATACCAGGAGGATCAAGGTAGAGAAATCAAAAGATAATAAGTATTCAACTTTTCCCCTCAATATGCTGACATCCTCTGTATTTGAAAAAAATGTTCCCAAGAGCACTCATTTTCTAAGTCTACCAGGGGTCAACACACCTTGTGTGTGAAGAGTCAAATAATAGACATTTAAAGCTTTATGGGCCATGCCTTCCCTGTCAGGACGATGCCACTCTGTCCTTGTAGTATAAAAGCAGACACAGACAATGCATAAATAAATGAGTATGGCTGTGTTCCAATATCACATTCTCTGCAAAACAGACTGTAGGCCACATTGGGCCCATGAACCAGTTTGTTGATTCCTGGTCTAAACCTGTGTCCCCGTGTCCCTGCCTTGACTCTTCCCACTGTCTCATCTGGAGCAAGAGGCTGGCCCAGTCACTAAGGGCAGGAGCACAAGAGGCCTGTTTGGGGGTGTACAACTGGGTAGGGAGGGAGCTGCAACTGTCCTGAGTGGGTCTGCAAGAAGCTTTCAGGCTCTGTCAGAAGCACAACAGTTATTACCTACACGAACTGTAACATAACAACAACTGGCACCCTTATTGAAAATCATTTGACCCTGTACGTGAGGGTTTACTTCTGGGCTCCCTAATCTATACCAATGATCTATATGCCTATGTTCTTTCTTTTCAAGATGGGTTTGGCTATTTGCGTCCCCTGGGATTCCATACGAATCCAATTGTCTTCTCCACAAATGGTGCTGTGAAAACTGGATATCCGCATGCAAAATAATTAAGTTGAACCTTTATCTAACACAATCAAAACTGTGAAAATACAGGGTGACCTAGGTGGTGCAGTGGGTTAAGCATATGACTTTTTGTTTCAGCTCAGGTCTGACCTCAGGGTCGTGAGATCGAGCCCCACTTTGGGCTCCATGTCAGGCTCCCTGCTGAGCACAGAGTCTGCTTGAGTTTCTCTCTCCCTCTTCCTCCACCCCTTCCCCCTGTGCTCTCGCCTCTCTAAAATAAATAAATAAATATTTCTTAAGTGTGAAAAGACAACCCACAGAAAAGAAGAAACTATTTGCAAATCATATATTTAATAAAAAGTTAATATCCATAATATACCAAAGAAAAAAAAACCTTCCTACATCTCAACACCAAAAAATCAAGCAACCCAATGGGAAAATGGGCAAAGTACTTAAACAGGTATTTCTTCAAAGAAGATAAATAAATGGCCAATAAGTACATGAAAAGATGTTCAAAATTACTAGTCATTAGGAAAATGCAAATCAAAACCACAATGAAATATCACTTCACATTCACTAGGATGGCAATTATCCAAAACAAACAAACAAACAAAACCCACTGGACCCCAGAGGCATTGTTGGTAGTACTGTAAAATGCTGCAGCCGCTGTGGAAAATCGTTTGGTGATTCTTCAAAAAGTTAAACATAGAATTCCATATGACCCAACAATTTCACTTCTGGGTATATATTCAAAAGAACTGAAAGGAGGAACTCAAACAGATACTTGTACCAATGTTGATATCAGCATTATTCACAATAGTCAAAGGGTAGAAACCAGCTCAATGTCCATCAACAGATGAATGGGTAAGCTGGATAAGCAAATGTGGTATATCCATACCAAGCAATATTTTTCATTCTTAAAGATAAATTCTGATGTCTGCTACAACATGGATAGACCTTTAAAATAGTATGCTATGTCGAATAAGCCAGATGCAAAAGGAAAAATATTTTATGAATTCATTTATATGAGTTGCCTAGAATAGGCAAATTCATAGAGACAGAACATAGATTGGAGGTTAGCTGGGGCAAGGGGGCAAGGGGAGAAGCAGATGGAAAGCTGTTTAGTGGGTGCAGCGTCTCTATTTGGGGTGATGGAAAAAGTCTGGTAATGAATAGTGGTGATGGTTGTACAACACTGTGAATGCACCTAATTCCATTGAATTGTGCACTCAAAATGGTTAAAATGTTAAATTTAATTGTATATCTACTTTATTACAATAAAAGAAACTGCAAAGAAGCAAGTTTACAACCCATGCTTCAAAGGCTACAGTTGCTATTTCCTAGTATGAAATAAATATAATCGTAAACATTTTGAGCTAAAAGGCATAGGTTATCTGTGTCAGCAATCCAACCTTGAAGTATAATATTATTTTAATAAAACAAAGAGAACTCACAATTTCTCCAAGTTCAATGGCCATTTAGGAATTGCCATGTGGAGAGCCTTGAGGGGCAGCACCCTCGCTGGGACAGTTGTATCGTGTTCCTTCAAACTGTGTCTGCCTAGAAAAACACAGTTTTCATTTAGATTGTCTGTGGAACACCGGTAGGAAGTGAAGGTTTCTAAGATGCTTTAATTATCATTTCAGATAAGATTATGGAAACATGAATACATCAATCAACTGTCTTACCCAGGAATGCTATTATTGTTGTAGTCCTTGTTTCTAAAGGCTATGGAACTGACAGAAACTATCAGCGAATGGTCTCACCCTAAGTAATAGGCACGGCCATCAGGTAACCGGCTAGACCCCTGGTCATCAGCCTTCTTTGGAAGCTTAAAGACTTGTTGAGATCCCCCGTTTGGCCTGTCATATTTTCCACACTGTCTTGAGAATTTTTTTCTTGTGAAAACTGAAGTCAGAATAAAATTCTGCCTCTTTATCTTCCCTCTTTCGAGCAAGGTCCCTAAACAAGCCAACCAGAGTTTTTCATCTTAGGAGTTCAACCACTAGTCACCACAGAAGAATGAAGAGGGGATAACAAAACTACACCCTGGGGGAGATCTCAAGACATGCCAAGCAGTGTGGCTTTGGTCTTTATTAAAATTTAAGTGGAGAACAGTCTGCGTAATCAAATTTATTACTCTATCTCTGATGACCTCTTAATTGTTCCACAGAAACTAGGTACCCATCATCTTCCATTTTCCCTTAATCCCCACAGTTGGAATGGAATCCTTTTAGTTCCTTGTGGCAAAACCCCTTTCCCTTGGTCTTATTGTTCTACATGCTCAGCAAATAAACTCTTAGAGGTATTTTTAAGCTAGAAGGTGGCATTTGCATAAGCCTTCCAGGAGGGCACAAAATCTAAAGGAGGGTGGGAGGGTCTTACTAGCATTGATAATGGGTAATTGCTAGTCCAGGTAATAAACAGCCACTCCTGATCCTTGGGGCTACCATGCCCTGATATTCTTGTAGGAGAAATGCCTCTCCCCCACTCTGGGCCCATTCCAGAGGCAGGGGAGGGGCACATGACCCAGACACCAGTACTTTCCATTCTTTGGTGTCAATGATTGGGTAATGACCATCCTCACTGATAAAGAATCCCTCACATTCTCAGGAAGGAAGGAAGGAAGGGATCATCCACAATTCCCTACCACGAATTCTCTGGGGCAAATAAAATGTCAAGAAAATGTCCCAACATCCTTCATTAATGGCCAATGAATTATTATCTCTAGAGAACTGTTTCAAAATGTCATGGGATGTTTATTTTCTTATCTCGGTTACAGGATAAATGCCGAGGGAGCTTACAGAGAAAATTTTGTTTGGTTTCTTTTTGTTTTAAGAATCCATACTAAAAGTTTATTTTTAAGTTCAGTTTAGTTTTATTTACTTATTTTTGTAATCTCTATACCCAATGTGGGGCTCGAACTCATGACCCCAAGATCAAGAGTTGCACACTCTTCTGCCTGAGCCACTCAGGCACCCCTCCAGCTATTTCTTTGCGAGTTTTCGTGCTCCCAGAAGGTCATCAGCATCTCCTGTCCCTTCCATACAAAGGGGGCTGATGGTAAAGGTTGGTTCTCTTTCATGAAAAGAAAGAAACAAGGTTACCTCAGTAGGGCCAATTCAATACAGTCCTTTTGTGGTCTTACAAACAGAAGCAACCACCAGTAAATTGAATACCTTCTGTGCACTTATCACTGTGCCTGGCTCAATACCAGCTCTCACAGGGTTTACTTAACTGAGGAATTAAATCAGTCATACTGGACCAAATTGAAACCAACTCATTCTTACAGTCCACAGCCCTGAGTGTCAGTAAAGACAGCGAGGACAGGCTTTTTGGTCATGTAAATGTCATCCTAGTGACACAGGCTTGGCCAGGATGGCTGATGGGGATACCAGGATCTGTACAAAGTGCCACTGTGATGACTTTTGAGTAACTCCCTTCTTTTTTTTTAATTACTGAAGAATAATTGACATACAATGTTTTATTAGTTTCAGATGTACAACATAGTGGTTCAATATTTTTATATACATTATAAATGGGTAACTCTGTTCTACAGGCAGAGATAAGTTCTTCTTGCAAATGGATTATTGTATACCTCAATCTCTATAAGGCTTTTTTTTTGGGGGGGTCTCATTTACTCTCCTAAACAACTCATGGAGTCTGTTCTATTGTCTCACTCTCAGATGGAAACATGCGTCAAAGACAGATAAGCTTCTCTCCCCAGTTCACCCTGCTGACTGGTGATTAAGTCTGGATAAGAATTCCCATCTTCACGCCAACCTCTGAGCACTTGGGAAACCATACCACAGCCCGGGCATATGCAGCCCATTGGACAATGAAATTCTTCTCCTTTGATTATTCCACACCAACTTCCTTTCTAATGTAAGAGCTTAAAGGAAGGACCAAAATCTACTTTTTACTAAAATGCAGTCTTTTTTGATAAGCCCAAGGATTTGGGATTCAGAATGAAGAACAAAGAAAAGATGTTGCTCCATTATGCTGTATCTAAAGTGCTCTGTAGATGAAGAGAGAATTAATTATAATGTTATGTTTTAGTCGATTATTTTTAAGGCTTCCTCTCCCATAAAAAAAAATCCAGCAAATTATTTTTTGACAGGTTATTATGTATTCTAAACTAGTTCTTCTCTAACAATCACTAATTGAGGAACAAAATAAGTTCACCACGTTCTTCATTAATGGCCAATTTAATGATTATTTCTGGAGAACTACTTTATACTTGTTTCAAACTTTCTTGGGATACTTATTCTCTTATCCCAGTTATCAGATGAATGCCAAGGGATTACAGAGAAAATACTGTTCTGTTTCTTTTTAAGAATGCATGCAGCACAAGCCCTCAGTCACACAGATGTGGAAGAGGGCTAGAAGGAAAACCAACATCTCAGAATTGGTGACAGCACGTTTCACCTGCCAGAATGTTCCAGCATTTAAATCTCGGGCCACAGTGCTCTCCTTGCTGCCATTCCCTTCTTTTGAGGACATTGGTACTGAGAAATATTTCCCTTCTGGAGAACGCAAGGCTGACCATCCACGGTGCCGGCACTGAGGGGAAGAGGGACCACGAGGCTCTACAAACCAACAAATGTGTACCCACCACACGACTCTCCTGCTCTGGGCCCCGGTGTCTCTCAGATCAGCCTTCCTTTTTAAAATAAATTGGACGACTTGACATTTCTGCGAAATCACCTCATATTTAACGCTGGCTCAGTAAACAAAAGAACACATGGCTGCAGGACACACCCTCCCTTTGCCCGCCATGACATCTCTCATCGTTGAATCATCATTTTTCCTCCTGCTGCCACTGGGACATGTCCACCACATCATTAATTCTGATCCCCGCTACTACTACTGCCTGAGGCAGGGCTTTACCCATTGCTGGGGGGGCGGGCAGCTAGATGCCAGTGAGGACCTCCCTCCCATGATGGTAACTTCTACCCACCTGGGCAGACCACGTGGCCCAGGATGAACCAGGAGGACCGCAGGCAGCCAAAGAAATATTCTCACAGAGTCATTTTGATGGCAAAACTCCTTAACGTTTCTGGGCTATGAATAAGTATAAGGAGGGACTCGATATGAACCTGGGAATATCAGTGTCAATTATCTCTACTTAAGCAAGAGAGAAAACAAGATTTCAAGTAAGTAGTGATAGAAAAAAACTAGTTCACTGAGTAATGGACCTGATTACTCTTTAATTCCCATATTCCTTTAATTCTACTTGATATACATCTAGTGAAGTAAGAACCGGTGGATATTTATGCTTATGTTTTATATTTATCAAAGCTTTCCATTGAGAAGATGAATATCCTAAAATCTCTAAGTGAATATTTTACCATCTTTAAAGTACTTTGAGAGTCCCTTCTGCCTCTGGAGCTAGACAGGAAAAACATTATTAATGTGTTCTATTAATACATCATTTATGAAGACCAATGACAGATGGGGCACTGGCAAGTCACTGATAATACAAGACCAACCTAATGAAAATGGGTCTGTCTGGACATGGAAAAAGGTTTCGCATGACTGGTGGTGGATGAGATGATGTAACTGCACCAAACGAGAGTTCATCCACATGACACGTAGCAAGCCCATAAGGCCCGCCACCAAGCTTTCACAGGGAAGGAACGTGGAGTATTTATTGGTGTGGCATCAGCCAGAAGAACAAGCAGATAATGCTCAAAAGTCCAGAACTTTCCGATGGCTTATAACTGAGGGTTTTTAAGGGCAAAATTGGGGGCAGGGCCCCCCCATCCCCAACAGAGGCGGAAATTTGCTGCAGGACCCTTTGTGAACCACAGAAGCAGGCATCTGTCTTACTCGTAAAGGCGGAAGAGTTAAGGCCTGGCTGGATGGCCCAGGGACACACAGACCCAGGCCCAAGATGCAGGAATGCTTGCTTACCATGCCAAGGAACAGGAAAGAATGTAACCCCACTAGCTTACACACACAGGGGCAGGTAGGGCACTTTCAGGCAGCCAACCTGCACTACCCTGTACTCAGCACAGATAAGAAACCCAGGCCGAGACTCCGTTTTGGACCCTGTCTTCGGTGCTCTGTGACTACGTCGGTGGGCGGACAGCTGGAGCCCACGCCCCACCTTGCAGGCTGCCTCTCACGGTGATGGATGCCCTCCCCAGCGTCGTTGCAATGGGGCATCTTGTCCCCGCAGGGAGTGGTGGATGTGTAAACGTGGTCACTGCAAGTCCTGTGAGTCTCTCCCCTCTGAACTCAGAACTCCAAGTTCACTTCTTGAGCCATGGAACCCTGTTTGCCCACCACCGTGAATGCAAACAACCCCCGAGGGTCATGTGAGGAACGACTTACCACGGGTGTGACTGCGTGGGGGAGAGGGAAGGGCTTCCGACGAGGAGCAAGGGGATGGGACCTGAATCTAGATGGCAGAGGCGGGAGAAGAATAATTTTTGTGTCAGATGAAGAAAGAACTTTTTTTGGTGGAGGTGCGTGAGAGACCTCAGCCAGAGAGACAGAGCAAACAGTTTCTCATCTGACTTATAATATGTATGTATATATATATTTTGCTCTTTAAAACACTCACACTTTTTTCCTCAGTCTAACTGGGACACAACGGACAGACAGCCCTGGAGAAGCCTCAGGGGTACAGCCCAGTGACCTGACTTCCATGTAGCGTGAAATGATGACCACCATATGTTGAATCAACATTCATCATCGCATCAATCTACAAAAAAAGCAAAAAAGAAAAAATGTGGTTTTTTTTCCATGCGATGAGAACTTCTGGAATGTACTCTCAGCAACTTACAACATTCCTTGCAGCAGTGTTAACTACAGTCATCGGGCTGTACTGACTTCTGTCTCCGTCTGTCCTCTACGGGCTTCGGGGCAGCCCGAGAGGTGCTGAGAATCCTGCAGCAGAACACCATCACTGATGCCTCTCATGTTGCAACAACACGCGGAGGAAGGAGGGATATTTTAGGTCTTAAGCTGGAGAGCCTGGGCAGTTCGCTTAAGTGGGAGAAGCCGGCCTGAGGGGACAGACAGGAGTGGGAGATGACCGTGTCATACCAGTCAAGACAGCGGGGGTAACATTCGTTATGTCTGTGGGATGGCTGTGGCCCCAAGCCAGAATTTGGTGTCCACTCCATAACGCAGGGCTGACCTTCCCACATGAGGAAGCACGCAGGAAGCTCAGGTAACCCAAGTTTACACTCGATGATAGTATCAAAATGCACTTGCTGTAATTCACCTTGGATTGGATGGGTCCTACCACCTGTGCGGGTATGTGTCTCTCCATTCCTCTACAAGCATCCTCAGCTACATCGGGTACGGCAGTAATGAGGAGGATAATCGTCTTTTCCACAACTGACGGTGTGGCGAGATGAGAAAAGAACGAGTCAGGCATCAACCCATTCAACGTGGAAAATATGTGACAAGAAATAGAGCCGAAGAATTTTAAAGCCTTTATCCCAAAGCACAGGTAATATGTAAGCAGAAAATATGACGCTTAAGACTCCACACCTATAATTTTTTAAATATCACGCTTCTCTTTATTACTGCCCAAGGTGTAAATGATAAATTAAAGAACAGAATGAAGTTTTTACGCTTAGATTTTTTTTTTTTACCTTATGTTAAATATCTTCCTATAGTGGGTATATTTTTTCTATTGGGATGTTCAGGAATGACTTTCCAAATTGCCTCTCAAAATGGGCTCATGCCCTTGGAAGCTTACCTTGGTTGTTCACACAGGGCATTTAGGAACAGTCCAGAGAGACTTGCCCTGGAAAGACAGCACATGTTCTGCCTCCTACTGATGATTATTAAGTCGTCCCTGCCCCGACCCCAGTCATTTCACATACTAGGTCTGGGTTTTCCAGAAGTTACCTCCTGCTTAAGGGACACCCATAATCCCATTTGACATGCTTTTTTTTTGTTAAATCAACCCATCTCTTTCTTTATATGAATGAGATAGATTACAGATCTTTCTGTCATGGGTTCTGGGAGTTCAAGAGCAAGAACATGGGCTTTGCCTGCCCACTTCCTCAGGGATGTTGGCCATTGATCTTACTACTTTGTGAGTCAAGGGATACTCATCTGTAAAGAGAAGGATGATAGGACCTGACTTACAGGGTTGTGATAATGGTTGCAGAAGAAACACAGATCTACCAATGCCTATGGGATGACCACAGGGCCAAGAGATGTGGGGCAGATTTCAGAGGAGGGATAAAGAAAGGTGGTAGGGCAACTATAAGAAAGGAGGGCAACTCATACTATTCCCGGAACTGATTTTCCATCCTTCTGCGTTGCTCCCTCGAGCTGGCGGTGGTAGGGAGGCATATGTGTATGTGATATCAGACCCAGGTAGTCATTGGCTTAGTCTTTTTTGAGAGTGACTCTGGGAAATTCTCAAAGCTTGAGGGTTACATCTTCAGAGTGAATTTGAATTCGACCCCTTTCTCTAGCACCAAATGACAGAAAAGCTTTAAATACCCTCTAAAGACAGAGAAATGGAGTTGGTTAGAGCCTCCTTGCACCTGGGGAATCTTAGCAGTATGCACTGATGGCTTAGAGAGACCACTGGTGGGAGGCCACGGTGTTCTGCATTGAACCCCTCCAATCCACAGGGGCAAGGGTATCAAAAGACTATCACCTTGAGCCAAGATATCCTTTTGGGTAGTGGTTTTTTTTTTTTTTTTTTTAAAGATCATCAGATGACTTGTTCCTTAAGCTTAAAATGTTCACTAGATTTCTTTTTTGTTTTCTCCAGAAATCAAATGGTTTTACTTAAAGAGGTGTCAGTGACCTCAGTCAACCATTAGCAGGGTAACTATTCTTCTGGACAACTCTTCTCTGTTGCCTTTCCCCCGAGGCCAACGGAATAAGACAGAATAGTTTAATACCAGCTTTTTTAATGAGCAAACCAAAACAAGAGATAAAGTCAAAGATATTTTAAAAGCAGAGTTAGGAAATAAGCTTTTTCAAAGTAAATATGAACGTGTAAAATTTCAGAATTTTTTTTTCTGATATACCTCTGGGACATAATTAACAAATACCCTTAGATAAGTACTTAATAGAACAAAAATCTGCAAGTCATTGAAGATCTGTACAGTATCTACTTCAAATGTCTTAATTACTGCCCTTGTTGGCACAGAAAACACATTCAGAACATCAACTCTAGACAAAATCAGAGGTGAATAGGATGGAGGTAAGGAGGAAAGCCCACATTTGCCGACCTGCTACCTGCCAGCTACTGCTCGGAACATCTTCCCACTTGTAGACAATCCAAGTCCATCCCACATATTGGGGTGGTTTCCAGTAGTTGCCAAAGCGTCTCAAAATTTTTGTTTCTCTTAAGCTATTTTTATTTTTTTAAAAGATTTATTTGACAGAGAAAGACACAGAGAGAGAAGGAACACAAGCAGGTGGAGCAAGAGGGGGGGAGAAGCAGGCTTCAGGCTGAGCAGGAAGCCAGATGTGGGACTCGATCCCAGGACCCTGGGGTCATGACCCGAGCTGATGGCAGACGCTTAACGACTGAGCCACCCAGGCGTCCCAAGCTATTTTTTATTTTAAAAAGCACATGATTTTTCAGGCTTTTTGGTTAAAACATCTAAAAAAAAATGTTCTATGCTCAAATGAGTTTCATGCTCTTGCAGAATGACAGAAAACCATGTGAGCCCCAGCTGGATCACAGTAAGAAATGGGTGCTCAAGTGGAATGAAATAGGGCCAATTGGACAAACATAAAGTGCTACCAGCATGTAGAGTAATGAAGAGAGACACTTAGGACTCGATTTAAGTCTATATATAACTCAAATCCACCAACAAAATTGCTTTATTGAGATGCAGACAAAAATCTCTTTTATCAGAACCAGTCAAATTTTTTTCTCTTTGGTAATCAGAAAAGTGAACATGGAGGGATTGAACAGTCAGTGGATAATAGGTTCAGAGAGATTAATTGGATAGTTATAATTCAGCCTGAAATCTCAGTCTCTCCAAGGTCTGGGAGGCCGCCTGAACGCCTAAGACTGACTACCTTATGTTTCCAGTTGCCAACCCCTGTTCTTCCTTTGTTCTTAGTTTTGCGCCGGATGTCAATGAAATACATTTTCAAGACTACAAAACAATCGATTGAAGGGTTTTGTAGGAAATTACTTAGGATTTTTGTGCAGAACAACGGAAATCACTGGCATTGTCTGGGAAGCAGAGAAATGCTACAGGTATGAGTTTCTTTCCCATGAACTTCTCTTGCTAAGGAAAAAGAGAAGCATGGTTTGGTCGTAAACACTTTGGACAAGCGTTTCTACGTGATCGAAGTCAGTTTCTGGTAAGTGAAACTGGCTATTGATTCAAACTCACGAAGAAGTTTCCATAACGGTCTTTGTTTCCAGGTTTTCTGTTTCTTTTTTTCCAAAACCACTTCCACATCTTTTTCATTATCGGATATTTTCTGTATTTGAATCAGGATTATTCAACCATTTCGAAACAGTTGTATCAGAAACAACGTGTCAGAAACAGTTTTCACGCAATGGCAGGAAAATTCTAGTGTGTGAAATCTCATGTGGTAAAGATGAAATTGTTTCTTACTTTGGCTTGTGCATAAAAGATGATTACAATTAGTCAAACACTAGACTGTACAACTTAAAAAAACAGCCAATATTTATCCAAGATTTTGCAGTTGTCTGAGATACTATGTATCACACTCAAGACATATCTTATCACACTCTCCCACTTTCATGTTACGGGGAAATGGAGAGAAACACGGGACAGGCACGAGGTGACTGCAGCTGGTGGGTGCTGTAGGGGGATGGGCTGGTCACTGCTTCAGGTACTGACCACTCTGACCCCTTCCCAGGCTCGTCATGTGCCCCACACAGAGAAGGGGCTGAGCAAATAACCACATATTCAGGTCTAAAACTCCCACCTTTTCAGGTGCCTCTTCCTTATTTAATTTAATGTAGATAGTTCAGAAGAGTACAAATTACAGATTCTCTAAGTTCTAAATAGTATAATATTCCAAAGTGTTGTTTAGAATTTTATTTTCCAGAAACAACGGTGACCCTCAAGTTTACTTATTGCAATGACTGAGCGCTGTTCCCACCAAGATGGAGGAAGTGCCTGATTCCCCATCAGGATGTGGCCCCCCCAGGTGGTCTCTCTCTATTCTCCTCTTTGTCACAAATTAAGAGACTTCTGACCCTGATACCTGAAAACCTGTGTCATTCAGCTCCACCAGTTTTCCAACCAATTCCACGATGTTTCCCAACATCCACTTGCCAGGCTAGTCCTAATCTTTCCGAAGCGCCATGCCCTCATCTGAAATACCCTGGCTCCTCTCCTCTGCCTGGCGCCATCCCTCCTCCTGGACCACAGGGTCCCCTGCAAGCCCTCCCCTGCCACCAGTGCCACATTTGCTCCCCCACAACATACCTACTGCACCTGTTGTTTGTCTTGCTTATTTTTGCTATTAGTCAGGTATCACTTTGAATATCCTAATGCTTTTGAAAAACAGCTTTATTGAAGGGTAATTGACACACAGCATAGAACATATTTTAAGTGTACAATCTGATACACTTTGACACATGTGTGCACCTGTGAAACCATCACCAGAGTCAAGATAGTGAACATTTCCATCAACCCCCGAAGTTTTCCTGTTCCTCTTTGTCATCTCCTGTCGCTCACTCCATCCCTGGGAAATCACAGATGTTTTCTACCAAAAGTGAGTTTGAATTTTCTAGAATTTTGTGTAAATGGAAATATGCAATATAGACCCCCCTTTTTCTCTGGTCTGTTTCACTCAGTAAAATTATTTAGAGATTCATGTTACTGTTATTTTCATTGCAGAGGAGTGCTCTATGGATATTCATTACTTGTTTGTCCTGGCTCGTGTTTGCAGTCACTACTCCGGAGAGGAGGACCCTTTTCAGCGTGGTTCGCATGAGGGGTGTTAGCTGGCTTTCAGCCCAATCGCACTTAACAGTGTGATGAGCTGTTTTAACAACATAAAACCAAAACCCAAGCCAAAAACCGAAAATTAGCTTAATTCTGGGCTGCATTAATAGGTCCACAGCAAGCACGGTGTCCAAGTCTGCATACCACATTTTAATGTCTCCATATCCATGAGGTGGAATGAATGATAAGAGGCCCAGAAGGATGCCACCCGCGGACCCATTAGGGGAATGGGTGTGACAGTCACATCAGGTAGGGAAAGACTTGGGAACACCCAGCCCAGCTGTCTGTGGTGCCCAGAAGCAGGTGAGGAATGCTCAAGCTTATTCTTTATTGCTCTGGTCATAGAAGTAGGATGACGGATGGCCTGGCAGGCAGGCAAGTGTTGGTTCAATTCAAGGAATATACTCTACTCATAGGGATTTCTCCGATACATAAAGAGTTCCTGGTAGCATCTGAGTGGAGATGGATGCCCAACTATCCTCAGGGTTTGGAGGGATTCCTACCCAGCAGGAATACTGCACCTGGCGATCTCGAAAGCATTGTCACAAAGTCAAATGGAAAAATTTTAACTGAAGAAAGATGAAGGATTTTTCCTTGAGGACCAAATCCTCAGTCCTGCCTTTGCTTGGTGTTTCTGGTCTGCAATCATTTTGAGGGTGGTTTTCAAATGAAGCAACCAGCATCCCATTGACCTCCTACCAGTCTCGGACATGCTTTGGCCTGTGAGGTGCTCTTGGTGTATGCTTCCATGAGAAGTGGTAATTTATTCAAGAGTTGTGGGTAAAATTATTTATCAAGAAATAACATCTTTGGGCGCCTGGGTGGCTCAGTGGGTTAAAGCCTCTGCTTTCGGCTCAGGTCATGATCTCAGCGTCCTGGGATCGAGGCCCGCATCGGGCTCTCTGCTCAGCAGGGAGCCTGCTTCCTCCTCTCCCTGTCTCTCTGCCTACCTCTCTGCCTACTTGTGGTCTCTCTCTCTGTGTGTCAAGTAAATAAATAAAATCTTAAAAAAAAAAAAAGAAATAACATCTTTGCCTTTGCTGGTTTCCTTCTTTCCAGTTTTATGCACTCTTCATTCTCTGTGCCATGTCTCTCTTTGGCCAGGGTTTTGTTGGAAGCGTTGGGCCAGTTCTGTCCTGAGCTAGCAAGAGACAAACAAGTAAGCAAGTCCAGGAGAGCATTAAACCCATAGTAGGATTTGCTGAGGGGAAAATAAACACCCACCAACAGAAAAAGAAAATGCAGGCTACTGGGATGAATTTCTTGCCATGGCAGTAGACGGTCTGTATATTTGAGTCAGCCCTCAGTGTTTCAGGACCTAGCGTGGGGCTGGGCAGGAAGGTAACTGAGTGTGTGCCTGTGTTTGCATAACAGGTGATCAATGAATTCCACAGCCCCTCATGTGTACAATTACAAACTAATTATAAAATCATATTGGTGAATGCTGACTGATCCTGAGAAACATCCAAGTCTGGGGCCGGGAGTATCAAAGGGAACTCCTGAAGGGAACCGGAAGAAGTTAGACTGGGTGGGGAGCCATCAGACCCTGTCGCACCCCTGAGGAACTGTCTGCCTAACTCGGGATCAACCCTGGAGGACTGTTTTCCAATTTGAGACCTTCCCAATGGTATGGAAATGGCTAGGTCTTGGTACCCCGGCTTTGCTGACAAAGAGCACACCTATGACTCCCAGCTCCTTGCTGAGTCAAGAAGAGCGTGACTTCAGCTCAAAAGTGGAGGGGAACCCTCAAGAAGCCACCACACTCCTTGGGGGAGTCATTCCCGGGGACCAGTTCTCAGCAGGACATATGTTTCCTGGTGATCAGTGGTCCTGGTCTGCCAAGGACAGCCCTGGCCCGACACCAAAATTCCTGTGTCTTGGGAAGACCGAAACCAGGCGATCACGCTGTTGGTCAGCCTGCACTCATGGTTAAGAACCAAGCTGCTGGGGCTCCTGGGTGGATCAGTTGGTTAAGCATCTGCCTTCAGCTCAGGTCATGTTCTTGGGGTTTCTGAGATCAAGCCACTCCTGACATAGAAGAAAACAAATGTTCTTGCTTTATGAATGGGAAGACTGGGCCTCATAGCAGAGGGTGTCTTGCCTGAGCAAGTTGGTGTATACACTGATGAGTACCCAGGGCGATCAGACCTAGTTCCAGGCTGAGCATGATTCAAACCTTTCTCAGGCAAGCTTGACAACATGTCATATATTTTGGCAGGTGTCTGGGATCTAAAGTCCTTTGTCTATCAATAAATTATTTTGCACTTCAGGGCTCCTTAAATTTGCAAGGATGAGGAAAGCCAAGTAAGAGTTGTGCGCTGGCAGGGCAGCTAAGATGAGAATCTCTTGTACTATTGGTGGGAATGTAGACTGCAGCAATTCTGGAAAGCCATCTGAGATTAAGTTGCATGTGCCTGTTGGCCCAGAAATGCCGTTTCTGGGAGTATATTCTAGAAAATGGTTTTCTGATCAGACCCATAAGGGGACACAAGCAGGTACAGGTATGGTGTGTGTGGTGGCAGGGAAGTGAGGGTCACCTGTTGCTCTCACCAGAAGTTTAGGTAATACAACATGATGGCCAGACGCTACAGAATGCTCTGTAGCAGTCAAAGCCATGATTAGAAGTGCAGCAATACGGTGGAGCTTAAAGACACAGTGTTGTAAAAGGCTGTGTGCAAAGAAGGGAGAAGGAGAAGAAAACAAAAAAGCAGGTAATATTTATACAGATTCTTAATCCTACACACAAGATACTTTATACATTTAACAGTGGTTAGTCTGTATTCAAGAATATCTATCAAACTTGTATCAAGACTTTGTTGCTCTGGGTGGAATGGAGGGGAATGGAGATAAATAACTGGGCAGACTGACAGAAGACAGATGGACACCTAGACAGGTGATACCAGTGGGCTCTTAACCGACGTGCATGATTAACCAAGACTGCACCTGGGTCAGAGGAAGAAAAAAGCCCAGGAGAGATGTAATGCTTGCATGAAAATTAGTATTTATGAATAAAATTAATTCCATTGTCATAGTTTACCTGACGCTAATAAGTAAGTGGATTGCTGTATTTGTTGTGAAGAGGGATTGACAGGTCACAAGGCTGATACAGAAAAGGGAACATCAAGATAAGGAGTTTGTTGAAGGGGAATATTAGCAGAAATCGTGGGGCAAAAATTATCTTTATCACGCCCAGTTTACCCAAAGAGGTGATGGACTCCCTGAGAATAGAGGAACAAAGCGTAAGAGCAGAACATTTAGATTTTAGCTGACTACACTTACAAGGGACAAATAAGAATTTGTCTATTTCTATCTTGTGTAAATACCACACAGAACGTAAAAATTTGTGCAGCTTCCTTTTTCTTTCCCCTGAGGATGTTGCCACCTATGCTGTACGGGCATCTTATCTAAATCAGAGATTACGGGGACATAACTTCAAACTTCTGGTGTCCCAAATGTTGCAAAGATGACATTTGTGAGCATCATACATTTCTGATGGTGTCTCCAAATTTATTTTTGCCTCACGTTCACATTTTTATATTTTCACATGGCAAATAATTTTTCAGATTTCTCTGCTTCCCTATTACATGCTAAATTAGCAATTATAAAAATTTGACACTTAAAAAATTTGGCTTTATAATCCAATGCTTTGAGTTATTTTGTGATCAAGGTAAAAAAAAAAAAAGGATTGTGGTACAAAAATTTAATCGGCACCCAGAAAGATTGTTAATTTCTTCCCTAAGTGATCAATTGATTGAACAGTGCCAGCAATTTAAAACTCCAGCCTTGTGGGGGAAAACGTACAAAATTACTTTCAGTCATTAAAATGGAAAACATTTAAAGAGAACCAACTCTGCCTGATCACAGATGGACCTGCTCCCTGAATGGGGTCCGCATCCCCGAGATGGAGAAGTTCCCTCTGGAAACACAGGGAAGTGGATACAATGAGGGCAGGAGAAGAGAGCCTGCAAAATGGCCTTATCAGTCTTTCATTGTTCCTGAAAGTTTATGGGTGCTAGAGAGCTCTTCTGCTAAGTTTAGCTTAAAATTAGGGTTTATTAATTTTCTACCAAAGAATTTGTGATTGCGTCAGAGTCGTGTAGAAGAAAGAGCACAGCTCTGGGTTAGAAGACCAGCCTCACGGCAGAGCCATGCCAGCAAATGGATCTGAGTCCTTGGCAAGTCGAGCCATCTCGCCAGCCTCAAGTCCTCAGTTGTAAAATGAGAGGGTTGACCACACGCCCTCTGAGGTACCCTCCACTGCTAATATTGTGGAACTAGTTTAGGGCTGAGGTCACCTTTATATTATGTTTTAAAAAACTACGGACTGGTCAAACCAGGGGTGATGGTCAGGAAAGGCTCTGGAAGAAAAGTCCTCAAGCTCCTTTCTGAAGTGCTGAGTGAGCAGGACAGCGCAGAGAAGAGAGGAAGTTCACCCTGGGAAGCCCGGCTTTTTCAGGAAGAGTTGTGGAAAGCTTCCTGAGACCGTGGTTTGAAACAGCAGCGAGTATGTTATCATCCTTTCTGTGGGCCAGGAATTTGTGAAGGCATGGGCTCCGTGCTTCTAGTGAGGGTCCCTCATGTGGCTTCAGTAGGAAGCCTGCTGGGTTGGAACTGCATGGCTGGCTCCACAGGACTGGCAGGACACCAGCTCACTCTCCACAGGTAGCCTCAGAGTGTCTTCTCAGAAGTCTCTCCACAGGGTCTAATGCTGGCTTCCTCACAGCATGGTGGCCATGTGGTTTGCCTTGGAAGTTCTATCCTTGGGAACCATGCAGAGCCACCTTATATGCTTAAAGCAAAGAAAGATATAAACTTCCAGATTCAGGGGGACAGTGACCTGGCTTTACCTGTGGTAAAGCCCAGGGCACCTGGGTAGCTCAGTTGGTTAAGCAACTGACTCTTGATTTTGGCTCAGGTCATGATCTCCAGGTCCTGGCACTGAGCTCTGCACTGGGCAGTCAGGATTCTCTCTCTCTCTCCTCGTGCCCCACCGCCTGCTCATGCGTGAGTGAGCGGTTTCTCTCTCAAATAAGTAACTCTTTCTAAAAAATGAGGACTAGATGGAAGACATACAGCAGCCACTGGGTAGTTCTGAAATCCATCTGAGAATATCTTGCCAGTTCTTTGATAGAGGCTTAATCTTACTCCCTGGGAGATAAATATTTTGTTAAGATTTCATTTATTTATTTGAGAGAAAAGGAGAGAGAGAGAGCACAAGCAGGGGCAGAGGCAGAAGGAGAGAGAAAAGCAGATTCCCCACTGAGCAGGGAGCCCAATGTGGAGCTCGACCCCAGGACACCGAGATCATGACCTGAGCTGAAGGCAGATGCTTAACCGACTAAGCCAGCCAGGCACTCCCCTGGGAATTATTTTAATGGCTATCAGTTCTCTGGGCACTAAGGGTTACTCTTTGAGTCATCCTTCCTTTTCTAAGGAAAAGGGTTCATGTGTGCAACTGAGTAGGTTTCTTGGGGTATGTTCTGGCTACAAAAGTTTAAGTCCAGAGACTTTTTTCCTGTTTTATTGTCTCTGTCCCTTAGAAAGCAAGCTCATAACACTTTCCCAAAAACAATTTTCTTAAAAACTTTGTGGATTACCTATGAATCATTTGGGTTCACTTCACTAGACAAGCCATAGCACAAGTCTCTTTGAGATTGGTTCTTCCCTGATTGAGCTCCCTACTGGGGAGCAATGTCTGTAAGACTTCTAGAACCTCTCTTGGTTAATGGATTGAATCTGTGCAGTTTATCCTCAAAATTCTTAGGGAGACTTTTGTGTATCTGGAAGCATCTATGAGTCACTGTCTTCAATATCTGTGAGATTTCAGTGTTCTATCATCCCACCCAAGATCTGAACATGGGTTTGAGGTCCTCTTCTATTTTGAAATCTTTCTGATTTCTGAGAAGGGGAAAAAATGTGCTGAGCCCTTTATATTTCCTCTAAATTCCATTCAAAATTGAATACTTGTTTGTTAGTATATATCTCTCCTGTTATATTTTATCTTCAGCAGAAAGGGAAACAAAAAATGATGAACTTCCAAATAGGGAAATTGTGGAAGAGACCTCAAAAGATAAGAGAGTTGTTATAACTTGGGCTAATCAGGACCCGGCCACGGGGCATGAAATTACAAAAGAGGAAACGACGTGTGTGTGTGTGTGTGTGTGTGTGTGTGTGTGTGTGTGTGTGTGTCCATGTGCACACACACTATAACCAAATTAAGACCTTTTTTATTCCTAGGTACTTCTGTGCTTCTCTGAAGTAGAAAAGGTCTTACAGCCAAAAATGTAGAATAATGTAGGGAACTATTAACATACCTTGATTATTGGGGCAGCTGGTGACTCAGTTGCTTAAGCATCCCACTCTTAAATTCAGCTCAGGTCCTGATCTCAGGGTTGTGAGGTTGAGCCCCATGTGGGGCTCGGCACTCAGCAGAGAATCTGCTTGAGATTCTCTCTCTCCCTCTGCCTCTCTGCCACACTTGCTCTCTCTCTTTAAGATAAATAAATAAACCTTTAAAAAAAGATACCTTGATTATTGATTGCAGTTAATTCATAACCACATAAATTATTTGTTTTTCCTTATTCTTTACATCTTTTTGGTTGTGTGCTGACATTAGTGTATATCAACAACAGAGCACTGACAAACTGTGTTTTTCTTAGGAAACGTAGACCCATGGGAGAGTTAGTCTATCAAAGAAGTATAAATACAAACTGCCCCTTCTTTTCCTTCATGTGGGGGTTATAGAAGTGGCAGTCTTGCTGTAATCTCTTCAACTTCTATTCCCAGTTTTGTACTGTAAGGACTTGAAGACATGCCTAGGTGTCTCAGAGGCTTCTGCTTTTTATAACTAGAGAAAGTTATAAACTGAATTCCAGTGGTCCTGATGAATATACAGCCCAAATGGATTGGTTCACTGAATGGGACATCTCACTTTGATTTAACTTGTGCGTGTTTCAGAATGTGTTGTTTTTAACTCTTCTATTGGTTTGAAAGGAAGATGTTGTAAGAAATGTACAAAGAAATGTAAAAGTTACAGATCACTATGAGTAAATGTAAATGTCTTAATTTGTTTACATGCTATAAGTAGATGAACCATAGAATGGCTTCTACTTAAAGTCACTTCCCTGTATTTGGCCCACATAAAAACCAGGCCAGTGTTCTACATAAAATCTGTATAATTAAGTCATTTTTAAAGCAAAGAAAGTTCTTTGAATCAAAACACTGGAGCTTGGTACAGAGGATAGAGTTTTAATTGTCTCTACAAATCAAAATCATTTATTTTTACCGTTGCAATTTTGGAGAAGACTGTTTTGAGCCAGTGTAGACTGTGCCACTGAATTTTCTTGCCTCAGTTGTATAAATCTATTCAGAAAACCAAAAGGCTGGTATTATCTTTTATGTTTCTCTATATTCCAAATGGAAAGTTACAGTGAAATTTCAAAATTTGTTTTGTTAACCGTGTTATTCAAAAAGTAGAATACACTTCGGGCCATCATGAAGGCACAGACCAAAAAAAAAAAATGCTTTTGTTGCCTGCCTTTGGTCTGTTTCTTTCAAAATAAATGAAGTAAGATTCTCTTTAAATGTTTTGAGTTTCCATCACAGCTCAGAATTGAACGTTGGAAATGAATATGCATTTGCCTCAAATGGGAGCAGTTTTAGCTCCCAAACTTTAAAGTAATCATCCTAATCTTGCAATATGATGATAAAATATGCCACTGACTGTTATTTGTGAAACAAGTTCATCAAATGTGCTGTTCACTCTGCTCCGAGCAACAGAGCATTTCCGAGCAAATTAACGGGCAACAGCACGTACGCAGAGCCATAACTTGGATTGTTTTCTGTTCTGGCACAAAAGAGATAAAATATTGGGTAAATAACCATGTTCAGCTACTCAAACGCTAGCCAGTATTAAGCTTAGTGTTGCGGTTAAAATACAATAAATAAAGCAGGGATCCTAGGACAATTCAGTATGGGCTAGGACATGACCGTATTCAAAACACTGTGAGTTTCTAGGACCTAAGAATGAGTTTCAATCCTTACCAGCCTAAGTTCTCCAGGATGCTCACATATCCGGCAATCCCCACACCTTCTATCTCTGGGGTCACTGACTCCCACCTAGAAGGCCTTTCCCTTCCAGCCCTGTGGACCCAAAGACTAAACACTCTCTAAGTCCAAGAAATGAGGATTTCCGCCCTCCCCCACTGTAGTTCCCAACCCCTCAGCCCCGTCCCTTCAGGACTCACCCCTCCCTCCACTCATTTCAGTGCAGCATCTCTGAGAGTCAGCTCTGCTAGGACCGCCCTTGCTCTACTTGCTCTAAACTGTGTCCTAGGGATTCCTTTTATTTTCCTTTTTTTTTTTTCATACTTTCCTTTTTTCACCTTTCTATTCCCTAACCACTTAACACTGCCTGGAACATAGTAAGTCTACAAAACATTTCTTATCCAGTTGAATGAAATTTTCTAAAATGCATGGAGATGGCACAGATGTATTAGAGTCATAGCTTTAGAAATAATCCATGGAAACCAACCAGGACAGAGCATGAGGGCTGAGTCCACAGGGAGAGGAAGCTCGCACTGGGAAAGGACATGGGGGCATTTCCAACCACACATGTCAGTAAGCCGGGCTGGAGCCTATCTAGAATTTTTAAGCTAATTTTTCAAAGCTATTCAAAGTTTCCTTCTAATCTCAATTTTTTGTGTGTTTTGTGAAATTTCGAGGGAAATATGTATTTGAAAAGTTTGACAACACAGGGCAATTCCCACTTAATAATAAGTAAAAAGTACTATTTTGTAGATTATATGGTCTAAAGAAAGAAAAACAAAATTAAAAAAACCTAACCCCGTACCTGTGTCTACAAAAAGCAAACACATGTTTTGGCAGTGGGTAAGTTAGTTTACGTGACATTTCTGAAGAGTGGAGATAAATTGGGCTAACAACAATATTGTATTGTATATTTTAAGGTGCTAAAGCGGGTTAGACATTCAAAGAAATAATTGAATACACTGGTTAAACCAAGAGGCTTTTTTAGAATAATCGTGATGCTGAGGTGTAAAATAATAAAAGGGGTGAGCCTATGACAAGCAAACCAAAGGGACTGCCTAGAAAATGCTGGGGTTTTTGTTTTCTTTGGCTTCTTTTCAGCTTCTTTTCTTGCTAGCACCTGCACCCCTCCCCCTACACGTGACTTCATGTATGTCCCCTTTGTAAGGGACAAAGAATGAATGATATCTTGAGAGTCTTCCAGCACAATAGCTGGAACCCACAGGCACTAGACATCTCAATGCCGAGTGCCCTGGCTTCAAGGAATAAGTGACTTATGATGGACACCTGGATCCTGTCCTTGTTCTAACTGGTTCTTGGATGCCTGAAAACACACATGTGCCAGACCACAGTCATCAGTAAAAACCCCCAGACCCATGGGCATCTGGGTGGCTCCGTTGGTTAAGCATCTGCCCTCAGCTCAGGTCATGATGTCAAGGTCCTGGGATCAAGTCCCACATGGGGCTCCCTGCTCAGTGGGGACTCTGCTTCTCCCTCTGCTCCTCCTCCCTGCTCGGGCACTCTCTCTTTCAAAAATACATAAATAAAAACCTCTTAAAAATAAAACTAAAATAATTTTAAATTAAAAAAAAAAAGACCACCCGCAAAGATAAGACCCTCTCTTTTCCTTTCTGAGTCTCCTGGATGCTCCCTCTGTCTATCTCTGTATCTTCTATAAACTCTGCTTTCACCTCCTGCGGTCTCATGTGGATTCCCATGCTGGCTGAAGTCAAGGACCCTCTTGGCTGGTCCTGGGAGAACCCCTCTGGCTAACAGGATTCTCGCTGAAGGCAGGCCAGGTCGGGGGGCACCTGAGGGATGATGGATGATGAGGAATCCGGTATCAAGGGTCATCACATATGGTGGACAGTGGACTCTTGTTAAACTGACTTAGCAAGGTTCTTGCTAAAACTGGGTTATACAAGGAAGTGCGCAGATGGAACAAGAGAAGGTTCAGGAGCCTGGTCAAAGTTTGGTCAAGCAAAGAATTTTTGTTAGCCTCCGGCCTGACTCAGCCATTTCTCAAGATCAGTGTTTATGAGGAAATTGTTTGCTGGAATCCAGCACTATTCCTCTCTTTCCCATGCTGATGGCCACAGCCTTGCTGCCCACCTGGATTGCAGGGGACTGCACCCTCACAGGCTGGGGAAGCTTTGGGGTGCACAACTGGACAGCTCACTGGAAGCCAGGGATGAGAAGGGTGTGGCATTTCATGGGGCAGCACCAAGACAAAAGGGATGTGCCCAGCCCCGAGGCCGGAACTGCAGTGGTGGGTCAGAGCATCAGGAATGCTGCCCAGAAAGTTCCCAGGGGAGGACTATGATCTTTGTAGCTGCAACCAAAGAGTGTCATTTTCAAAGTATGCTGGGGACAGGAAATGTGTGAGTGCCATCTGTCCAGTTGAGAAAATGTATTGACAGCTGACACTACTGTCTTCACACAATGGATTTATCTCTCTACTAAACTATCTTGCAGCTGAGCTGTGACCTTTTAATATCTTTTCAACGAATGTCAGGGATCAGTTAGCAATCAAGCAACCAAAGTAATAGTGTGGTCTGGAAAGCAGCCATTGAGAGCAAAATGCCTGGAATCAATGAACAGATCTTACTTCATAGTTGTGTTGGTGTTGGGAGGAAATTTCTTCCTCCACCCCCTGATGGTTTCTTGATCGTGGGCTTGTGCATTAACTGACAGGAGACAGCATCAGGGAAGAAAATGCAAGGGTTCTTTCTCAGTGCGAGGAGAAGGGGTTAGGCAATGAGGGCCTCCTCAGCTACCCAGAAGCAAAGATTTATATACCAATTTCACAAGAAGGGAGGGATTTTAGGGCTTCAATGGGAAAGCTCTGAAGGCTCTGTGAGCTTTTTGATGCTAATAGCAATAAGCAATCTGTCTCTATGACAACTGAGTTCGCAGAAAACTCCCTGGAGGTAAGTTAATGGCAGCTGTATTTTCAGAAGGCTCTGCTTTAGTCAGATAGAGAAAGTTCAGATAAGATTTCTTTCTGCACAAATGTTTTCACTTTAAAATAATTTTAGTGCCCATAATAGGATCCCTTAATTTGTTAAATGCAACTTACTGTGTGTGCATCGCCACACAAGTCCAGGGAGGATTTTAGAGTTGAATAAACATAGTGCGGCCTTCCCAGCATTTCTGTTCTGATGAGGGCCAGACAAACAGTACAAGCAGACTGAGAAGAGCCCTATCATATCTTTACTCAGAAATATCTGCTGCAACGCCTGGGTGGCTCAGTTGGTTAAGCACCCAGCTCTTGATTTTGGCGCAGGTCATGATCTCAGGGTCATGGAATCAAGCCCCACGTTGGGCTCCATACTCAGCACTGAGTTTGCTTGAGAGATTCTCTTTCTTCCTGCCCTTCTGCCATTCCCCTTGCTCATACTTTCTCCCTCGCTCTCTCTCTCCCAAATATATAAATAAATAAATACAACCTTTAAAAAAAAAAAAAGGAAGGAAGGAAGGAAGAAATATCTGCTGAGGACTTCCTAAGTGCCAGGCACTGCTGCAGGCAACTAGGAAGGAGCCATGAACAAGTCATGTGAAAGTCTTGGGCCCACGGGTTTTGCAGAGCCAGTACTAGGGGATACTGGGACAGGGAAGGGGCAGGGACCGTGAAGACCTGGGATAAACCATCCAAGACAGGGGACCTTTATACCAAAGCCTAGACAGACTTCGGGAAACATTGAGGAGGACAAGATGCTATGCATAGAACTTGGAAAGCTTTAACAGAGTGCTTCCATATCAACCCTCAAAACTGTGGTAGGATCTTTTTTTATCTCGGACACAAGACGGTAGGATATATTTTCCTGAGTTTACAACCTCAAGTTTTATGGCATCTACACAGCGTTTGCTTGAGAAATGAGGTGACACATTTGAATGTATTGACATAATGTTTGACACATAGTGGAATCTCAATGATTTTTTTTTGAATCTGATAAAAAATACAACTTGCACATTTATCCTTGTGTTTTATCAAACAAGGATGGACAGTCTATAGAATAGCATATTTGTTTTACTAAATATGGCTTAAAAGCTGGATCCAAAAAGTTTTGCCCAATTATGTGATTTGCCTAAGACAAATGTGCTGCCAGGAGCTCCGCAGTCCCAGCGGTACAGATGGGACCAGCTTACACCCTCAGGCTCACTGCGGCTCCAGGAGGGGACAGCGGGTCTAGTTGCTTGTCCTGAACCCTTCTTGGAATAGCCTGCAGTCACAACAGCAAATGCTCACATGCCCCCAATGTTTGCTGATTTCCCCCCACATTAAACATTCCATTTTAACTTAAGATAGTGAGTGAGTGTCTGCCGGGAATGGAGCCAGTCTTCTGTCCAGAGCTTATTCCTGAAAGCACCAAGAACCTAGGAAGTCGCTTGAGGATACACAGGGAAGACCCCCTCTTTCAATAGTCAGGTCTATTTTCTGAATTCTCCCATCAAGGTGAAGACAGCACATATGTGTGGAAATGTCCAGGCCTCCAACACTTCCGCCCAGCTATGAGCTATGGGCAGGCCCTCTGTACCGTGATGGCTTTTCTTTCTTTCTTTTTTTTTTTTTTTTTTTTTTT